>NC_069426.1:32618701-32671201 GCF_026875155.1 Cherax quadricarinatus
TGGTAGTGCAGGTGTGGGTGTGGTAGTGTGGGTGTGGTAGTATGGGTGTGGTAGCGTGGGTGTTGATCAGGCACTCGGCAGAAGTAGTGGTCCTTAGCAAACCATACCACTAAACTTTTAAATAAAATTCTTCCTGGTAAGGTTAAATGGTACATATATATGGAGGTTCTATGATTAATATCCAAGAGTTAAATAGTCTAACTCCATCCATAAAGTTTACTGTTAAGTTTAAATAAAATAATTCAGTGCCATTTTTTAAATGTTTTAATTATAAAAAGGAAGACAAAACTGAAATACAAAGTATACAGAAAAACAACAAATATCTATTCTTATGTACACTGTCATTTATCATATGACAGTAAATGTTCTGTATTCGCCTCCATGTTTTTAATTAAGAGTTATGATTATTTGTTGCTCAGAGTTCATAGATGAGGAAATAATGAAGGTATGTGAAATAGTAGCTGATCTAGAATATCCAAATAGTTTAACTATAAAATCTTTAAAAATGACTAGAAACACATTTTACATCCCTAAAAAGGAATCATATTCAACCAAGAATATGTCGTTTCTGCCATATAAAAATTGTCTTGATATTTCGTCTTTGCTGTAGAACTTCACAATCCAAATTTTATTTAAAAATCTTGATATTAAAAGCTATTTAATAAAGAATTCCACCAAAATGTTGATGTTGGTGTCTGCATAATTCTGTGTACAAAATACAATTTTTAGAAAGCTGGTAAAAGTCACGAACTAAAATTACAGCACATAAATACAGCATTAGAATTGAGCAAGAGTCTATTGCTCTCTTTATTCATGAGAAAGATTTTAACCCGCTAATTTTCAAAAGGTTGAGAGAAAATTATGACAGGAAAGTCAACGGTTGGGCAAAATATAATGGAATCAAGTTTATAAAAAAATAGTAGTGATTATAATATAAATATAAGTCCAGGATTATTTAAATTAGATGAATTTTTAATAAATTAAATTTGTGAGTCATAAACTATGTTGAGAAATTCCCCTTTAGCTGACATGTTACTTTTAAATTTTACCTGACATAACCTGACCAAAAAAAGAAGAAAAAATAGATAAAAAGTACAAAAAAAAATCATAATGAAAATGTGTCTCCTATACATAATGTCTCCCATACATAGAGAATGTCTCCCATGCATAGAGAGTGTCTCCCATGCATAGAGAATGAGGTAACTAACAACTCACTGACTGTACATATGAGGTCATATCTCTGCTAAGTAAGACTTCTGTTGATATATTACGTTCGGGTAGCAACCATCCAGAGAGGTATTACCGTTCAGTCATGAGTGCGAAACTGAGTCTGTTAAACAGTCTGCACTGAGGCAGGATTCCTGATCTTTTCTTCCTACATCATAAAAATCTAAAATGACAGATCAGTCTTGCTCACAGATATTATGTTCTTTACTTTCCAGAGTGTTTCTTACTAGTTCTTAGTCCTCTAATACTTCCTTTCCATTGTACGAGGACTGGTCTGTGACTGCTCTGCGAGCACGATAATTCCCCGGATCATTAACAGATATAACTAGACAAAGTTCCTCTACCTACAGTATGGTAATTTTCAGCTTTGACATAGACTCCTTTTTCCCTGCGGTCTCTTCCGATAACATTCTTATTTTTTTTTTTTCAAAATTGACTGGTGCAATACGAAAGGTACGTACTGCTTCAAGGGCTAAAATAACTGGGCTCACAAAGTTATGCGTTTTCACAAATGTGTGTTCTTTCAGTAATGAATACTTTCTCCAGAGAAAATATATTGTTTTGGCAGAACACTCTCACCAATCTTCACACGAAATGTTTTGAAGGGACTACATTGCCAAGAATCAAGCCGAGAGATATGGTGTGGTACAGAAATATTCATGGCATTTTTAACATCTGGAAAAGATGGATACCAACTGTTTGTTACTATCTTTGAAAATTGTAATTAAAATTCTATTCCGAGCAAAAAAAAAAAATAGAGTAGGAAAAGAGTTATATTTCCTAGAAATATTTTATTCAAGGAAAAATCCAATTTTAGAATTAAAAGTTTTTTGTAAATCCTACACATTCTAACATCATTTGTTTCCACTTACGACGAAATTAATGGAAATTTTTCACTGAACTGTTGTAACAGGCAACTTCGACTGTCTGGTCCACAACACATACAATAATACATTAACATCATTGTGCATTTCGAAAGATCTGAAAATATGTAACGGTTAATACAACATGATCAAGAAAAATGCCAGTAAGAAAATAAAGGCAAAGCAACAGTCTCGAAACAAAACTTTAATCCGTAACACAAAATGCGTTTGAACATAAAAAAATGGAATCACTTGCCTGAAAATAAATGTCCTTCGTTACCCTTACAAAATAGATAACTGTATTACTGGTGACTAACAGTAACATTCTGTATGTACCCGCTCTACATAAAATTTATTTATTAATTACAGTAACTGAATACAAAATTTCTGTTGGGAACACAGTTGTGTACGACAGTTCAGCAATTTACCAGCAGGTTAAGAACCTTCACTATGGTATTAACAGGGAACCTGTTTCTGTTTTATATACAACAAACCACATGTGTAAATACAAAATTCTCCATGTGCCTTTGCTTACTTGGTTAAATTTTTGCCTCTCACAAGACCAATGGAAACCTGATTCTATGGCTTATGTTGTTATTGCATTCGTCGTGGGACACTTCACACAGAATGTTATATGGTGTCGTTGTTGCAATGACGTGAGTCATATAATTGTACAATAACTATAAGAAACTATTCTTGTTGATTCACCGGCGTAGTCCCGGCATGGGCCTTGTCCACGAGGTGACTATAGTTGCCTAGTGGCGTTGAGGACTGAACACACCGGCTGCTTCCGAGGGACCTGTGCTGTGTAAGTCCTCATCTGTAAACACCCGTAAATGGCTATCTTATTTTCACAATGACCTCAGCTATCAGCCTGAGGATAGCTACGTGGGAGGCGAAACGTTGTCTTCAGCATAGCTATGTAATCGGACTTCTCTGTACAAATTAAGATAAATAAGTATACGTTAAAGGGATTGTTTATATTCAGCTCGCATTAGACGCAGTGAAATATGCCAAAGTATGTCTGAGAAATATAAAAATATACAATTTATGTGGATGGAAGTTACGGCGCAGACAAAACACACACCACTTTCCCAATCACTTTCTTGAATTTACATCATCAGGGTAATGCAAAACTGAAAGCTTCGTTCTAGTTCATGATCTTGGCAAGTGAGCATGTGCCTTGTACCATGTTACTCCGTGACATTGAGTCGAAGGGCAGGTCGGTCAAAAACGAAAGGTTCAAATAATGAAGGCAATATTAGCCCCCGGGCTAAGCTGTAGTGTTGTGAAATCGTTTCCATTGAGATGCCTGGCCGCATCTTCTGAGGGTCTGTTTGCACCTCAAGTTTATAAGTTAGTGGCAAAATAGCCACTGAATGCATTATTAGACGACGAAACTGCCATTTTATTAATAATATGCCTTCATGTCAACATGACTGTATATGTAATATTATGATAGGTCATACACAATGTGGACAAGGAATCTGAGAAAGCTGCCACTTTAGTACAAATGAAGTCTATAGTCTTCGGCTTTATCAGCAGCAAAAAATACTCGCAAAAAAATACGGGTGTATTATTATGCAACCGCAGCCCGAGGACGCGCAGTGACTCGACCGCACTATAACCGCCCCTCAGTCATTAGGCTACACTGGGTCCTAATTCAGGGATTTAATTATTTCGTTAAAGAGATGACTGGCTTTCATTTCCGGTGCATTCTCCTCGTTAGCTGTGAGCTACTTAGTGATGAGCTCATTGCGCTTCACAAGATGGTATCTATGTCGCCACCAGCTACACTTTTCTTATAAATCCTGAGAGAGAATTCAGTGCCATGGAGCTTCTGGTAATTTTAGTAATCTTTTTTTTTTGTGATCATATGGGGATATTTTAGCCTAATGTGAGAGAACTGTTTGATCGTGTGTCAGTAAGAAGAGCTAAACTTTGGAAAGTTAGCTTTAGCTTTGTGTGTGGCATGAGACTGTGTATGTAGCCCTTCATTCTGAAGGGCGCTGGATAATGCAGCATTCTGCAAATATAAAAATTTCCTTTTTGATTATCTGTTCAGATTCCTTATCAAGTCCGCTTTACTGGTGACTCTGACCCAACATGTTTGCTTTTGTCTTACTTAAACATTACTTTTACTTTACTGCATTCGCTATTGATATTTTCTACGCTTTTGCCATCGTATGCTTAAATTTTGACAATAATCTGCTGTATCCATCGACTTAACATGTCCGATAGATCACGTTTTTTTCTGAGATGGATCGGCTATTTCTTATTCATTACCTATGTCGTAAGTCTGAGTATTGTTTTTTTTGTCCTTATTTTTTATTTTTATTATTTTAAAGTTTTGCAAACTGCATATTCTTAAGGAAAACAGGTGTGGTCTTAATGACAATGATGTGATCTTCATGACAATGATGTGGTCTTCATGACAATGATGTGGTCTTCATGACAATGATGTGGTCTTCATGACAATGATGTGGTCTTCATGACAATGATGTGGTCTTCATGACAATAATGTGGTCTTCATGACAATGATGTGGTCTTCATGACAATAATGTGGTCTTCATGACAGTGATGTGGTCTTCATGACAATGATGTGGTCTTCATGACAATAATGTGGTCTTAATGACAATGATGTGGTCTTCATGACAATGATGTGGTCTTCATGACAATAATGTGGTCTTCATGACAATGATTGTGGTCTTCATGACAATGATGTGGTCTTCATGACAATAATGTGGTCTTCATGACAATGATGTGGTCTTCATGACAATAATGTGGTCTTAATGACAATGATGTGGTCTTCATGACAATGATGTGGTCTTCATGACAATAACGTGGTCTTCATGACAATGATGTGGTCTTCATGACAATGATGTGGTCTTCATGACAATGATGTGGTCTTCATGACAATGATGTGGTCTTCATGACAATAATGTGGTCTTAATGACAATGATGTGGTCTTCATGACAATGATGTGGTCTTCATGACAATGATGTGGTCTTCATGACAATAATGTGGTCTTCATGACAATGATGTGGTCTTCATGACAATAATGTGGTCTTCATGACAATGATGTGGTCTTCATGACAATGATGTGGTCTTCATGACAATGATGTGGTCTTCATGACAATGATGTGGTCTTCATGACAATGATGTGGTCTTCATGACAATGATGTGGTCTTCATGACAATGATGTGGTCTTCATGACAATGATGTGGTCTTCATGACAATGATGTGGTCTTCATGACAATGATGTGGTCTTCATGACAATGATGTGGTCTTCATGACAATGATGTGGTCTTCCTGACAATGATGTGGTCTTCATGACAATGATGTGGTCTTCATGACAATGATGTGGTCTTCATGACAATGATGTGGTCTTCATGACAATGATGTGGTCTTCATGACAATGATGTGGTCTTCATGACAATGATGTGGTCTTCATGACAATGATGTGGTCTTCATGACAATGATGTGGTCTTCATGACAATGATGTGGTCTTCATGACAATGATGTGGTCTTCATGACAATGATGTGGTCTTCATGACAATGATGTGGTCTTCATGACAATGATGTGGTCTTCATGACAATGATGTGGTCTTCCTGACAATGATGTGGTCTTCATGACAATGATGTGGTCTTCATGACAATGATGTGGTCTTCATGACAATGATGTGGTCTTCATGACAATGATGTGGTCTTCCTGACAATGATGTGGTCTTCATGACAATGATGTGGTCTTCATGACAATGATGTGGTCTTCATGACAATGATGTGGTCTTCATGACAATGATGTGGTCTTCCTGACAATGATGTGGTCTTCATGACAATGATGTGGTCTTCATGACAATGATGTGGTCTTCATGACAATGATGTGGTCTTCATGACAATGATGTGGTCTTCATGACAATGATGTGGTCTTCATGACAATGATGTGGTCTTCATGACAATGATGTGGTCTTCATGACAATGATGTGGTCTTCATGACAATGATGTGGTCTTCATGACAATGATGTGGACTTCATGATCAAGACTCGTAATGTGGATGTCAAAGATAACCTAAATGTTCACTTCTGTGAGTAACTGAGTCAGTGTTCTCTACTCTCAAGGAATTTAGCCTTTTGCACTTCTGTTCCTTTATACAATATCTTTATGCCTTCTCACTGAAGACACTCTTAACACTGTCATAGCAGGTTACACTTAAAAAAAAGTTTTTACCCTTTGCCTAAATTGTGTCAGTGTCTTAAGAATCACAAAAGATATTTATTTCTATTGGAAAAGTCCCATTTCCACAGTTTCAAGATGCAGCTTGAAAAAAGAAAAGGTTACTGAAGCATGTCTTATGATTCATACTAGGCAGGCTCTGTATATACACATTATCAGTTAAGTATCTGTCCAGCCTGTTCTTAAAGCTTTCCACAATATATGCTTCAGAGACATGAACCGCTTCGACTCTGCAGCTCTACTGCCAAGCTAATACTTCGATATATCATATTGCAATATAAATAAATATAAATTTGTCCGGTTTGGTTCCATAATTGAGAGTTCTGTCTTGGTTTCATAGTTTCAAGATCTAATGTTCATACCCACTTTATTTATGCCTTTCATCGAATTGTACACGCAATTTAAATCACCCCTCACACTACCCTTTAATTTCACAATCCCACGAGTATATTGGTCAGAGCACTAAGGGGTTATATTATAACTTGTAATTCCAACGTAAAAGTCCGCCATTGCTGCGAAGTACATCATGGAGAAGATGCGAACATTGACACAGATTATTATATTTATAATGGAGAGTGGGCCGTGTTTAGCACCCCTAGGCGCCAGACAACACAGTATTCCCTGTCATTTGTATTATTATGAGGTAAGTAATAGTAATCGGTAAGTAATATCAGGCGGACAGAAATAAATGGAAAAGTTCGTTAAAATAACTCAATTATTAACCTTTATGCTTCATGTCATTGCTAGGCCATTGCAGTGTTGTTTACATTTTTTTTTTAATAAACAAAACCATAGACTGTTTACCAAACTCCACGAAATAATAAAGGTTCAGAAAATCAAGACTGTAATGAGCTTTCTTTGCAAGCTTTAATTAGCTTACAAACGTTAACATCTTTAGTTACAAAAGCAGACCCTCTGACGACGGCCCTTGAGGAATTAATACAACAATTTTTTTGCAAAACCGAACACACTTCGTAGTGCCGGCATAACTCTTTGTTCTCTAACAAGCTCATGAGAAAATAACAGTTTAGTTGTTGTTTTGATTACTTGTGCAAGCGGGGAGTTGAACAGTGGCGTCCAGTAAGACAATTACTACGACGGTTCCTCCCTGCAATACTTGCTGCTACCTGGTGTTCTCTCGGCTGCCGTTTTTACATTACTGGTGCAATCACAGTCATTATGCTACCAATTCTCTCGACACTACTTAACACAATCTAGTACTTCTTTGGCTACTAATTTGTAATTGACTGGTGTCCCACAGACCACCAATCTGCCCTAGACTAATCGACACACAGCGGCGTGTCTGAACCTCCAATTTCCTTGCAGCAGTCAGGGAAGAACTGGTGCCATCTCGCGTTAACAAAAAGTTTCTCTGCTTCCTCATAAAACTCTATAGTAGCACGAAATAGAACTATTACTCGTGGTTTCGTCAAGCGGTTCACAGTGACAAGACAGTATTCCTCCAGATGATCTGATGTAGTTGTGGGTGGCAAGGGTGCTGCTGTTGGTGATTGGTAGCGGATTAGTTTTCTCGTTCAATCAAATTTATATCTACCATTCCGTCCACCATTTTCATAACAACACTCCGTATGAGTGCCTTTGATATACCTTTCAGTATCTTAAATCGCTCCGGAAAACAGATTATTAAAAATTATCGGGTGACAAGGCCTGTGCTAATATCCCTAAGCTGGTTAGGGAGCGAGTGGCTCTTTGCTTCTCGATCGATATCAAATGCTCTCAAGAGAGCTAGGCAGTAACAATTCAATTTATAATTAAATTCCAGCAACCCCCCCCAGAAAAAAAGGTGAGGTGGGTGGCGCAGGTCTGGGTCTAGCCGGTGGGCACCGCAGTTCAGGGATCCAAGATGATGCCCCGACCAGGGATCGAAAGTGATGCCCAGGCCAGAACAAATAGCCGTTATCATGTTTATTTATCCGCATTAGTGGGACTGATAAGCGGCTCCCGTGTCATTATTCAGTGACGGGTTTCTTGCATTGCCTATTGTTTACATGAATTATTCATGTCATTTCCACTTCGCCATGTATTTTTTTCTTACTTCCTCGCAATAAATGCCATAAATATAAGTAAATACCAATGTATATGCATGAGCGGTGTAGACTACCGCCTGACAACTGCCTCGATCATTCGCACGTCCGCTCCTAAATGGTTTTAGGGGCGTAATATGCAAAGTAGCCGCCAGAGGGAGGCGGGGCCGGAGGCGCTAACCAGCCACTGTCTTGCATCCTCGCCCTCAACCACCACCTCCCATCCTTATGCCATAAATTCCTGATGTAGCACGCACACAGCTAATCACGCACAAACACACACACACACAAGGATATATATATATATATATATATATATATATATATATATATATATATATATATATTATATAATATGGTATAAACTTTGGTAATAAATACCGACAAGTTGGTTTAGAAAGACACGTAAGCAAACACTATGACATATTTATTAGAAAACGTTTCGGTCCTGGGACCTTGATCACTTCTAACATACAGAGGTAGAAAGGCATTATATATATAGGCGGAGAGTGAGGTGTGACGCACGTGACCTGAGGAATGTCATAAGAACATAAGAATGGAGGAACACTGTAGAAGGCCTACTGGCCCATGCGAGGCAGGTCCTTATCAAAACAACCTCTGCCTATGATGAGGACGGGAGTCACATGATTTCATCGTCTACCCGTCCTCATCATAGGCAGAGGTTGTTTTGATAAGGACCTGCCTCGCATGGGCCAGTAGGCCTTCTACAGTGTTCCTCCATTCTTATGTTCTTAGGACATTCCTCAGGTCACGTGCGTCACACCTCACTCTCCGCCTATATATATAATGCCTTTCTACCTCTGTATGTTAGAAGTGATCAAGGTCCCAGGACCGAAACGTTTTCTAATAAATATGTCATAGTGTTTGCTTACGTGTCTTTCTAAACCATATATATATATATATATATATATATATATATATATATATATATATATATATATATATATATATATATATATATATATATATATATATATATATATATATATGTCGTGCCGAATATGTAAAACTGGTCAATTAGCAAGAACTCATTTAAAATTAAGTCCTTTCTGAAAATTTCTCTTATACGTTTAAAGATATAATTTTTTCATTAATGTTAATATAAAAAAATTTAATTTTGAACCAAAAGAATCTTAGAAAATTTACCTAACCTTATTATAACAAGAGCAATTTATTTTAGCCTAACCCAGCTAAATATATTTTAAATACGTTTACAATAATTTAGTACTAAACAAACACAATCAAATATATTTTTTTCGTTAGGTTCAGAATGATTTTGGCGAAATTATTGCATACACAAATTTTCACTTGTCCTATATGGCAAGATGAACGTTGCTATTTAAGCCAAGATCGCAAGTTCTGCCTATTCGGCACGACATATATATATATATATATATATATATATATATTTATATATATATATATATATATATATATATATATATATATATATATATTACACACACACACAATTGCATACGTCAGCATATAATTGAAGTGGTTCAGCAAGAGAAGAAAACACACCGTCAGTATCAGATATAATATTTGCAAGAACAGAAAAAGAAATTTTCAACATAAGATATGTAAATCCTCTTGGAAATAATATATACTGCTAAGACTTACGAAATTAATAAAAAAAATATGTAAAAAAAAACAGGAGCGACTAAATTAAGAATGAAAACTATAATGCATTAAAATATTTTGTACATAATATTGCAATGAGAAAAAATCTCAGCAATTTGTGCAAAGAGTTCTGCAACATATATGAAATTAGTATCAAAAAGCTTTTCAAAAAAAAAAAGGAATAGAAAAATAAAGAATAGTTCGACGCAAAGTGAAGGAGAACTGAAAAAAAAAAAAAAAAATGGAGTCAACATTAAAAATGGATCACTCAAGAAATTTACCTGGGATTCAAATTAACCAGAAATACACAAATGTAAGACTAAAGGAAGAAAAACTTCAAAAAAAAAAGAAATAGTGGATAAGGACAAGACAGAACTAAACGCTTGCTGCTCTAGTTTGTAAAATGTTCAATAAATGTTCACTAGTGATGAGAAAATGGTATCAGATGGAATATACATAAGAGTTCCTAGAGAATGTGCTGAGGTGTTATGGTATCCTCTCTGACTATTTTTAATAGGTGTCACTACATGAAGGGTAAATTAACAGACAGATGGAAAATGAGCCACATTGTGTTAGAATTTTATATAAACAAGACAGGCAAGTATCTTTAAATTATAGGTCAGTTTCTCTGACAAGTGTTGTAAAAATACTGGGAAAAAAACATTTTGAGGAAAGTGGATAAAGAATATGTAAAACAAAAAACTTACTAGTCAACAGTCTGGTTTTCGGTCTACAAATTAATGTGTTTAGTTATTGAGACAGAGTCGTGGAAATTATTGAAAAAAAAAAATAGATACTGATTGTAGTGCTCTAGACTTTACAGAGGCTTTTCAGAGTTCTTTATAGAAAGACTTCATTTAGAAGCTGCAAAAATATAGACGAAATAGAAGGCAAACTACAGTACCACAAGTGAACGAGAGATATTCTATTCGAGAGGAAAATGTGAACATTTAGAACAGGAAAAAATGTCATTGTGGGAAGATGTTACTAAATACCATTATAATCTCTGCTTGCCCCGATTTTTTTTTTAAATTATGTAAATTACTTATCAAAAAAAAAAGTATAAACCTATACCAGTATGTTTGCGGATGGCAAAAAATGCAAAAAATCTAATAAAAATGACTAAATTAATATTAAATAACATGAATAAATTCAGTAAATCGAGGCATAGATGATTACAGGGAAGCGAAATAAAATATTGAAAGTATGAAAGAGAGAGAGAGAGAGAGAGAGAGAGAGAGAGAGAGAGAGAGAGAGAGAGAGAGAGAGAGAGAGAGAGAGAGAGAGAGAGAGAGAGAGAGAGAGAGAGAGAGAGAGAGAGAGAGAGAGAGATTATTATTATTATAATCAAAGGGGAAGCGCTAAACCCGGAGGATTATAAAGAGCCTGGGGAGGATGTGGAAGGCATTCAGGCTTACTTCGGGGAACTGGAGCACAGATCCAATTTCCTAAATCAAGAGCCCCTCACCAACATCAAGAAACCTTCCTTGAGGAGAGAGAGAGAGAGAGTCAGTCTAGAAGTTATTATTTACCCCCAGTAAATAAAACTCAGAAACTCATATGTTACACTGACAAACCATAAAATAGCTTTCAAATATATTAATGGTGAAATATTACAAAAAAAAAAAGCTATGTTCATTGTATGTTAAGTAGTGGGAGGACACAACACTTGGTGATATAACAGAAAATGTTATGGATGTTGTGGGTAATGCAAGATAGTAACAGTAACAGTGTACTCTCTCAGGTCCCCCGGATTACACCAACACAAAATAATAGATGATCGAAAATAAATAAAATAACAACATTGGATTTAATTCTCTGACTGCTTCCAACACCTTACAGAAAAGTTCCAGAGAAGAGCTGCGATTTGGCGCTCGGAACTGAGAAAATATGAGTCATGTTGAAAAGGTTGTTAAAATTTAAAGCAGCTTATGCTGGCTGATAGGAAGATGAGAGGAGACACGATAACCACATATGAAGTTATAAAGGAACTTTAAAGAATGCATGAAGAAGACGCCACATTAGTCAGATGAGAAACTAAAAGTAGAGCCATATCGATACAAGGAAATTTTATTCACCATAGAGTGTTAGACCACTGGAATGAATTTCATATATATATATATATATATATATATATATATATATATATATATATATATATATCGTGTCATATAGGCAGAAAAATCATTCTGAACCTAATGAAAAATATATATTTCATTGTGTTTATTTATTATTAAATTATTGTAAACTTATCTTAGATATATTTAATTGGATTAGGCTAAATTAAATTGAGCTTGTTATAATAAAGTTGGGTAAGTTTTCTAAGGTACTTTTAGTTCCAAATTATTAATTTTTACATTAACATAAGAACATAAGAATGGAGGAACACTGCAGAAGGCCTACTGGCCCATACAAGGCAGGTCCTTATCAAAACCACCCCTACCCAAAGCTAGCCAAAAATTTACTCCCGTACCCGCGACACCAATCAAACCCATCCCCTCCCACTCACATATTTGTCCAATCACTTTTTAAAGCTACCCAAGGTCCTAGCCTCGACATAAATGAAAAAAATATATATATATCTTTAAACGTATAAGATAAAATTTTAGAAAGGACTTAATTTTAAATGAGTTCTTGCTAAATGACCAATTTTACCTATACGGCACTACATGCATATATATATATATATATATATTATATATATATATATAATATATATATATATATATATATATATATATATATAAACACTGATCTCTGGCTGAAGGAGACTCGAACCTACGAACCTTGGAACAATGTACGCAGTGCTATATCAATCTCACCACACTGGACCAATACCTTGGTCTCCAGCTTGCGCTAGACGTTTTGATCCAAGGCAGCCAGCTTTCAGGGAGAAGGCTTACAGCTTTTCATCTCATCCCCTGCATGCATCAGCCTTACTAGAGATATTAACAATGCAAGGAATTCGCAAGAGCAGGCGAAATATACACAAACACTGATCTCTGGCTGAAGGAGACTCGAACCTACAATATATATATATATATATATATATATATATATATATATATATATAATATATATATATATATATATATATATATATATATATATATATATATATATATATATATATATATATATATATATATATATATATATATATATATATATATATATATATCCTTACGGCTGTAATAATTCCATATCAATAATTATAATCTCACAAGTTAAAAATTGCTTATACCAAGGCAGAGTTAAACCCGCCAGTTATAGCAAGGTTAAACCAGCCAGTAATTGCAAGTAACAAAAAAACGCAAAATACCGTGACTGGAACAATACACAAATAACCCGCACATAGAAGACAGGAGCTTACGACGGCGTTTCGGTCCAACTTGGACCATTTACAAACTCACACTAAGTCGGACCGAAACGTCGTCGTAAGCTTCCTTTTCTATGTTCGGGTTATTTGTGCAGTAATAGTAAAATTACAGCCTTTAATTATAACAATTAAACGTATTAGCAAAGATAAGATTAAACCAGTAATTTACTCAGGGTGAAACCAGCCAGTTAACTGAAAGTTAAGACGCAAGCCCAGGAGCCGGAGCTCAGCCCCACACCTGGGGGCAATGCACCCTGGTAAATGCTGGGGAAATACAGTTTCGTAAATACTGGAGAAATGCAGTCAAGTAAATGTTGGGGAAATACAATTTTGTAAATACTGGAGAAATACAGTCAAGTAAATGCTGGGGAAATACAATTTTGTAAATACTGGAGAAATACAGTCAAGTAAATGCTGGGGAAATACAATTTTGTAAATACTGGAGAAATACAGTCAAGTAAATGCTGGGGAAATACAGTCTGGTAAATGTTGGTACACAAATATGTGTTCGAGCTGACAAGAAAAATTATATTGTTTCTAAATACTTTACCTGTTTAAGTTTCATTGTTTTTCTTTCAGTGACTCGTGATGCACAAAATCTTGGCAGGCCGAGGGCAGGTAAGGTTACGATCCATGTGTCCTCTGGGACACTGCACAGAGATACACTGTGCTAGGGAGACACATTATCCTGATACACGCTATTGTAGGACATGATGCTATACTATGGAACACGCGTCATTATATTCACTTCTAGGGCATAATATATCCTGGGCTACATTATACTATGAAACATTATACAGGGTGTCCCGTAAGTTTGGAACCTAAGTTGAAAATGAAATAAAAGGCAATAATGGAACACCCACACACCCACACCCACACTGTCCTGGTACACACTGTTATAACACATAATGTGCCCAGGGATACATTGTTTTGGGACACTGTGTGCCCTAGGACAAGCTGGACGGCCGGAAGTTCCGTTCCCGGCAGAGGTGCTGATAATTTCCATCAAGATCATGTTGAATAACAAATAAGTTCTCATTTACTAACTCCATAATACGTCGTGCGGAGACGACCCTTCCCGCTCTGGAGTCCATTCTTCAAGGACCAGTTCGGTCCACTTTTCCTTCAACTTTTTCTCTACCGGGGACACACAAAAAAGATGAGGATTATACATAAAAATTTCGGCGGAAATTAGATTTAAGACAAATGGAAACCTCCTCATTGATATTGAGTGGGTCGGTGGGTGCATATCATTATCTCTGGTCTGGCAGGTAATGGCGGATCACAAATGAAAGACTTGCGTGTTGCTACTCTCATTTCCGCCCATTTATCCTGTAAAACGGTAGATATTTGCGCTCAATTGACAGTATTATGCCGGCGATGGTGTTTCCGAAAACACACTATAAATTGAGAGTTGACTTGGTATCTACCCCAGAGGCGTCAGTATGCTCGTCCAGCTGGGGTGCGATAGCTAGGCTGGCTGGCCGTGTCGACCTCTTCTCCAGAGATCCTTGCCAACTTTGTTTTGGGTTAGCCAGCAGTCGTCTCTTCCCTGTGATCCTCCCCAATATTAGGGTCGGCAGTGAGGTCCCATTCATTGTTATTTCATTAATCGGGGAAGTTACCTGAAGTGAGTCATTGTCATATGGTGCATTCAGTGAACCGTTAACACTATGGCAGGTACGCATTAAAAAGCAACCGCTAGAGTGCGGTACTACAAACGATTGTGTTTACACAAATACAAATGTCACTGGCCCTACAGCGGACTCCGCCACAGCGCCCGCTGGCTTTCCTTTGAGACTCGCCAAATCGTAATGACACGGTTGTAAACAACTCAGTGAAGGAGTAGAGTTCGAACCCATGGCTAAAACAGAAGGCTAGTGATTTACCTGTCCGACTCAGTGTCCTGAGTGAGGGTTCCCACTGCACAGTCCTTTCCAGAATTCGGTCTGGAGATGCGGATCTGTACTCGTCGCGGTCCTATCCTCCACTGAGACTGCTGGCTCGCCATGTACCACCGTGCATCTCCTACAAAGAAAAAAAAAGTCATTGAGACACAGTTTTAGATGAGGTAAGTCGCCAAAGCAAGAAACGTATGTAAAATTACACGAAATTATATATAAAATTCTATAAAGACAAGACCTAATGTGGGAGATTATCTTTCAGGTGTACGACCAATGCAAAAAATAATGTTGAGCCCTGTTGCTGGTAGGTTAATGATATCTTGTGCACACACACACACACACACACACACACACACACACACACACACACACACACACACACACACACACACACATGCACACACACACACACACACACACAACCTATACTACAACCCACTCACTGTTCCCTCTGCCACCAATCCCCATATCACAAACCTCACCCCAACAGCTGTCCCTTATGGGCATTCTGACCCCACCCCCATCAACACAAACCCCACCTACACCACAGCCCCATATAGGCCCCCACCAAGACTCTCGCTCCCCCAACCCCAATATTCTTGCATGACCACAATGATAGAAAAGAAACTAAAGGTTTGGTACACAAACGCGGATGGAATAATGAATAAACATGAGGAGTGGAATGAAAGAATCAGTGGAAAATCCCCAGACATCATAGCAGTCACAGAAACAAAACTCGCTGAGACAATAACAGACACAATCTTCCCAACAGGATATCAGATCCTGAGGAAAGATAGAAGGAGTAGAGGGGGAGGAGGGGTTGCACTGCTCATAAAACACCGATGGGGATTTGAGGAAATGGAAGGCATGGACATGATTGGAGAAAGAGACTACATTGTAGGTACAATTCAGTCCGGAGAACATAAAGTAGTCATTGGAGTGATGTAAAACCCACCACAGAACTGCAGAGGGCCAAGAGAGGAGTACGAAGAAAACAACAGGGTGATGGTGGACACACTGGCTGAGGTGGCAAGAAGAGCTCACTCGAGCAGAGCAAAGTTACTGGTAATGGGCGATTTCAACCACAGGGAGATCGACTGGGAAAACCTGGAGCCACATGGGGTCCCGAACATGGAGAGCCAAGATGATGGATGTGGTACTTGAAAACCCATGCATCAACATGTCAGGGACACAACCAGAGAGAGAGGGAGGATGAGCCAGCAAGACTGGATCTTGTGTTCACCCTAAGCAGTTCAGACATTGAGGACATCACTTATGAGAGGCCCCTTGGAGCTAGCGATCATGTGGTTCTGAGTTTTGACTATATAGTAGAGTTACAAGTGGAGAAGGTAACAGGAACTGAAGGGGACCAGGCCAAACTATAAAAGGGGGGACTACACAGGTATGAGAAACTTCCTGCAGGAGGTTCGGTGGGACAGAGAAATGGTAGGAAAATCAGTAAACGAGATGATGGAATATGTGGCAACAAAGTGCAAGGAGGCAGAGGAAAGTTTTGTTCCCAAGGGAAACGGAAATAGGAAGACCAAAACGAGTCCTTGGTTACCCGAAGGTGTAGGGAGGCAAAAACTAAGTGCAACAGAGAATGGAAAAGGTACAGGAGCATAGGACCCAGGAAAACAAGGAGATTAGTAGAAGAGCCAGAAACGAGTATGCACAGATAAGGAGGGAGGCCCAGCGACAGTATGAAAACGACATAGCATCGAAAGTCAAATCTGACCCGAAACTGCTGTATAGCCACATTAGGAGGAAGACAACAGTCAAGGACAAGGTGATAAGGCTGAGGAAAGAAGGTGGAGAACTCACAAGAAACGATCAAGAGGTATGTGAGAGCTCAACACGAGATTTAAGGAAGTATTTACAGTAGAGACAGGAAGGACTCTGGGGGGACAGACCAGATGGGGACACCAGCAAGGAAACACCAACAAGTGTTGGACGACATACATACAGATGAGGAGAGGTGAAGAAACTGCTAAGGGACATCGATACCTCAAAGGCAATGGGACCCAGACAACATCTCCCCGTGGGTCCTTAGAGAGGGAGCAGATATGTTGTCGTGCCACTTACGACAATCTTCAACACATCCCTGGAAACTGGGCAACTACCTGAGGTATGGAGACGGCAAAATATAGTTCCCATTTTTAAAAAAGGAGACAGAAAAGAGGCACATAAACTATAGACCTGTGTCATTACGTGTATAGTATGCAAAATTATGGAGAAGATTATCAGGAGGAGAGTGGTGGAGCACCTGGAATGGAACAGGAGTATAAATGCCAACCACACGGATTCACAGAAGGCAAATCCTGTGTCACAAACCTTCTGGAGTTTTATGATAAAATAACAGAAGTAAGACAAGAGAGAGAGGGTGGGTTGACTGCATCTTCTTGGACTGCAAGAAGGCCTTTGACACAGTTCCTCACAAGAGATTAGTGCAGAAGCTAGAGCAATCAGGCGCATATAACAGGAAGGGCACTGCAATGGATCAGAGAATACCTGACAGGGAGGCAACAACGAGTCATGGTACGTAATGATGTATCACAGTGGGCACCTGTGACGAGCGGGGTCCCACAGGGGTCGGTCCTAGGACCAGTGCTATTTTTGGTATATGTGAACGACATGACGGAAGGGTTAGACTCAGAAGTGTCCCTGTTTGCAGATGATGTGAAGTTAATGAGGAGAATTAAATCTGATGAGGACCAGGCAGGACTTCAAAGAGACCTGGACAGACTGGACACCTGGTCCAGCAAATGGCTTCTCGAATTTAATCCTGCCAAATGCAAAGTCATGAAAATAGGGAAGGGCACAGAAGACCACAGACAGAGTATAGGCTAGGTGGCCAAAGACTGCAAACCTCACTCAAGGAGAAAGATCTGGGGTGAGTATAACACCGAGCATGTCTCCGGGAGCACACATCAATCAGATAACTGCTGCAGCATATGGGCGCCTGGCAAACCTGAGAACAGCATTCCGATACCTTAGTAAGGAATCATTCAAGACACTGTACACCGTGTATGTCAGGCCCATACTGGAGTATGCAGCACCTGTTTGAACCCGCACTTGATAAAGCACGTCAAGAAACTAGAGAAAGTACAAAGGTTTGCGACAAGGTTAGTTCCAGAGCTAAGGGAATGTCCTATGAGGAAAGATTAAGGGAAATCGGCCTGACCACACTGGAGGACAGGAGGGAGTCAGGGGGAGACATGATAACGACATATAAAATACTGCGTGGAATAGACAAGGTGGACAAAGACAGGATGTTCCAGGGAGGGGACACAGAAACAAGAGGCCACAATTGGAAGTTGAAGACACAAATGAGTCAGAGAGAGAGTAGGAAGTATTTCTTCAGTCATAGAGTTGTAAGGCAGTGGAATAGCCTAGAAAATGACGTAGTGGAGGCAGGAACCATACACAGTTTTAAGACGAGGTTTGATAAAGCTCATGGAGCGGGGAGAGAGAGGGCCTAGTAGCAACCGGTGAAGAGGCGGGGCCAGCAGCTAGGACTCGACCCCTGCAACCGCAAATAGGTGAGTACAAATAGGTGAGTACACACACATGCACACACACACACACACACACACACATGCACACACACACACACACACACACACACACACACACACACACACACACACACACACACACACACACACACACACACACACGCACACACACACACACACACACACACACACACACACACACACACACACACACCACACACACACACACACACACACACACGACCGGTAAAAAAGGCGGGGACAGGAGATATGACTCGACCCCTGCAACCACAGTTAGGTGAATTAGGTGAGTACCAACACACGCTGGCATTGCTCACATTGATTCTTTACGCTAATACATTATAGAGTTATAAACTATTGTAGATTTCCCAGTATATTTCGTAGCTTTCTCTAACTACGAATTTGCTCCATTTACCTCAGCGACAAAATGTAGGCATTTTCTTTTCTGAATGGCGATTTCGCTGCCATGTTCTGAATATTTTGTTGTAATTATGTTCTGATAATATTGTTTTGTTTAGGCTTTTGTATTATTTAAGATGTGTGTTCTGTTTAATACAGTTGTTCATGACACTTTCTTGGTGGCACTACAGTACATGACACTTTCTGCCTGGCACTAATGTGCATAACACTGACTGACTGGAATTACAGGACACTTCCTGACTGGTATTACAGTATAGTCTACCAGTACATCAAAGTATGTATCTACCAGTACATCTCAGTATGTATCTACCAGTACATCACACCATGTATCTACTAGTACATCACAGCATAACTCTACCAGTACATCACACCATGTATCTACCAGTACATCAGAGTGACTACCATCACATAATAATCCCTGTCTACCAGTAAGTCACATCTGAGAAAAGTCCAGACAGGTTTATCACCCGGAAACACTTGTTCATTTTTTCATTCATTAGTCATAAATGACTTTTGCATTGGTAAGTAATCACATTTTTCCTTTTCTGCTGTGGCAGGTTGAGTCAACATAATTATATATATATATGTCGTGCCGAATATGTAAAACTGGTCAATTAGCAAGAACTCAATTAAAATTAAGTCCTTTCTAAAATTTTCTCTTATACGTTTAAAGATATATTTTTTTCATTAATGTTAATGTAAAAAATTTTAATTTTGCACCAAAAGAATCTTAGAAAACTTACCTAACCTTATTATAACAAAAGCAATTTATTTTAGCCTAACCCAACTAAATATATTTTAAATACGTTTACAATAATTTAGTACTAAACAAACACAATCAAATATATTTTTTTCGTTAGGTTCAGAATGATTTTGGCGAAATTATTGCATACACAAATTTTCACTTGTCCTATATGGCAAGATGAGCGTTGCTATTTAAGCCAAGACCGCAAGTTCTGCCTATTCGCACGACTATATATATATATATATATATATATATATATATATAATTTATATATATATATATATATATATATGTCGTGCCGAATAGACAGAACTTGCGATCTTGGCTTAAATAGCAACGCTCATCTTGCCATATAGGACAAGTGAAAATTTGTGTATGCAATAATTTCGCCAAAATCATTCTGAACCTAACGAAAAAAAATATATTTGATTGTGTTTGTTTAGTATTAAATTATTGTAAACGTATTTAAAATATATTTAGTTGGGTTAGGCTAAAAAAAATTGTTCCTGTTATAATAAGGTTAGGTAAGTTTTCTAAGATTCTTTTGGTGCAAAATTAAAAAATTTTACATTAACATTAATGAAAAAAATGTATCTTCAAACGTATAAGAGAAAATTTAAGAAAGGACTTAATTTTAAATGAGTTCTTGCTAATTGACCAGTTTTACATATTCGGCACGACATATATATATATATATATATATATATATATATATATATATATATATATATATAAAGCGACAGCTGCTTAACCCGAGGCGACAAGGACTAATTACTGTATAATGAAGAAAGTTCGCGTGGTAGCTGAATCTCTTACACTATAATTAGTGTATATTTGTGGAGTGAGGAAGGGGAGAGAGTAAGCCCCATGGAGGTCCAAATGATGCCAGCATCCGGCACTTCATCACAGTCCTAAGAGATCAACCTTGGGGCTCTAGCGCCCACGCGCCACCCAGAATTATACTTGTGATTCACAGAAATCAACTCGAAGTTCACATACTGTGAACTCTGAGGTTCATGCTTTTTTTTTTTTTTTTTGGTGATGTGGGTGGTGAAGAAAGGCCTTAGAGGCCTATATATATATAGCGGAGACAATAAAAAAACTAATCTTTGATTAGATTATGCCTCTGAAGCTGGCTAGTTTACTGTGCAACTTGTACTCCTCCTGTGCACGATAGTGCAAGAACTTATGATTTCACAAAAGTCCTAGGAACTAGGCCCCAAAAGGGCCAATAGGAGTACACACGAGTGTACATCTACAACTTATATATTATTTGTAGCAAGCAAATTTAGGATATTTACTTAATATGTCTGGTATCTTATTTTCATTAATAAAATAACCTGATACATTACTGTACATAGGTTATTAAACTCATTCTCTCTCTCTCTCTCTCTCTCTCTCTCTCTCTCTCTCTCTGCTCTCTTCTCTCTCTCTCTCCTCTCTCTCTCTCTCTCTCTCCTCTCTCTCTCTGTCTCTCTCTCTCTCTCTCTCTCTCTCTCTCTCTCTCTCTCTCTCTCTCTCTCTCTCTCTCTCTCTCTCTCTCTCTCTGTATATATATATATATATATATATATATATATATATATATATATATATATATATATATATATATATATATATATATATAATGAACAATCAGGCACTTAGTGTTCAAGAAAGTGACCAGATGGCTGACCATATACTTCGCATTTAGTTTGAGCATCTTCTGATGTCAGTACCTCACTTCCAGAAGCACGTTTGTAACCAAGCGTAAGTCTGGCTACTACAGCGTCAGTCACTTCGTTTACATTGCGAGTTGCTTATATGCGAGTATGATATCATAGCAAGTTATAGATATACTCGGGGTTTAACTGTATTCCTATGACATTCAGATTATTAACGCCTCTCCGAATGTTATTCCTAATACTTGACACAAATGTACCCAAATTATATTTTTTTTCAGGGTAATTTGGTTGTTAATCAACTTCATTATACAGGGATAATTCAGTGTCTAATGAAATTCGTAAGAATTGCTTTTAATTCATTTTTCTCTGATTTTCAATATTAATATGTGGCTTCACGTTTGAGCATGTTGTTAGTCATTATGTGAGTCAAGTGCTTTTAGTGATAACATCGAATCGGTAATGATCAAAATTCAAGCTCAGTATCATAGGATGGAAAACAATTTAATTTGCTGTGTAGACGCCCGGTTGTTAATTCTTATGAATTACCCTACATAGTTTCTATTTTTTTTTTTAATCTAGAAATGTGACAGCAACAGTAGATGCAGCTCTGCCGGTACAATCCTGCTTAGAGCCATCAGTCTTATAAAATGTGATATATTAGTACTAACAGTTAAGCGAAAAAATCCTTAAGCAGTTGCCTTTGCAAGTGATTTAAGGAAGGGATTAATAGTGATGAACTTCTTGGGAGGGACTTTAAAATATATAATATATATCGAGGGGTGAAATGCTCTAGTTGTCTACAGAAATACAGTTAGTAATGTAAGTGCTGCCTGTTTTATCAACTCAGATTTGCGTTTTTTTCTAGAGATTTAGCAAGATTTATTGTAACAGTGGTTAATTTACTAAGATTTAAATACCAAGTTCTGTGTTAATTTCTAGTATCCTATCACTGATGTTAGGGACACCAGCTTCTTCGTCAAATTAAGGACTTAAGTAGTTTTATGACAGTCAAAAACAGCTCTGAGGGTTTTGTGTTGCATTAGCGAAACGTAATGTAAATAAAGGCAAAAAGTCAATTCACAAGACATGAACATATACAAGCACACACACACACACACACACACACACACACACACACACACACACACACACACACACACACACACACACACACACACTGCAGAACACTGCCCGCACACTGCCAGGTCCCCCACCCTCACAGACCCCCCAATACACAGTGCTGGAGAGGAAACTGAAGGTATGGTACACTAATGCTGATGGAATAACGTATAAGTGGGAGGAGTAGAACGAAAGAGTCAAAGAGGCATCACTGGACATCATAGCTCTCACAGAAACACTTAATAGAAATCCCCTGGATAAACAGAACATTTCAGGCCTTAAATTGCTGGACGAGTAATTAACTTTGTTTACAAGTATGCTAAAGTTTACAGGGTATGACATTAAAACTTTGGTTTATTATTATGACATTTTTTTGAAATTTTCTTGCAAAAATAATTCGTGAGAATTTTTTGTAACCAGTTTTATATAATGTTTATAGCGGTTATTACGAATGTTGGTCAAATCCAAATGCAAATAGTAATCTATATTTCAATATTACTGCTCAGGACATACAATAAACTGAAGGACTTTCTCATGCAAAACTTAGATAATAATATACTTAAAAATTTACTGTTTTATTTTTTATTTGTTTTTCGTTTTTATTTTCTTTCTAAGGATTTAATACACAGTATTAATAGGAACTCAAAAATAGTTACAAGTTACAGATTAATCTATAAAAAAATCACAATGTGAAAATATAATTTTCTAGCATTGTGAGTGGTACTAGCTATTTAAATTACAATGCAAACTATAATGATATAGTATATAGAACAATATATGGGACGATTGGATGATACTAGCAAGATTCACGATTTATCTTAGTTTATTGCTGTCATGATCACATTAAGGTAAGAAAGAGGTTTTTTTTAAAGTAGCTTTTGAAGTGGTTGGCAGTTAGGGAACCTCTGGAATCTTCAAGCAGAAAGTTCCATATTTTAGAGACTTTTATGCATATGGATGTGTTACACAGTCGCACAAGAGGGATATCAAAGAGATTTTTGAGACTTTTATTATATCTTTGAATTCTGTTGCAGCTGTTATGGAAGAGTTTCAGATCAGGGCTCATATTTTAATTACCTGTCTTGTTTATATAGTATGCACAGTACAATGTGAGAATATTACGTTTAATGAGTAAGTTTAAACTTTTGAAGAGGGGGGACGTGTATTGTCTAGCATTAGATTAGGTGATCGTTCGTGGAGACGCTTGTTACTGAGTTATTATTGATCCTAAGTGATTTGCTGTTGTAGATCCCCAGGCATAATTACCATAGGTGAGGTAAGGATAGATTAGAGAGTAATACAAAGTAAGTAGTGCTGTTTGAGGTACACAGTAATGTATCTTAGAAAGGATGCTTTCAGTTCTGGAGATCTTTGTTATGTACTGAGCTTGAGTAATGAATATCAGGTTGCTGTCTAGGTACAGACTTAAGAATTGTCCCTCATTTTGTCTTACAGTATGAGAACCGTTAATCATTATATTTAGTTGGACATCTGCATATCTGTTCCCAAACATGTAGAAGGTCTTGTCAATATTAATTAAGAGTTTATTGGTAAGTCATAGAAGTAGATATCCTCAGTAAGAGTATTATTAATAAAATTCGTATTTAAATGGGAGGTAACAAAAGCTGTGTCCTCTGCAAACATAACAGGTTTAAGTAATTGAAATACATTGTGACGGTCATCATTGTATGTGAGGAAAAGCAGGGAGCTATGAACACTGCCCTGAGGCACCCCTATGTAATGATGGGTCGAGTTGAAACTTTGCCCTTGATGGAGACATATTGGTGTCAGCTTATAATATAGGACTTTAAGAGTGATACCTTAATGTTCTAGTTTAAGATGCAGGTTGTTGAGGTCTTCTGTATCTAGTGCTTCCTTTAGATCTTTGACGAGGCTCATTGGATATGCATTTTTATAATTGCATCATTTGTACTTTTTATTGGCCTGAAACCAGACTGGCGGGGAATGAGTATATTATGGGACACTAGGAAAGGCAAGTTTGATATTGGCCTATAATTTTGTACATGGGCTGGGCCTCCCCCTTTATATACTGTGGTGACCCTTGCTATCTTAAGCATTGTTGGAAAAGTTTTGGTTTCTAATGATTTGTTGAATAATGTTGCAACAGTGGGTGATAACACATTAGCTGTTTTTTTTGTACATTAGTGGTGGTAAATTAGCTAACTTCCATGCCTTGTTTATCAGTGAACTTATTATCAAAGTAACCTTTGTAGGATTAGTTGGAGCAAGATACAAAGATTTTAAGAAATTTCCAGTTTATGAATTGCAAACTTCGGATTTTTGCTGGCTAGGCTTTATCCTATAGTAGAGAAATCATTTACTATAAAAGCTGTTTCAGCAGGCTGGATATGTGCTTCATTTTGATAAGTTAGGACAATATCTCTGGTGTTGGTCAATTTTCGAGAGCCCAGGATTTCGGAGAGTGCTTTCCAGGTCTTTTTCATATCCCTTTTATTTTATTAAACCTGCTAGTATAATACAGAGTGTCCACAAAAACACTACCTGATTTCAAACAGATATAACATGTAACTTTATTGTAATAATTCTTTCAGATTAGGATTTCATTTAATTTCATGTGGTATAGGGTAGCATTGAAAGGCACTCGCAGGCCACTTGCAGAGGTCACCGGACCTGTTTGTGACTTCTTTCTTTGGGGGTACGTGAAGAGCACAGTTTACGTACCACCACTACCTGCAACCCTGGAGAAGCTGAAAATTTCGATCACTGAAGCAGTTCACATGATAACACCAGATATGCTGCCGAGCGTCTGGACCGAACTAGACTATCGTATCGATGTTTACCAAGCAACCAGAGGGGCGCACATTGAGCGCCTTTAACGCTACCCTATACCACATGAAACTGAATGAAATCCTGCATCTGAAGCTACTAACTGTGAAAGATTATTACAATAAAGTTACATGTTATACCTTTTTGAAATCAGGGAGTGTTTTTGTGACCACCCTGTATTGTTGTTTAGATTTCCTTATTAGAATAGTAGGTAACGATGTATAGTTTGTTCTTTGCTCTGTAGTTGTTACTTTCAATCATAGTTATGTTTTTTTTTTTTATCATTGGACCTGAGGATGTTGTTTGTTAGCTATGGGCTACTTAGTCTCTTCGCAGTGATCTGCTTACTTTCAATAGGACACTGCCTCTCGTAGAGGTTTGGTATTTTTTGTAGAAAAACACTGACCCATTTGTTAATTTCCCAATAGTCAGCAAACTCACATTGTCAGTCAGTGCTCAGTGTCGCTTACTGCTGCAGTGAAGTTATTTACTGATGACTCATCTTCGATATGGAATGAGATTTTGTAGATGAATGGTTCAGAGAACCAACAAGTTGATAAATTAGACACATATTCAACACTTGGGTATCTTCAATGAGGAAACGTTGGAGAACGGTGAATACCACCTACGACTGCTGCACCTCTCCTGCCTACAGTATATAAGCTACAACTTCGCACATATGCTGTATTCTTTTCAAGATTGATGGACTGACCACATCGACTTAAGGCTGAGGGACTGATTACCTCAAACTCCTCCTATTCTTCACCGTTCTCCTTTGTATGGACTGATGAAGCCACTGTGAAATGTTTCCTCATTAAAGATTCCCAAGTGTTGCACATGTGTCTAATTTATCAATGAGATCTTACTAGTTTCGAGTGGTAATTTGCACATGTTGGTTACGAGGAATGTGGAGTAGTGATTAGTTGTATTGTGTATGATTATCCCCGCTATGTGAGAAGAAATTATATTGGTCTAGATATAGTCAAGTGACGATGCATTTGTTCCAGAAATTCTTGCAGGTTTAATTATAGTTGATATTAACAAGCAATTGTACACGTAGTTAAGGAAGTCAGCTACTTGTGATGTTCCATCCAAGGGAAATTATAACCATCACCATTACTCTTTCCCTAGTTGTCTTTCCGGAGAAACGCTGACATCACAATTCTAATGATCTACCTCACAGCAACATCCTCACCCATCCCTCAGTCCGGCTAACAACAGGTTTTCCTGAATTCTTGTACAGATATACTCACTTTCCCCCAGGGAATCTCTACTCCCCACATCCTCCTTACCCGTGGAACCCACGCAATAATTTCACCCCAGAGGAGTACCCATCTACACCCTCCCTAAAAATTTATTAAGAGATTTAGCTCACTGCTAATATTGATCCAGGTACACAATGATTTCACCACGCAATTCTCGAGGACGAACTAAATTAACCGAAGAATATGTAACAATAGGCTGTCTAGACACCCGAGAAACCTTATTCCATCTCAAGAGAGCATGAGCCTGTCTAGGATAAATCATTTACTAAGATATGAACGTTATAAAACATGAGGGCGTGAAAACTGAACGAGTGTGTGGCTTCCAGCTAAAGAGTGCCCTCTAAGTCTGAAACCATAGGGAAAATGAGAGAAAAGGCAATAAAGGCTATCAGTATACTCTCCTGTCGGCAGACAGGACACAGGGACCAGAGAATTGGCACTTGTAGAGGCAAACAGACCAATAATTTCTTATACTACAAAAACCTTAAACGAGACGGCAATCTACTTTCTCACAAAGAGAAGCATGAGAGGACAATATTCATGCATCACAACAGAAAGTCTTCAATGTGTCCGCCATTACTATTGAAGTGACGACGTTTCCATCCCTCCATGTTTCCACATAATCTGTTAGCAGATACGTGTACGTAGATATAGGTTGATTAGTATTAAAGTGAAGTAACTTAATCTAAAACAAATAATATTAGTTTTGTTAGCTAGTGAGATCGTGCAGATAATGAAGTATTGTAAGAAGTTGGAAAAAAAAAAAAACAGTTTAAAAGATGTGTTGTGTAACATAACCTCAACTCGGTTGTATTGTCTAGTATTTGTGATTTATAACCAGAACACATTTCCAGGGAAGCGACTTGTCGTTAGGAGACTACCAGTACCACTTGGACGACATAATCTTCCCCGGGATGCGACCAGTCTGGTGACCACCACACAACGAAACATTGGGAGCTACACTTCCAGCCTTTTCAAAGGAAAATGTTTTGATTGTGATAAAAGGCTTCTGAGCCGAGGATTTGGAAGTTCCCTCCCCTTTCTTGGGTCGAACCTAATTATCTCCCACTCACCAGGAGCTGAATGACCTCCTACAGGTTTAATGCTTCTCCATAAGGTAATTAGTGTTTGAAAACAATTACGTTAGTAACATCAAATGCAAATTTTCAGTTATATATCAATAAAATAATTTAGAAATAATCAAAATATTTAATTATTTACAATAATTTATTACTCTCATTCTTTAGGGGAAGTCTACATAAACTGTCATTATTATTATAGTGATGGGTGAGCACTAAACCGTATGGAGGTGGTCCCACGGCTCCTGGGGAAATGTTAGGCATTCAGACTCGATCCAAGGAAAGGCGTGGAATCCCTGGAGAACTTTACTCTGGAGGTTATTCCGGGGATCAACGCCCCCGCGACCAGGTCCATGACCAGGCCTCCCGATGGATCAGGGCCTGACCAACTAGGCTGTTACTGCTGGCCGCACGCAGTCCAACGTACGAGCCACAGCCCGGCTGATCCGGCACTGACTTTAGGTATCTGTCCAGCTCTCTCTTGAAGGCAGCCAGGGGTTTATTGGCAATTCCCCTAATGCTTGATGGGAGGCTGTTGAACAGTCTTGGGCCCCGGACACTTATGATGTTTTCTCTTAGTGTACCAACGGCGCCCCTACTTTTTATTGGGGGCATTTTGCATCGCCTGCCCAGTCTTTTACTTTCGTAGGGAGTGATTTCTGTGTGCAGATTTGGGACCATCCCTTCCAGGATTTTCCAAGTGTAGATTATGATATATCTCTCCCTCCTGCATTCCAACGAGTACAAGTCAAGTGCTTCCAAGCGTTCCCAGTAGTTAAGGTGCTTGACAGAACTTATACGTGCAGTAAAGGATCTCTGTACACTCTCTAGATCTGCGATTTCACCTGCTTTGAATGGAGATGTTAATGTACAGCAGTATTCCAGCCTAGAGAAAACAAGTGATTTGAAAAGGATCATCATTGGCTTGGCATCTCTCGTTTTGATCGTTCTCATCATCCATCCTATCATTTTCTTTGCACGTGCGATCGTGGCACTGTTGTGATCCTTGAAAGTGAGATCCTCAGACATTACTACTCCCAGGTCCCTTACATTATTTTTTCCGCTCTATTGTATGGCCAGAGTCTGTGGTATACTCTGTTCTAGTTATTATCTCCTCCAGTTTTCCATAACGGAGTAGTTGGAATTTGTCCTCATTGAACATCATATTGTTTACCGTTGCCCACTGGAAAACTTTGTTTATATCTTCTTGGAGGTTAACCGCGTCCTCAGCAGATGACAGCCTCATGCAGATCCTAGTATCATCCGCAAAGGATGATACGGTGCTGTGGTGTATATCTCTGTTTATGTCTGATATGAGGATAAGGAATAAGATGGGGGCGAGTACTGTGCCTTGTGGAACAGAGCTCTTCACTATGGCAGCCTCCGATTTAATTCTGTTGACCACTACTCTTTGCGTTCGATTTGTTAGGAAGTTGAAGATCCATCTCCCCACTTTACCAGTTATTCCTTTAGCACGTATTTTATGGGCTATTACACCATGATCGTATTTGTCAAATGCTTTTGCAAAGTCTATGTATATTACATCTGCATTCTGATTTTCTTCCAGTGCATCCAAGGCCATATCATAGTGATCCAGTAGTTGTGAGAGGCAGGAGCGACCTGCCCTGAACCCATGTTGCCCTGGATTGTGCAGATTTTGGGAATCCAGGTGATTTGCAATCCTGCTTCTTAGCACTCTTTCAAAGATTTTTATGACGTGGGACGTCAGAGCTATTGGTCTATAGTTCTTAGCTAATGCTTTGCTGCCACCTTTATGGAGTGGGGCTATATCCGTTATTTTAAGTGACTGTGGAATTTCACCCATGTCCAAGCTCCTCCTCCATAGTGTACTTAGGGCACGCGAAAGGGGTTTCTTGCAGTTCTTAATGAAAACAGAGTTCCACGAGTCTGGGCCCGGGGCTGAGTGTATGGGCATGTTGTCAATGGCTTTTTCGAAATCTATCGGAGTTAGGGTAATGTCGGAAATCTGGCATACATTTATGGAGTTTTGAGGCTCATTCATGAAGAAATCATTTGGGTCGTCGATTCTCAGACCGATTAATGGTTCACTAAACACAGAGTCGTACTGGATAGCTCCAGTTCTTTGGATGAAGAGCCCTTGACCGACATCTTGGTACATCCCTTGAAGTACCAGGATGAGCTGGTTCATCATAATGTTAGTCAAGAAAGGAATTAATATGAGACTTTTCAAGTATGAGAGAGAGCATCTCAATATATATATATATATATATATATATATATATTATATATATATATATATATATATATATATATGTCGTGCCGAATATGTAAAACTGGTCAATTAGCAAGAACTCATGTAAAATTAAGTCCTTTCTAAAATTTTCTCTTATACGTTTAAAGGTATATTTTTTTCATTAATGTTAATGTAAAAAATTTTAATTTTGCTCCAAAAGAATCTTAGAAAACTTACTTAACCTTATTATAACAAGAACAATTTATTTTAGCCTAACCCAACTAAATATATTTTAGATATGTTTACAATAATTTAATACTAAACAAACACAGTGAAATATATTTTTTTCCTTAGGTTCAGAATGATTTTGGCGAAATTATTGCATACACAAATTTTCACTTGTCCTATATGGCAAGATGAGCGTTGCTATTTAAACCAAGATCGCAAGTTCTGCCTATTCGGCACGACATATATATATATATATATATATATATATATATATATATATATATATATATATATATATGTCGTGCCGAATAGGCAGAACTTGCGATCTTGGCTTAAATAGCAACGCTCATCTTGCCATATAGGACAAGTGAAAATTTGTGTATGCAATAATTTCGCCAAAATCATTCTAAACCTAACGAAAGAAATATATTTCACTGTGTTTGTTTAGTATTAAATTACTGTAAACAAATCTAAAATATATTTAGTTGGGTTACGCCAAAATAAATTGTTCTTGTTATAATAAGGTTAGGTAAGTTTTCTAAGATTCTTTTGGTGCAAAATTAAAAATTTTTACATTAACATTAATGAAAAAAATATATCTTTAAACATATAAGAGAAAATTTCAGAAAGGACTTAATTTTAAATGAGTTCTTGCTAATTGACCAGTTTTACATATTCGGCACGACATATATATATATATATATATATATATATATATATATATATATATATATATATATATATATATATATATATATATATATATATATATATATATATCGTGCCGAATAGGCAGAACTTGCGATCTTGGCAACGCTCATCTTGCCATATAGGACAAGTGAAAATTTGTGTATGCAATAATTTCGCCAAAATCATTCTGAACCTAACGAAAAAAATATATTTCACTGTGTTTGTTTAGTATTAAATTATTGTAAACAAATCTAAAATATATTTAGTTGGGTTAGGCTAAAATAAATTGCGCTTGTTATAATAAGATTAGGTAAGTTTTCTAAGATTCTTTTGGTGTAAAATTAAAAATTTTTACATTAACAATAATGAAAAAAATATATCTTTAAACGTATAAGAAATTTTTTTTAGAAAAGACTTAATTTTAAATGAGTTATTGCTAATTGACCAGTTTTACATATTCGGCACGACACACACACACACACACACATATATATAATATATATATATATATATATATATATATATATATATATATATATATATATATATATATATATATATATATATAATATATATATATATATATATATATATATATATATATATATATATATATATATATATATATATATATATATATATATATATATATATTATATATATATATATATATATATATAATATATATATATATATATATACTATGCCAAGACTCACTTACTTCTTGAGGTGTGCACCCTCTTTTGACAACCCAACACTCAATGAATATGACGCACACCTGAGATCAACTTTTAAGAAGGCACTGAACCTGTCACTAGAGGATGAGCAATGGGATCAGGCAACCCTCCCAGTGCGACTGGGAGGTATAGGGGTGCGTAAAGCAACGCATGTTGCTTTACCTGCTTTTCTGTCTTCGTGTTTGGCTTCCAGTGCATTAGTCAAGAAGATAGTGCCCGAACGCTTGAGAGACTTGGTAGAGCTCAAGACCCCAGGTTTACTGAAGCAGCAATTCGGTGGGACACCCTTACAGACTCCTCCAGTAGACCAGCTCCTCCCAAACAGCACAAACAGTCCCACTGGGACAAACCGATCATGGAAAAAATCGCCAACACAATGCTCTCCAATGCTTCAGGAAAGAACAAAGCTCGTCTCCTGGCAGTGAAGGCACCACACTCAGGAGATTTCCTGTTAGCTGTTCCCAATTCCTCCCTGGGCACCCGTCTCGACCCACAGGCCATTCGGATTGGTGTTGCTCTTCGCCTAGCCGCCCCCATCCTCACCGAACATAGGTGTATTTGCGGCAGGGCGACAGCTGATCAATTCGGACTCCATGGTCTCGTGTGTCACACAGCAGAAGGGAAGTAAAGCCAGACATGAGGAGATCAATGACATAATAAAGAGAAGCCTCGCCACAGCCCGTTGCCCAGCTCAACGGGAACCCCAAGTACAGAGGTCTGATGGAAGTCAAAAGCGTCCTGATGGAGCCACTATGCTACCCTGGAAGGATGGAAAGCAGATTGCCTGGGACTACACCTGTGCTGCCACATTGGCAGACACCTACTTGCCATACTCTGTAGTGGAAGGGGGTGGAGCTGCCAGCCACAGGGAGACCCAGAAGATCCGAAAATATGAAGACCTTCCCCCTTGCTATAACTTCATTCCAATAGGGTCGGAGACCCTTGGAGCATGGGGCAAGTGTGCTCTAAAGTTCCTCAAAGAGCTGGGTGAAAAGCTCATCACAGAAACCAAGGACCACAGGGCGACCAGCTTCCTCTTTCAGAGACTCAGTGTTGCGATCCAGAGAGGAAATGCCTGCAGCATTCTGGGAACGCGGCCCACCGCAGGGGAGCTGGACGAAGTATTCGAGATGTAGCTCTGAGTTACCTATGTTGTTTTACTTTGTATCATATTTTTGTGAATGTTTCGTCAATATATATATATATATATATATATATATATATATATATATATATATATATATATATATATATATATATATATATATATATATATATGCCGTGCCGAATAGGCAGAATTTGCGATCTTGGCTTACAAATATCAAAGCTCATCTTGCCATATAGGACAAGTAAAAATTTGTGTATGCAATAATTTCGCCAAAATCATTCTGAACCTAGCGAGAAAAATATATTTGATTGTGTTTGTTTAGTATTAAATTATTGTAAACGTATTTAAAATATATTTAGTTGGGTTAGGCTAAAATAAATTGCTCTTGTTATAATAAGGTTAGGTAAGTTTTCTAAGATTCTTTTGGTGCAAAATTAAAAAAATTTACATTAACATTAATGAAAAAAATATATCTTTAAACGTATAAGAGAAAATTTCAGAAAGGACTTAATTTTAAATGAGTTCTTGCTAATTGACCGGTTTTACATATTCGGCACGACATATATATATTATATATATATATATATATATATATATATATATATATATATATATATATATATATATATATATATATATATGCAGTGAGTGTGCAACTCTGTCAGGCCTACCTCCCCAGATCCTCACCCCACCTCCACTCCTGCCTCTTCAGCATCACTCATCACACGGCCTCCACACCTCCCTCCCTCCCCCGATAACCATGAGGATGGGAGACCACTCTCCTCCACCCGTAATATGAACCACCTGTGGTATGTGCCATGTGCCATTTTCCCTTCAGCCTGGGCTTACCACACAGATTGAGGTATGGCATATGATGCAGCCAGCCAGCCAGCCACAAAACCAGGGAAACAGTGCACCCAACAACGAAAGAAGAGGCACATGTCAGGTGTGTGGAGAGTATCGTGCACACAATGGGTGTGCTGGATCACATATGGCCCCAGCAGAGAGCAGCCCATAACCTCCACAGGCAGATGACAATTCCAATGGCAACCTCCTCACTTCCGAAGATCTTCTGATAGTATTCAAATCCACTGCTAGCAGTACCCTGTCTCACATTCCTAAAGCGGCTTGCCCATATGCTGCAGGGAAATTCACAGACCTTCTTAAGCAGGTGAAAGGAGGTTCCACCAACTTAGAAGCCTGAGGGACCATTAAAGCATGGCGCAACCTACTCCTGTTCGGCAATGTCTGTCTTGCAGTTCCTGAAAGACGAGGCAAACTACTAACCACATCAGTCATCAAGGCAGTGTGCAACTACAGAAGAACAGATAATTGTGTTCCTCTGTCCCATCAACGCAGGAATCACAGAGGTAGACTCAAGAAAAATTTCACTGAAAACGAGAAAATTTGCGCACAGGTTAGCAAAAAAATCGAAGGTAACACAGTGGGAGCAATCAGAATAATTACAAGTGACGACACTGTTGCTCCCAAAAATGAGGCCACAGCCCAAGCACTAAGAGACAAGCATCCAACAAGGGACACCATAGTCGTTAACAACAACCCTGAGGAATACCTCATCACTGGACAATTAATTTTGCCAGAATCAGAAGTATAAGGCGACAGTGTCATTTCCAGCAGGATCTGCAGGAGGTTACACTGGAATTCGACCAAAGTACCTCAAAGTGATGGTAAATCCAGTACTCGGCTCATCTGCATCAATCTTCTCCGAGTTAACAACCTACGTCAACAACTGCCTGGTTGGGCAGATTCCAGAGGAAATTAGATCTTTCTTTTTTGGAGCCTCATTACGAGCTTTGAAGAAGAAGCATGGGATCTGTTTCCCAGTCTTTTTCCCATCATTTCAGCTGGCTACAGCAAACCCTCAATTCTTTTGTTTGGCAAACATGAAATTCCCTCATCAGAGGGTGTTCAGCAGGGTGACCCACTCTCTCCACTTCTCTTCTCCTTGGTAGTATGATAACCAACTTCCAGTCTATGCATCGAGCTCAATATCTGGTACCTGGATGATGGTACTCTGACAGGTACTGAAGATTCCCTGCTAGAGGACCTACAACTGGTGAAGACACAGGGAGAAGCCTTGGGACTCATCCTCAATCCCTCCAAGTGTGAAATCATCACAACAAACCAGGAAATAATCAGTGCTGTGCAAACAATCCTCCCTGAAGTCTTAACCAACACTACAGCCAAGAGCACCCTCTTGGGAGCACTGCTGGGCAATTAGGCCATCGACACAGTCTTCAAGGACAAATTGAATAACCTGATGAAAATAGAGGAGAGAATAAGAGATCTCGATGCCCATGATGCCCTGTATCTCCTCACAAGGTGTCTTATCCTGTCAAAACTCACTTCCTGAGATATGCACCCTCTTTTGACAACCCAACACTCAACGAATATGACTCACTCATGAGATCAATCTTTAAGAAGGCACTGAATCTGTTACTGGAAGATCAGCAATGGGATCAGGCAACCTCCCAGTGCAAGTGGGAGGTGTAGGGGTGCACAAAACAATGCATTTTTGTCTTTGTGTTTGGCTTCCAGTGGACTAGGCAAGGAAACTGTCCCCGAACGCTTGAGAGGTGTGGTAGAGCTCAATACCCCAGGTTCCCTGAAGCAGCTGTGCGGTGGGACACACTTGCCGACTCCTCCAGTAGACCAGCTCCTCCCAAGGAGCACAAACAGTCCCACTGGGACAAACCGATCATAGAAAAAGCATCAACACAATGCTCACCAATGCTTCAGGAAAGGACGAAATTTGTCTCTTAGCAGTAAGGCACCACATTCAGGAGATTTCCTTCTAGCTGTTCCCAATTCCTCTCTGGGCACTCGAATCGACCCACAGGCCATTTGGATTGGTGTTGCTCTTTGTCTAGCCACCCTCATACTCACCAAACATAGGTGTATTTGCGGCAGGGCGACGGCTGATCAATTCGGACTTCATGGTCTTGTATGTCACACATTAGAAGGGAAGTATGCTAGACATGAGGAGGACAACATCATAAAGAGAAGCCTCGCCACAGCCCATTGCCCAGCTCAACGGGAACCCCAAGTACAGAGGTCTGACGGAAGTCAAAAGCATCCTAATAAAGCCACTACAGTATCCTGGAAGGATGGTAAGCAAATTGCCTGGGACTACATCTGTGCCGCTACATTGGCAGACACCTACTTGCCATACTCTGAAGCTGAAGGGGGTGAAGCTGCCAGCTCCAGGGAGACTCAGAAGACCCGCAAATATGAAGGCCTTTCCCCTTGCTATAACTTGATCCCAATAGGATCAGAGACCCTTGGAGCATTGGGCAAGTGTGCTCTAAAGTTCCTCAAAGAGCTGGGTTGAAAAACTCATCAGAGAAACCAAGGATCACAGGGCGGCCAGCTTCGTCTTTCAGAGACTCAGTGTTGTGATCCAGAGGGAAAATGCCTGCAGCATTCTGGGCACACGGCCCACTGCCGGGGGAGTTGGAAGTAGTATTCCAGATGTAGCTCTAAGATGTTATCTATTTTGTTCTACTGCCTACTGTATTTTTGTCAATGTATTTTGTCTTTAAATCAAGTCTACATAGAATATAGAATATAGGGGTGGTAGGAGAAGACAATATTCAAACAGCTCCAGGGAGAACCTTGAGTTTTCCCTGAAGTAAGTTATTCTTTTTTCTGATGATAAGGGTCCCCAGTGCAAAACCAGAGGTGGTACCTCCCTATTTACTACTATATAGCAAGTCCTTTGTAATGCTGAGCATTTCGAGCAAATTAGGTCCTTGTCCGAGGATGCGACCCACACCAGTCCACTATTTCCTAAGTACCCACTTTATTTAAGGGTGAACATAAGTATATATATAGAGAGAAATAGAAATGCTAACAATAGCTTTTCAGGGACATTCCTTAAGATAGTGTCCATTGCTTTTGTAATGTGGTGCTTATGTGGTATGAGTGTGTAGTTGTTGCTGCTGGCTGAGGTGTGTGTGTGAGGACTTCTCACACTGAACCCGTAATAAAGTAAGTCAATTTGCCTCCTTGGCAAATCCTGGTAGATGGGTGGATTGGTGAACAAATAGGTTGGTGGACTGGCAGTCTGGTGACTTAGCAGTTGGGTGGATTAGAAGAGTGGTGTCTTGGTAAATTGATGAGTATGTAGGCTTGTGAATGAGTAATTTGCTGCATTAGTAGATAATGAATTGATAGACTGCTATGTTGGTTGACTAGTGGTTGGTGACTGGTAGGTAGTCGGCTTGTAAGCGATTGACTTGTAGGCTTAGCGAAGGGTAGCAGACTGCTGAAATTATCGGCTGGAGAGCTAGAAAGCTGATAAACCAGTAGGCTGGAGTCCTAGTGGACTGGAGGACTAGCAGGCTAGAGGACTAGCGTAAGTGGCTGGTACCTACCTGGGGGGTATTCCGGGAATCAACTACCCCGCGGCCCGGTCCATGACCAGGCCTCCTGGTGGATCAGGGCCTGATCAACGAGGCTGTTACAGCTGGCAGCGCGTAGTCCAACGTACGAACCACAGCCCGGCTGATCCGGCACTGACTTTAGGTATCTGTCCAGCTCCCTCTTGAAGACAACCAGGGGTCTATTGGTAATTCCCCCTTATGGCTGGTGGGAGGCTGTTGAACAATCTTGAGCCCCGGACACTTATCGTGTTTTCTCTTAGTGTACTAATGCCGCCTCTACTTTTCAATGGGGGTATGTTGCATCAACTGCCAAGTCTTTTGCTTTCATAGAGAGTGATTTCTGTGTGCAGATTAGGGACCAGTTCCTCCAGGATCTTCCAAATGTAGATTATGATGTATCTCTCTCACCTGCTTTCCAGTGAGTATAAGCCAAGTGCTTCCAAGCGTTCCAGGTAGTTAAGGAACTTATATGTGCAGTAAAGGCTCTCTGTACATTCTCTAGATCTGCAGTTTCACCTGCTTTGAATGGAGATGTTAATGTACAGCAGTATTCCAGCCTTGAATGTTCTCATTATCCATCCTATCAGTTTCCTCGCAGATGTGATAGTGGCATTGTTGTGATCCTAGAAGGTGAGATCCTCAGACATTACCACTCCCAGGTCGTTAGTATTATAAGACCAGCAGTGTTGTACAACTAAACTGATGGACTGTTACTCTAAAGAATTAAGAGAGTGGTAGAAAAAGGCAACTTATTAGGCCTGTTAATTAGACCTAGGGTAAAGGCCAGTGTGCTAGTGCCCCTAGTGACAGGCTGCTCTCATTAACACGGCGTCCTGGGTGCTTCCGGTATTTTCTGACCAACGGTAAGAAGCAAAAGTGCGGGTGCTCTACCGACTTTTTCATTTCATTAACATATAGTTCCCTGGGTGCTCCCTGGGTGCTCCCTGGGTGCTCCCTGGGCGCTCCCTGGGCGCTCCCTGGGTGTTCCCTGGGTGCTCCCTGGGTGCTCCCTGGATGTTCCCTGGGTGCTCCCTGGGTGCTCCCTGGGTGTTTCCTGGGTGTTCCCTGGGTGCTCCCTGGGTGCTCCCTGGGTGTTTCCTGGGTGTTCCCTGGGTGCTCCCTGGGTGCTCCCTGGGTGTTTCCTGGGTGCTTTCGAATGGGTCAGGCGGAGTCACACATACCCAGACACACAATCTCTTTCATTTCCACACACATGAAAATACACAGGTGTACCTTAATTTTTTTTGGCTGTCTTTTCCGAATAAATTAATGGCTAGAAACTTTTTTTTGCTAATATATATTATATATATATATATATATATATATATATATAATATATATATATATATATATATATATATATATAATATATATATATATATATATATATATATATATATATATATATATATATATATATATATAATATATATATAATAAGCACTTGTCGGTAAGCGTCAGGAACCTACTAAGTTTATTCTACATTTCAACCTCCTCCAAATGAGGTTGTTATCGGCAGATAGAAAATTTTCTCTCTCCTTTGTATCTGTTGATGGTGCACTGATTATTCTTCATTGCACGTTACTCCATCCCCAGGAACACTCTTGATGTGTGGCCGACGTGAATGATTTTCATGTTACCTCACGAGAGAGACCTTGCTACATCGCCACGATATGAGTGGATATCATCAAATATTGTTATCTCAACTGACGCGTGATGGATTCAAACCCGTGTTTCCCATATCTCAGCCAGGCAGAAATATTGGTTTTCAGTGCCTTTAATACACTGCACTAACGATTCCCTTTATTTTTTAAAAGTGCGTATTTATTTCATTTGCACAAAAGTGTTTAGATTATATATTTTAAAACAGATTATAAATCTCATTCACCTTCTCAGATGCCGGACAGGAACTGAGAATGCAACAGGCATTCCCCCTCTGGATGGCCATGTTGAGATGCTGGGACAGAAATGTGGCAGCTCTTGGCTTCCTAGTAGTGTCGATGAACCTAGAAGCTAGTTCATCGAGGAAGCCTGTTGCGTGTTCACCAGAGGGACCAAGGGTCTACTATATCTCTGGGACATAGTTATTCCAATGGCCCAAGTCCCCATACTTGCTGAGTTTTAGCTTCTTTGCTGTGATCAACAGCATCGTTTTGTGAACACTAAAACGGATATAAATGTAGGGAACATTAGTTACGCAGGTATTATCCCACACCAATAGTCTGCCATTCTTCAGGAGATAATGCAATCCCATTATGGCTCTCAGCAGGATTATCGGAACTGCAGGATACTTGGGATCAGAGTTCTCTCTCAGGCGGGCACTCAGCTAGAGCAAGACTCTTCCTCATGATCTTCACTTTGTTGTGTCTTACATACCAACCCTTGAAACGTGCACACTTTAGTCCATGCAGACCGCATTAGTCAGCTTTCATTCTGTCGCAAATACACTAATAGTGTGAATAGGGTCTGCAAGGTAGAGAGCAACTGCAGTATTTAGGGCCTGTGGGTCGAGATTTGTACCTAAAGCCGAAACAGAAGCTATTGAAAGGAAATCAGGAAGAGGTACACTTGCAGCTGTGAGGAAGGCAGTCTACATTTCAAACAATGCTGTCTCGAGCATATAACAACAGGCCTACTGGCCTATGTGAGGCAGGTCCAATTCTCGCACCGGCTTAAGCCAATACCTTGACCTAGTGAGGTCAGACACATCACTTAGGGGAGGAGCACGGCATCCGACCTAGTAGCACAAGCTAATCAGGTCCAACTCACATCCACCCACACCCACTCATGTATTTATCCAACCTATTTTTGAAACTACACAACGTCTTAGCTTCTATGACGGTACTCGGGAGCTTGTTCCACTCATCCACAACTCTACTAATAAACTAGTGCTTTCCTATATCCTCGAATGTAGGTCAGCTGTGAGTCTCTCCCATTCAGAAATGCCTAGTGAAACTAGGATCGTACACTCTGCTAAAACACCCAAGTGGTTCTAAATAATTTGTTTCGCAACATCTTTAGACACAGTGAAGGATAAGAAGGCTGGAAGGCAGATTTGAAGGCTGTACCACCATCAGTCCACCTAGTCTGACTGGCAGTGAAACTTCCATCTACTGTTTGTAATCAAGGGAAACATTTAGAACTTTTTTGTTTACATGACGTTTAGAAGAGTGCCATATTCCTTTACTATGGGATGGTTGATGGGTTTGGCGCATTGCAAAAATATATGTGAGCTTCGGAGAGGATAGGCGTCTCGAGACGGTAGGTAGATGGCATCAAAAGCATCTGCGTCTCTAACCCGGCCCTCCTCCTCCTCGAGGTCTTAGATTTCCTTTTGTATTAGAATAATTTTGAAAGCGTTGGAAATGAGAGAAGCACAATCAAGAGTACTGTCGGCTTGATCAACGTCTTACACTTCTGGCAAGACCGTCATGCTTTGGCCAATGATCTGTTGGTGGTAGGAAGCTTCTTCACATTTTGAGAGAAGTTTAGAATTATCTCCTAGCTCGTTTATTTTCCCGATAACCTCTAGTAGCGATGCGGCAGTGCCAGCTACAGTGCCATTATCAATAAATATGATGTTGATCTCGCTGGACAGTCTTCCAGTGACTTCCTTAGTGATTAATTTCGTTGTATACACATGGTATTTGTCTCGTTGCTATAAAACCTATACTTTCGTTAATAGATCTAATACCAGTTACGCAAATATGAAGGCGATACATTGATATTACTTTAATATATACGCCATTGAAATAAATGTAATAATGCAATAATCTTTCGTGTCAGTGTGGGCGCCTTGTGATCAATGAGTTAGCATTAGTGTGGCGTAGAGGTCATGGCTGCTTATGTTGCCACCACTTTAGTTAAGTGTGTCACTCTGTTGCTTGTCACACACATACGCTACTCAGTATTTTAAGATAATCAGATGCTCCCAAATCTAGAATAACATTCTAAAAAGGAGGGCAGAGAACTAGTCTCGGTATGCAACATTTTACAGTGAGTGGTGAAGATTGTAGTGTTTGTGGGGTGTGATAGTCTTTGTGGGGAGTGTGAGGGGTCTTTGTGGGGAGTATGAGGGGCCTTTGTGGGGAGTGTGAGGGGTCTTTGTGGGGAGTATGAGGGGTCTTTGTGGGGAGTGTGAGGGGTGTTTGTAGGGAGTGTGAGGATCTTTGTAGGGAATGTAGAGAATGTTCGTAAATAATTTCGCCTGTTTGCGAATTGTTATATATATATATATACATGTCGTGCCGAATATGTAAAACTGGTCAATTAGCAAGAACTCATTTAAAATTAAGTCTTTTCTAAAATTTTCTCTTATAAGTTTAAAGATATATTTTTTTGATTAATGTTGATGTCAAAATTTTTAATTTTGCACCAAAAGGAACTTAGAAAACTTACCTAACCTTATTATAACAAGAACAATTTATTTTAGCCTAACCCAACTAAATATATTTTAGATTTGTTTACAATAATTTAATACTAAACAAACACAGTGAAATATATTTTTTTCGTTAGGTTCAGAATGATTTTGGCGAAATTATTGCATACACAAATTTTCACTTGTCCTATATGGCAAGATAAGCGTTGATATTTAAGCCAAGATCGCAAGTTCTGCCTATTCGGCACGACATATATATATATATATATATATATATATATATATATATATATTATATATATATATATATATAATATATATATATATATATATATATTATATAATATATATATATAATTTATATAAGCAGTAAGTGGACAATCAAGCACACAGTGTTCAAGATGGTGACCATGAGACTGACCACGTACTTTACATTTAGTTTTATCACCATCTGTGTGCCAGACTGCCAGAAGTACTTGTAACCAAGCCTAAGCCTGGCTACAACTACATCAGTCAGTCTGTTTACATTGCAAGTTGCTCCCTGACTGTGCTTATTAACGTTCATATTATCAAAGAAAGTTATGGATCTCAAACTTTTTACTACATTCCTTTAATATTCAGATTCATTATTCAGATTCATTATTTAAGTATGACACATAAATTAATTCGGCTCATCCCTACAAGGTATTTTCTTTGGCTAATTTATCAGGTTAACTGTTACATGTAATTCAGTGTGAGACGGAATCCATAAGAACTATATTAATTCATTTATCATTTATTTGTTACCTAATCCTGGCTTCTCCAGTTGCCACAGTTTCCATGTTAGTTATTATAAGAATAAATTACATTCAGTGGTGACATAATAAGTAAGACAGATGAGAAAGGAAATTATTCCTATACGATAGAGCTGATAAATTTGTCATTGAAATTTATTTGTGATTAGAAACCAAATTCACAATGACGACAGGAAAGAAGTTAATGAACTTCTCTAGTCTCACTGTGATTCGGTGTTCAATGAACCATTAATCAGACTAAAGGTTGACAGCCCAAAGGAATTCTTCATGAACGAGAATTAAAACTTTGTCAACGGCTACAAATCTTACAGCATAACCCTAACCTTACTTGGATTTTTAACTTCCAAACAAACAAGATGCAACTAGTAATATAAAACCGAGTTAAATCAGAGGCCGCCACATTGGCCAGCACAGTTCCCCCTCGGCACAGTACCCACCCACATCTTTTCCTCATCCTTATACCAGACATAGACAAATACATAAATTAGAGTACTATTTATCTTTTGCAGGTGATACTTAAACCTGCATAAAAGTCGATCGAAAACACTATAAATATCCAAGCGGACATTAACCAACTTTTCCAGCAGGACACAGAAAACAATAGTATAATGTTCAGTGAAGACGAATTTCAGTTACTCCGTTGTGGAAAACTTGAAGAAAAAAAATTAGAACGGAGACTAAAACTAACACTAACCACTCTATAAAGCGAAAAAATAATGTGAAGGACTTAAGAGTTATATTGTCAAAGTATCTCACTTTCAATGACCACAAAATTTTATCATAACAGCGAAAAATATGAAAGGAGAGAAAACGAAAACTATTAAAGCAAGCGATATAAAGCCAGTAAGAGTTACTTGTTCTCTTTAGGTTTGAGTATTGCTGTTCAGTAAGTGTCAGCAACATTGCTGACCTACAGAATGTACAGAGTACCTTCTTTTAAGTTTAGTCAAGCACTTAAATTACTTGTAACGATGAAGTGTCTCGTAGCTGTGCTTCTTCTAAGGCAAGTAAGGAAGATATGTCATAATTTATACCTACACACATTCTCTACGAAAACAAGAGACTCAGTACAGTGCAAAATACTCGTGAAGAGCAAAGGGTGCCATGACAACACTGAAATAACCTGATAAGTGTAATGGGGACAAGGCTTTTCAACAGCCTTCCATCAACATAAGGGAGACCACCAACAGGCCACAGGCTGTCTTCTAAAGCGAGCTGTATAAGTTCCCCAAGTCATTCCCTAACCAGCCAGGTTGTGGTTCGTACGTTCTACTGCGCGCGGCCAGCAGTAATAACCTGATTGATCAGGCTTTGATCCATCATGGCTTTGCCTGGGACCGGGCCGCTTTATATAGAAGACCCCTTAGGCCTGTGACTGTATGACGTCACGGGATGCAGCTTGAGTGTGAGGCGAGCTACCTCGGCCTCAGTCGGCGCATAGACATCCAGCTAGGCAGTGACAAGGCAGAGGCTGGGCTCCATCTCCCATTACCAGAGTCTGACAATATATCGTTACCATCCAACAAGTGTGTCTACCTTCAACCCTCGATATCTCCTTTCAAGAACCCCTACGACACCGCGGGGGCGTTGACCCCCGTTGACCCTCGTATAGACCATGTTTCTTTTGTTCTTATGTTCTTGTCCTAACATTCTTGAGCCCATCTCAGCTCCACCAATCCTTTTCAGTCAATCACTGGTCTGCTTATTATGACTATGCTCCCCACCATCCCTGCCCAATCCACTATCTGGAGTCTACCTGGAGGGTATTCCGGGGATCAACGGTCCCGCGGCCCGGTCCACGACCAGGCCTCCCGGGGGATCAGGCTCTGATCAACGAGGTTGTTACTGCTGGCCGCACGCAATCCAATGTACGAACCATAGCCCGGCTGATCCGGCACCGACTTTAGGTATCCGTCCAACTCCCTCTTGAAGACAACCAGGGGTCTACTGGTAATGCCCCTTATTGCTGGTGGGAGGCTGTTGAACAGTCTTGGGCCCCGGACACTTATTGCGTTTTCTCTTAGTGTACCAGTGACGCCCCTACTTTTCACTGGGAGTATGCTGCATCGCCTGCCAAGTCTTTTCCTTTCGTATGGAGTGATTTCTGTGTGCATATTATGGACCAGTCCCTCCATTCTTCTCGTCCGTCCATCACAGTTGCTCATAACGCCTTTCTATCCCCTTCCCATCACCTCCTCCTAAACCACTCCAGCCTCTCCCCTCACGCTCTACTACCATTCTCACGACTCTCACGTCATCACAGTCCTCTGGTAATAAATCTTCACCTTCGCACAACCCGCAAGTATGTGGTGGCCCACTTGTTACTCTGCTGATACCAACACCCCACCCCTACTACTACGCTAACACCACCACCCACCACACTTACACCACCACCCACCACGCTAACACTACCACTCTTGTACCACCACCCACCACGCAAATGCCACCCATCACGCTAACATCACCCAACATACTAACACCACTCATAACCGCTCTCACACCTATGTTAGCCTCTAGACTGACTTTTTTAAATAACTACGACATCAATAAACAACAACCACATCATCAGTAAATACCTACATCAATAAAGTTTGCAAGAAATGTTTTCACGGGAGATAAAAAACAAAACACTGCTTACTGTCATGTTGATGATTATTTCTGTGACAAGAACAGGAAACGAGCACTTCCTAGTCTGTGGGAGGGCGCCTGTGGCTGGCTGTATGTAGTCTTCCCTTCCTCACTCCCACCCTCCAGGACGTCCACTCTCCGTTCCTCCCTGCTTCCTCTCTCTCTCTCTCTTTAGGACGCCACTGCCCAGTTCACTCTAAACTACTATACTAGTAGCCCTCTCTTCAGAATGCCCTATCCAATGTTCACCGTCCCTTCAGAACGCCCATCCTGTGTCCCTCCCTTCCTCCCAGCTTTCCCTCGTATCATATATATATATATAATATATATATATATATATATATATATATATATATATATATATATATATATATATATATATATATATATAATATATATATATATATATATATGTATGCAAGGAATTCGCAAGAGCAGGCGAAATATACACAAACACTGATCTCTGGCTGAAGGAGACTCGAACCTACGAACCTTGGAACAAGGTACGCAGTGCTTTACCACAAAGTCTAGCGCAAGCTGGACTTCAAGGTATTGGTCCAGTGTGGGTAGATTGGTAAAGCACTGCGTACCTTGTTCCAAGGTTCGTAGGTTCGAGTCTCCTTCAGCCAGAGATCAGTGTTTGTATATATATATATATATATATATATATATATATATATATATATATATATATCTGCCAGACTGAAACATTACAAACACTGTGGAGTTAGAATTTGGTAAATAATATTCTTGTCTACATTTTTATGGGAATCATTGTTCAGAACTAGTCATTGTGTTTCTGATGTCTCAACCTGGATCTTACGTGAAGTTTACCTGAAGTTTGTCTGTAGTTTACCTGGAGTCGCTTCCGGAGGTCGTCGGCCCCGCAGCCCGGTCCCAGACCAGGCTTCCTGGTTGTCTCCAAACTCAAGTCATTCAGAATGATTCCAACATTATAACCATCGTATAGTGTAGAAACACACAGCGACTATGTCTAATTTTGTTTTATAAATAAAAAGCCCTTCTCTCCCCCACATGTCTGACTCTTCCCAGCATAGACATATCTCTCTGAATTAACGAGGTGTGCACTGTTTTATTTTGCTCCAAACTAACTTAACAACCTAGACCGCCCTTGATAAATTAATGTAATATAATGCTGCTTAATCCTGCTAAACTTGAGTGAACCTTAAATTAGTTAGTGGTGTCTTGTATGTAAGTAAAGTGTCTTCTGTGATGTTCTGACTGTTTGTCGCCAAGCTGTTGCAGCAAAACATTTATTCTAAGTCTCCAGTCATATATTTCTATGTATATAAAAATATTTTAGTATTTTTTTCGTCCTTTATAATGATGAAAATATCCTCATAGATCCAATTTCTCCGGTGTGTGGGGGTGAGGGGGTAATATAGGCCATCTTGAGAGATAATTGCTAAGTAATAGTAACTCCAGCTCTGCTGGAACGATACATTTCAAGCTGCTGTAGCTTATGAAACTTAAATGAGATATTTGACGTTATTCTCCTCCTCCTACTGACGTCTCCCAGTGTGATGTAGCCCAGCTGGACTATATCACACCAGCTCAGGTTGACAAATATCATCACATGATCAGTGAAACTCATCCTGTGTGATGGAATATGACAGGGAAACAAAACTAACTTTTGTTCCCACACTGTAACTATCATATAGCATACACTGTCGAGGTATCGAATTTTAATTTATGAAAATAGTCCTCGCCATCTCCTCTCTATCTCTCTCTCCTTGACACAAGCGATCCTCTCCCCGTCTCTCAGCCTCCTCTCTCATTAACACATGTGTTCACCCTTTTTCCCCTCGGCACATGTGTTCTCCCCATCTCCCCTCGGCACCCGTGTTTATATTCCATTCTGTTCATCCTTTGTTTAGTTTCCCCTCATGGAGGTTCCGGCTTAACGCTAAATGAGGTCAAACAAGGTCACATTCTGATGTGGTTGACCTGAGTCTAACAATAAGTGTCAGGATGGTGTATATAGTGGTTGCCTGGAGTCTACCTGTAGGGTATTCCGTGGATCAACGCCCCCGTGGCCCGATCCACGACCAGGCCTCCCGGTGGATCAGGGCCTGATCAACCAGGTAGTTACTGCTGGCTGCACGTAGTCCTACGTACGAACCATAGCCCGGCTGATCCTGCACCGACTTTAAGTATCTGTCCAGCTCCCTCTTAAAGGCCTATTGGTAATTCCCCTTATACTTGGTGGGAGGCTGTTGAACAATCTTGGGCCCTGGACACTTACGGTGTTTTCTCTTAGTGTACCAATGGCGCCCCTACTTTTCATTGGGGGTATTTTGCACCGCCTGCCAAGACTTTTACTTACGTAGGGAGTGATTTCAGTGTGCAGACCCGGGACCATTCCGTCCAGGATATTTCAAGTGATGCGTGGCGCTGGCCAGATAACCAAACAAACGCAAGGCAATAACATATAAGATTTTCAGTAATAATATGCTATTTTAGACAGGTGTATTGCCTATTTGAAGTTCTTGAGTGGAAATAAATATTTGATGTTTGTCTTGAGTATGAGTATTCACTAATGAACACATTAATAATCTTTGAAAGAACATTTCCCTCACAGCGGCACCATGATGGAAACACACACAAATGCAGTGTAATGAGATATTTTATTGACTACGTTTCGTCCACACAGGCTTTGTTTTTCGAGTCACAGTGACTCGTGTCACGGTGACTCGAGAAAAGCACACTGCGTGGCCGAGAAGTTGTCGATAAAAAATCTCATTGCACTGCATTTGTATCTGTGTCCATCGTTTTGGTATTTTGTGTCATTTCCCTCCATCTGGGGTGCCACGATGCTACCTGGAGGGTGTTCCGGGGGTCAGCGCCCCCGCGGCCCAGTCCTTGACCTGACGTCCCGGTGTATCAGGGCTGTTATTGTTGGTGAGGGGCTTTGAATCCAAGGAATTGGATTAAATTTATCTTTTTCTTTCTACTGAAAAGAAATAAAAAATATATAATTTGAGCAGAGTACAAAATGCAATCAAAACGTATTATATAAATGGAAGAGAAATAAGATGCTGAAAATCAATGTCCAGATATCTAACGTCTAAAGAAAATATTTTCATTATTTTTACTGTGGCGACGTTTCGCTCTGGAGGAGCTTTGTCACGCCATTAATGTGCCTGGGTCGCAGCAACTAATGTACCTGGGTCGCAGCAACTAATGTACCTGGGTCGCAGCAACTAATGTACCTGGGTCACAGCAACTAATGTACCTGGGTCGCAGCAACTAATGTACCTGGGTCGCAGCAACTAATGTACCTGGGTCGCAGCAACTAATGTACCTGGGTCGCAGCAACTAATGTACCTGGGTCGCAGCAACTAATGTACCTGGGTCGCAGCAACTAATGCACCTGTGTCGCAGCAACTAATGTACCTGGGTCGCAGCAGCTAATGTACCTGGGTCGCAGCAACTAATGTACCTGTGTCGCAGCAACTAATGTACCTGGGTCGCAGCAACTAATGTACCTGGGCCGCAGCAACTAATGTACCTGGGCCGCAGCAACTAATGTACCTGGGTCGCAGCAACTAATGTACCTGGGTCGCAGCAACTAATGTACCTGGGTCGCAGCAACTAATGTATCTGGGTCGCAGCAACTAATGTATCTGGGTCGCAGCAACTAATGTACCTGGGCCGCAGCAACTAATGTACCTGGGCCGTAGCAACTAATGTACCTGGGTCGCAGCAACTAATGTACCTGGGTCGCAGCAACTAATGTACCTGTGTCGCAGCAACTAATGTACCTGGGTCGCAGCAACTAATGTACCTGGGTCGCAGCAACTAATGTACCTGGGCCGCAGCAACTAATGTACCTGGGTCGCAGCAACTAACGTACCTGGGTCGCAGCAACTAATGTATCTGGGTCGCAGCAACTAATGTACCTGGGCCGCAGCAACTAATGTACCTGGGCCGTAGCAACTAATGTACCTGGGTCGCAGCAACTAATGTATCTGGGTCGCAGCAACTAATGTACCTGGGACGCAGCAACTAATGTACCTGGGTCGCAGCAACTAATGTACCTGGGCCGCAGCAACTAATGTACCTGGGTCGCAGCAACTAATGTACCTGGGCCGCAGCAACTAATGTACCTGGGTCGCAGCAACTAACGTACCTGGGTCGCAACAACTAATGTATCTGTTGTATCGCAGCAACTAATGTACCTGGGCCGCAGCAACTAATGTACCTGGGCCGTAGCAACTAATGTACCTGGGTCGCAGCAACTAATGTACCTGGTCGCAGCAACTAATGTACCTGGCGCAGCAACTAATGTACCTGGGTCGCAGCAACTAATGTACCTGGGTCGCAGCAAACAATGTACCCCTAGTGGTCCGCAGCAACTAATGTACCTGGTCGCAGCAACTAACTGTACCTGGGTCGCAGCAACTAATGTACCTGGGTCGCAGCAACTAATGTACCTGGGTCGCAGCAACTAATGTACCTGGGCCGCTAGCAACTAATGTACCTGGGTCGCAGCAACTAATGTACTGGGTCGCAGCAACTAATGTACCTGGGACGCAGCAACTAATGTACCTGGATCGCAGCAACTAATGTACCTGGGTCGCAGCAACTAATGTACCTGGGTCGCAGCAACTAATGTACCTGGGTCGCAGCAACTAATGTACCTGGGCCGCAGCAACTAATGTACCTGGGTCGCAGCAACTAATGTACCTGGGTCGCAGCAACTAATGTACCTGGGTCGCAGCAACTAATGTACCTGGGTCGCAGCAACTAATGTACCTGTGTCGCAGCAACTAATGTACCTGGGTCGCAGCAACTAATGTACCTGGTCACAGCAACTAATGTACCTGGGCGCAGCAACTAATGTACCTGGTCGCAGCACTAATGTACCTGGGTCGCAGCAACTAATGTACCTGGGTCACAGCAACTAATGTACCTGGGCCGCAGCAACTAATGTACCTGGGTCGCAGCAGCTAATGTACCTGGGCCGCAGCAACTAATGTACTCCGAGGCTCCGCAGCAACTAATGTACCTGGGTCGCAGCAACTAATGTACCTGGGTCTGCAGCAACTAATGTACCTGGGACGCAGCAACTAATGTACCTGGGTCGCAGCAACTAATGTACCTGGGTCGCAGCAACTAATGTACCTGGGCCGCAGCAACTAATGTACCTGGGTCGCAGCAACTAATGTACCTGGGTCGCAGCAACTATGTACCTGGGTCGCAGCAACTAATGTACCTGGGTCGCAGCAACTAATGTACCTGGGTCGCAGCAACTAATGTACCTGGGTCGCAGCAACTAATGTACCTGGGTCGCAGCAACTAATGTACCTGGGTCGCAGCAACTAATGTACCTGGGTCGCAGCAACTAATGTACCTGGGTCGCAGCAACTAATGTACCTGGGTCCGCAGCAACTAATGTACCTGGGTCGCAGCAACTAATGTACCTGGGTCGCAGCAACTAATGTACCTGGGTCGCAGCAACTAATGTACCTGGGTCGCAGCAACTAATGTACCTGGGTCGCAGCAACTAATGTACCTGGGTCGCAGCAACTAATGTACCTGGGCCGCAGCAACTAATGTACCTGGGTCGCAGCAACTAATGTACCTGGGCCGCAGCAACTAATGTACCTGGGTCGCAGCAACTAATGTACCTGGGTCGCAGCAACTAATGTACCTGGGTCGCAGCAACTAATGTACCTGGGTCGCAGCAACTAATGTACCTGTGCCGCAGCAACTAATGTACCCGGGTCTTAGCAGTTAATCTACCTGGGTCGCAGCAACTAATGTACCTGGGTCGCAGCAACTAATGTACCTGGGTCGCAGCAACTAATGTACCTGGGTCGCAGCAACTAATGTACCTGGGTCGCAGCAACTAATGTACTGGGTCGCAGCAACTAATGTACCTGGGTCCAGCAACTAAGTACCTGGGTCGCAGCAACTAATGTACCTGGGTCGCAGCAACTAATGTACCTGGGTCGCAGCAACTAATGTACCTGGGCCGCAGCAACTAATGTACCTGGGCCGCAGCAACTAATGTACCTGGGTCGCAGCAGTTAATCTACCCAGGTCGCAGCCTGAGAGCAGCATGTAATCACCTCGCTAATGAGTCTTAACAGACACCGTCCAATTATGAGGACAAACAAATGGTCTCAGTGTTTTACGCACCAGAACATCCCCATCCCTTTGATCGCTGGCTGTCATGACATGTCATAAATTCATTAGCTGCAGCAGCTGTTCTGCGCGGCCCAACTAGTTAGGGGATAGGGTAGGGACGGACCTCACCTGCTTTCCCTTAGCACCCCTTAGATCACATGGTGGTGATATTTTGTTTGTCAGGAGTAGTGGAAGAATTTCCCCTCTGACTCGGATCTTAGTCATGGGATGACACACTCGGTGGAGGTTTTGGTCCTATGACCGAGGCTTCTCGCTAGCTTACCAGTCCACCCTGTGGAACATTAATGTATTACACCATAAGATACGATACTTTATGTGTCTTGACGGCACGTAAAACACAAATGAACACTTTTTCCTGTCTGGTTTCTACACAAGGGGTATATACACCGACGGGAGTGTATTGCTCAGTGTATATATGAGATGTTCATCGAGAAATGTTTATATGCATGGAATATATACGGACATTTTACGATAATGCTTATAATAGGGTTTAAAGATTTGTTTAATGTGATTGTATAAATGCATTGCAGCACGTGCAGTGGATAGGCTTGAAACTTAAACTAAGGATGGGCTCCAGCATGCCATACCACCTACATAGGTACTTAATGACATACTAACGTAGACAGTGCTCCTGATGATGCTACATGCTTAAGTATTCCTTCACAATAATCCTCTCAAGACAGTCTCCCAGCACAGGTACTCTCACACACTAACACTCTGTGTAGGGCTCCACAGTACACTCCATAAATAGATACACCATCCCTACATAGATACACCCTCGCCACATAGATATACCCTCCTTACATAGATACACCCTCGCCACATAGATATACCCTCCTTACATAGATACACCCTCCCCATATAGATACACCCTCCTTGCATAGATACACCCTCCTCATATAGATGCACCCTCGCCACATAGATAAACCCTCCTCACATAGATACATCCTCCGCACATAGATACACTCTCCCCACATAGTTACACCCTCCTCACATAGATACATCCTCTCCACATTGATACACCCTTCTCACATAGATACATCCTCCCCACGTAGATACACCCTCCTCACATAGATACATCCTCCCCACATAGATACACCCTCCCCACATAGATACACCCTCCACACATAGATGCACCCTAGGCACATAGATACACTCTCCCCACATAGATACACCCTCCTCACATAGATACACCCTTCTCACAT
>NC_069426.1:32673701-32756952 GCF_026875155.1 Cherax quadricarinatus
CGAAACGTTTCGCCTACACAGTAGGCTTCTTCAGTCGAGTACAGAAAAGTTGATAGAAGCAGAAGAGACTTGAAGACAATGCAATCAGTCCATCACCCTTAAAGTTTTGAGGTGGTCAGTCCCTCAGTCTGGAGAAGAGCATTGTTCCATAGTCTGAAACAAATATTGTTTCAGACTATGGAACAATGCTCTTCTCCAGACTGAGGGACTGACCACCTCAAAACTTTAAGGGTGATGGACTGATTACATCGTCTTCAAGTCTCTTCTGCTTCTATCAACTTTTCTGTACTCGACTGAAGAAGCCTACTGTGTAGGCGAAACGTTTCGAAATAAAGATACCTAACTGTTGTATATGTGTCTTACCTAACAACCTGTCGGTATTTTATACCATTTTAATGTTCAATCAATTCTCTAAGCATACGCGTCCCATACCATACTCAGCCTGTGATAGTGAACTGATTGCTGGTCTTTCCATTATCCCCTCTCGTCTCTTGCACACAGGAGGAATGTAAGTGATACTGAAGGTGCAAAGAAGCATAAGCATGTAAGTCAGTGTGTTTTGAGCAATTGATATACTGTATTATTATTTAATCTTAAAAGTAGGGGCATGTGTGATGAAGACGGCGCGAGCCTATGGTCTGAATAAGCATCATTTCGTACAGTTAAAAGGTATGAGACGAAGATACGAGTTTGTGTAATGAGCAACCCAGGTTGTGACCTGAAAAGGACACATAGGTCACAGTAGCTAGGTGAGGTGGAAAAACTATTGAGCAAGTGGACTGAAGAGACATCCACAAAAAAGTGCACCTTTAATTTCATTATAATGAAAGAAAAAGCCTTTGAGTATGATAAAACAGTGTGTGATTAGGAAAGAAGACTTGAACATGAGTGGCTGTTTATTACTGGTGGTTCCACAAGTCAAACTGCACACTCAGTTACATAGTATTAAAGTTTCTAGTGAGAGTACTTCTGCTGACCACACGGCTGTAGGGAATTTCCCTGCTGAATTGGAGGAAATTATTTTTGAGGGTGACTACGAGCCAGAGCAAGTGTTTAATGCTGGAAAAAACAAGTCTTTATTTGAAAAAGATGCCATCGAGAAATTACGCCAGTCAGCAGAAGTGCACCGGTAGCAAATAATAGCTTCAACTTGCTATTGTGCAGTAATGCATCAGGCACTTGTAAGAGTAAGCCCATGGTTAATACAACCACTGGATGGAGGAGATATTAAGACATTTAATGCAACTAAACACGAACAGCAACGTGGAAACTCATTATAGGAACGGGCGCGGAGTAACGGACTTACGGTGTAAATTTAACATTGCAGATGTCATCAGCTACATTAGAAATGCATGGAGAGGTGTCCCAATCAACATTAAATGCAGGATGGGCAAAATTACGGCCTAGTGTGGTGAATAATTTCATTTTTTTGCCTCATTTGAGTCAGGTATAGAAAAATGTTCGGTTGGCAAGGTGATTAGAAGAAAAGATGTGAGAAGATGTGACTGAGCTTCTAGAAGATGATGAGAAAGGAAAAAGTCCAGAGGAAATTTCAGAGGAACTCCATAATCAGATACAAGGAAGGCAAATAATAGACGATGATGAGGAAGCAGAACCTTCAGAAAAACAGCTAATATATTGCAACAGTTACGTGAGCAGTTCCATGCTGCTCCATGTAGCCTCTGTAGTTTAGTATCAGACATGAGAAGCAAAGTTTCCATAGAGAGCGGACAGAACCTGGGTAATTGTTGGCATTTAAGCTTGATCCTAGGAAGGGGAAGGCATCTTCACTTCCTTGGACCAAGAACCCTTCCCCAGCACCTGGGGCACCTTCCTAGAAGGGGAATGCACGCTGAAAACATCGCAACCAATAGAAACTCGAAAATGCATGTTCCCCCCCCCCCAAAAAAAAAAAATGTGCATTTCCCCCATAGCATATTTATATTCATTTAGTTTTAAAAAAGTTTAAACAAAGTGAGAAAAGTTTTCATGAAACACTATATACAAGTATCCCATAACGCAGTGTTGACCGCGGCGACAACCACGAACTCCACTCGTAGCCAGTTTTATGTGGGTGACAAACACAGTTATCTCTGCCGGGGGCAATTTTTGCTACAGTCATTAATGCTTAGCTGGAGAATATAATAATAATAAAAATAAAAATAACAATAATTATAATAATAATAATGCTTAGCTGGTAAACATAATAGCAATAATAATACTGAACCGGTGAGTATAATAATAATAATAATAATAATAATAATAATAATAATAATAATAATAATAATAATAATAATATTAATAATAATAATAATAATAATAATAATAATAATAATAATAATAATAATAATAATACTTAGCTGGTGAATTATAATAATAATAATAATAATAATAATAATAATAATAATAATAATAATAATAATAATAATAATAATAATAATGCTTAGCTGGTGAATATAATAATAATAATAATAATAATAATAATAATAATAATAATAATAATAATAATAATAATAATAATAATAATAACAATAATAATAATAATAATAATAATAATAATTATAATAATAATAATATGTTTAGCTGGCGAGTCTTACAAAACATATAGATGCATCACTTATTAAAACAATTAACTTGCAAAGCATCCGTTGTAACCGTCAAGAATCGCTTCTAGCCTTGAAATTTTTTATCATTATATTCCCAAGAAAGTGCTAAACCCACATGGGCCATGCACCGCTCCAAACCACAGGAAGTATGAGGAAAATATGCTAATCTTCTCAGCACAGACGCTAGGCTCGCTGTCCTAGCACCGACCCTAGGCTCGCTTTCCTAGCACCGACCCTAGGCTCGCTGTCCTAGCACCGACCCTAGGCTCGCTGTCCTAGCACCGACCCTAGGCTCGCTGTCCTAGCACCGACCCTAGGCTCGCTGTCCTAGCACCGACCCTAGGCTCACTGTCCTAGCACCGACCCTAGGCTCGCTGTCCTAGCACCGACCCTAGGCTCGCTGTCCTAGCACCGATCCTAGGCTCACTGTCCTAGCACCGATCCTAGGCTCACTGTCCTAGCACCGACCCTAGGCTCGTTGTCCTAGCACCGACCCTAGGCTCGCTGTCCTAGCACCGACCCTCTTCCTATATTGTTAAGATATCAGCGTCATCCTGTACTGATAAGATGTCATACATACTCCCTATCTTAAATTTTATCTTAAAGTAATATTATAAATTCTTTCTATATTTAATTAGGATAATTATTTTCGACACCGGTCGTCGACCACATTATTATTATTATTATTATTATTATTATTATTATTATTATTATTATTATTATTATTATTATTATTATTAATATTATCATTATCATTATTATTATTATTATTATTATTATTATTATTATTATTATTATTATTATTATTATTATTATTCCGATAATTTTCTGATTTGTGTATATCAGATATAATGATTTTGATATGATAACCATTCCAGAGTGACAGGTTAGTGGAATATGTCGTATCATTACCATACCCGCTACCAGCCTCCGAATATTGAGAGCCTAATATTCGTACCAGAACAAGCGTAGCGTCTGGTACGTTGCCGGGGAGAAAGAACGAATTAGTAACCACCTGAATGTTTGTAATTCAGTGTTTTAATAAACTCAGTCGTTGATTTGGTGATAAAAATAAAAAAAAACTATTGTTGCATTAATGGGCCAAGCCAAATAATAACGGAAATGTAACGTAGAAGTTTGCATTAAATGAGGTTTGGATTAGTTAAAAATGGCCCATTAGTACACGTAAGTGGTCCTGTAGTACAAGAGTCTGAGTAGTCACATACGTGGATAATAACATTTGCGAAAATTAGTAATAAATAACAGAAGTTAATCAGTTTTTTCCCATGTCAACTTAGCCGCTGAAATATGAGGAGACTATATTGTAAGTATAATTTGTGCAGGTAGAGGATACTTTATATGGACATGTTTATATGTACCGTGTTGCATAACATCAGTTTGAAATACATAAACAAAGCCTTTAATATATATATAATATATATATATATATATATATATATATATAATATATAATATATATATATATATATAATATATTATATATATTAATATATATATATATATGTCGTGCCGAATATGTAAAACTGGTCAGTTAGCAAGAACTCATTTAAAATTAAGTCCTTTCTAAAAATTTTTCTTATACGTTTAAAGATATATTTTTTTCATTAATGTTAATGTAAAAAGTTTAATTTTGCACCAAAAGAATCTTAGAAAACTTACCTAACCTTATTATAACAAGCGCAATTTATTTTAGCCTAACCCAACTAAATATATTTTAGATTTGTTTACAGTAATTTAATGCTAAACAAACATAGTGAAATATATTTTTTTTCGTTAGGTTCAGAATGATTTTGGCGAAATTATTGCATACACAAATTTTCACTTATCCTATATGGCAAGATGAACGTTGCTATTTAAGCCAAGATCGCAAATTCTGCCTATTCGGCACGACATACATACATACATACATATATATATATATATATATATATATATATATATATATATATATATATATATATATATATATAATATATATATATATATATATATATATATATATATGCATAATGCATTTATTTTTGTACTAGATATATGCCAGCACCGACTGTATCCAAAGTCCTTCCAAATGTAGGTTTCTGACAAGCTGAATGGTGAGGCCTTCCTGAATAGAGTACATGATCATAAGATTTTCAATAGACAGTCCGAGCCTCTGTGAACAAAAGTATAAGAACATAAGAAAGGAGGAACACTGCAGTAGGCCTACTGGCCTACTGCAGTGTCTTTCTCAAACCCAAAACCTTTAACAAAAATATAAGATAGCTGAGTATGTTAACTGTAAATACCATGGAATCAGTTATTAGACAGAGGCAGGATGTAATATATGTAATATGTAAACTTCTTTTTGATGGTCGAAGCATAATGTCCACCGTGTCAACATCTGAGATCCTGAATGTTTGCAGGTTTCCATTTTCCCCTTAAAAGAGTTCAGATAGCCTTTAAGTAACTGTGATTCTGACACATGATGTGATTTCTGTCACATAGATACTCACGCTTCTCAGTGTCTTCCGGATGAACAGTATCTCCACTTTGATTATCTGCTAACCATGAAGCCAGGCTGATCTTACGAGTTCTTCAAAAACTAGTTTGTGGGGCCTCTTTTGCGATTACATCGGGCTCAACACTCTTTTAATCCTGCAGCTTGAAATTACTAACTACTGCTGGCAGCACACACTATAAAGCCCTCCCATTCTGACGCAAATGATCTTGAATAATTCGACATGCTCTTTTTGGCAGCTGCATGATGTTAAGTGACTGGCTCAGTATATCGTACACAGTGAACATCTGTGTTGCCGGATTATGGACAAATAACCAACATTACACTGACTCACTACAGCTTCATCATGGATCTGGATATTAAAGCTAATCCAACCACTGATAACTTCAGTCTCCTGGTCCAACATCAACGCTAAAAGTCACTTAAAATTCTGAGTAGTGCGAAATCATTTACTTCTCGAAACCATTTTCCCGTCACATAAACTCCACAATATAATTATACAAAATAAGCAGGGAAATTATAATTAGGAAAATGATAACAAAATGTAAAAGGATAACAACTGTTTCTTACTATAATAAAGAAAGCTTAGGAATATACAACTCTTGTTTTAGGTACCACGCTAGAACAAAAAAAAATTTGGGATTGGTATTAATATAATTCAAGTGGGAGGTTTTTACAGTGATCTAGTAATCATTATTTTCTTTAGATAGGGAAGCACACACATTATACCGGTGAAGCATTACTTACAATTAAGTATCAGTCCTCTTTGTAAAGCATTTTGGAGGCTCGCTTGCCAGTAATGAGATGACATGTAATCTTACTTCTCAACTCCTCACCTTCCCATGTGCAGCTGCTTAACTTCCTTCTGTGTTTTACAAATGCGGAGGATCTGACAGTTAATTATATGACGAAGTAAAATCTAGAGTAAGATGTAAAGTAGGAAACTCATGATAGTAATGACGGAAATGACATTATAGAGGATTCAGTCTATTACTATCTTAAATATAAGTTTAGCAATTAAGGGGAAGGTTTAATGTGAGGTTGTCAGAAGAAAGCTTGTAGGCTGACCCTCGTTTTGTTTACATGACATTACTGTGTCAGTAGAGGAGGTGATCTTAGCTGAGAGTAGAGATATTGTCTGTACTATTATAAGCAGAAATTACTGAACGAGGATAATCAATAGTGTGCTAGTAATAATCAAGTGTCACATATACTGCCCAGTTTATCAGTAAATAGCAACCATTGTTGGTTTGGGTTTGAGAAGGATATGCCTAGTATAGGCCAGTAGGCATGCTGCAGTGTTCCTCCTTACTTGTGTTTTTATGTTCTTATTTGAGTTGCATCTGTAGATACAAAGTGAAATGTTTGGCTAGGAATGTGAATGTGTCTTAATGACTTTATCTTATGATAAAGATAGCAATCCTCTTGGTTATCTGATTTATACGGAATCCTCTTACCAGCTTTCTAAACAGCATGAAAGTACAAACGTTTCTTTGATTAAAATACCATATATTCATACTATCTGTATTGGCGACCACCTTGAAAGCCATCTTGAATTTCTCAAATTCCCCAAGTATGACAGAGTGGCACTCATCAGTCCGGACACCTCAGAGGTTCAGGATCAGCTACCAACAACAGTGCACTATAAAATTCCAGCTTCATTCATCTTGCCACTAAATTGTTTGTTATTTTGACTGGGGTCAGGTCAGGTCAGGTCAGTTCAGTTCAGGCCAGCATAATCAAGCTTCTAATGCTATGGATTATATATAACTTAGGTTGCGGTTAAAATATTTATAGATAATTCAGATTACGGTAAAGCTTTTTACAGATAATCCGAATTATGGGTAACATAAATAATCCAACTTATGGTTAACCTAGTTATAGATTAAGGGTTCCCAGCCAGGGGATGCAACCTCCCCCACCCGGGAGTGGGAGATGGCATTTCAGGAGATGCGAGAGTCCTGATGAAAAGAACAATTCCGTTTATTTTACTAAAAACTTTTCCAATTGTTCAGTTTATATTTGCATTTTATGCACTGAATCAAAAACTTATTTTTTTAGTTCAATTCGTTCACCAGCAGTACTGTATTTGGTTCAATTTGTGATTCAAAAAATTAGAAATTTGACTTCTTCATCTTCAAATGTGATATTACTTTTGTAGGGAGTGCAACATTAATCAAACATTTCCAAGAGGTGAACATTAAAATGGTATAAAATACCAAGAGGTGCTTGCCATAGCAAAGGTTGGCAACTCCTGCCATAGATTGAACATTAAAATGGTATAAAATACCGACAGGTTGTTAGGTAAGACACATATGCAACAGTTAGGTACCTAACTGTTGCATATGTGTCTTACCTAACATCCTGCCATAGATAATGTACGTCAGGGCTAAACTAATTACAGACAAATCAGCATTTTATTAAATTTCGTTATCAATGACAAAGGCTATGTATAAACGAATTACAAATAACTAATACTTGGGTTACACAGTGTTAACTGATTATAACGTTAACCTGTGTTAATTGGACCTTTTCCCCCAAAAAACATTAAACTTTCGATAAGAAGGTTTATGAATAACGATCATTGTTTTAATGGGAACTGTATCAACATAACTGGTCTGACAGGACATGGATAATCAATATTCATTTTAGCCAGGAGTTGAGACTTAAGATTCAGATTAGCGAGGGGGGTGAGGGAGGTGTTGGATAATCTAAGATTATCTGTAACCACATCCTGGATAAGTGAAGCGTTCGTGTATAGAGTGTATACTTAGGAAGAGTGAGAGGAGTGTGAGTGGCTTTCCAAAATAAGACACAATAGCAGTGCGAAGTTACCCTATTCGCACAGAGTTAAATTGTGGGACCACCACCAGCAGTATGCTACTACCTATGCTGATGATACAGTGTAGCCCCCACCCCCCTTGTGACTATACTACATGATAGTTACAAAGCGGAAACACTCGCGGTGGTAAATCTACCGTGTTCCATATGATGGTTGGTTATATTATGTGACCACCACCAGCAGTGTGCTGCTACCTATGCTGAATGATATATTGTAGGCACACCCGCGGTGTGACTATGCTACATGATAGATACAAAGCGGAAACACTCGCGGTGGTAAAGCTACCGTATGCCGTATGATAGTTATATTGTGGGAGCAAAATCTAGCCGTGTTTACCTGTCACATTCCGCCTCACAGGATGGGTGTGTTTGTGGGGGTCCGGACGGTGGTTCTAGCCACAGGAAGGTAAACACCCTCTGGGGTCCTGCTTTACCGCGCCAATTGAGACATATTTGGCTGATCGTTGCTACATGCAGTTCAAATATCATACAAGCAGGAGTCAAATGACTGTATTTTTCTTTCTTTTTTTTTTCTTTTACCTTTCCGTTTAGTGTTGGTATAATTTTCTGCAGTGTTAGCCTTCCCAGGACGCCGCTTGTTGTGGTAGACGTTGTTGTTGCTCTAACCTTGAAGCTTAAAAAAGGCTGACGTAGGGCAAGCTTTTATTATAGCAACGTTTCGCCTTCTGTAGAGCTTTATCAATATTGATTTGATAAAGCACTAAAGCAGAGGTGCTTTATCAAAGCTATAACCAGGTAACGCCTCGTATAGTGATGAAAAAATACAATTAAGGAGAGGAACTCTTTCGAGACATTTCGCCCATCCACTGGTGAAACGTTTAAAAAATTCTCTCTGCAAATGTCTTTTTTTTCACCACTTGTCGCCATTTCGCCATTAATCTCTAGTTTTGTGTACCTCTGAGTAGCCACACAATGAATCCAAATTCTCTACAAAACAAAAACATAACATTTTTAGCCATATGTTAAGTATTAACGAGAGAGCCCAGGCAGCGGCAGTGTGCTCAAATGACCTCAAATTCCCGTTGGCTGGAGTTTCCGCAGTTACATGTGAACATTACATAATAACAATGGGGCGGAATCCAAGGGAACGAGATGTGTGAGCCACTCTGTGGTTGACGTGAATGACTTTTCCCCAGACTGTGAGGTTTGTCTAGCAAGGTCAACTCTTTTGGTAAATAACAATGGTTCTTGATTCTTATATATATATATATATATATATATATATATATATATATATAATATATATATATATATATATATATATATATATATATACACACAAACACACATACACATACACACACACACACACACACACAACAACTTACGTGCTATATAATCAATTTAGAATTAGCGCTTTCTTAAGAATAATAATAATAATTGTCTTTTTCTCGAGAGATCACCTAAAATATGATTGTTATTGCTTTTCAGGTCTGTTTAGACAGTGTATTTGCTACCTTATTTTAAGCTGGCAACATAATTTACTTTTTTTTTTTTTTTAGTATTCATAACTTTTATTAAAACAGTGACAGGTGGAAAGGCATTCAACCTGTTTATTTATTGTAAATTCACGTTGATGTGGCCACCGTTGTGGCCACTACACCTACATATGGTCAATGTTGCACTTATTACACCTGGATATAGTCCCCGTTATGGTCGTTGCAACTGTGATTATGGAACATTGCACCAAGATTTTCTTTCATGGTTACGCTACCATTCTCCTTGAACATCTAACTATTACTATAAGCAGCAACAACAAAAGACGGGTTGCAGCAGCAGAGCACAATTGTATCTACAGAGGTTCGGGTTGTAGCAGCAGATGACGGGTTACAACAGAAAACAAGTTGTAAAGTTGTAAGTTACATAGTATTTTAAATCGTGTTATATATAGTAACAATTCCAACACTATAGAAGTTACACCGTGAATTACTAAATCAGACCAGTGAATTCCATCTCACTGAGGTGTTTTCTAACCCCAGTATGTGTCGAAAGGAACTTGCGTCCTTCATCTTAGAGTGAGAGAAAATTCGTTGCCTAGTTTCTCAAAATGTTCGAGAGTAAATAGACTCGTACGCTGAATCACTATTTGCTTTACAAACCATGAAATTTGCACGAGGTGACGAGGAGCGTGTGACTCTTAAAGAAAAGAATATGTGAGTTTCATATTCACTGAAGCTACTGATATAGCGTGGGGTATTGATTTACAGCGAACAGCAAAGAATATACGCCGATAACATTGCATCTCGTGCATATTCTTTAGGTATTAAAGTATGCTTGATGTTGGTGATTTGGTTTGTAACCTTAATGACATACGTGTATCTGATAGGCTTTAACATCGAGCTGGGAGACCGATACAGATCAAACCCGCTAGAGATTCACCTTGGTACGTGGAAGAGATTCGATTAACCTCGTCAACCTTTCAATCCTGGTATCGACGCTCAGTACAATTAGTTTACCGAACCTCACCCAGGTGCACTGACTAGTCGACTTTCTATAGCCTTGTAAAACCATTGACTTTTCCGGCATCGACACAGAAAGTGCGTTTACGTCAAGCAGTGGAGTGCAGTCGGGTAAAAGTAAACATACCGACGCCATCGCTTCTTGTGTTCCTGAGCACCAGCCACACAGTTATGCTGGGAGGCAGGCAAGTAGGCACGCGGGCAGACAGATAATTATACAGAAAGACAGAGGTAGACAGGTAGGGGGGAGGAAAACAGGCAAACATACAACTAGCAGAGAGACAGATAGATGCCATTAAATTCAAAATATATAGTACGTGTCACAACTATAATGACTTCCTTACCAGTGAGCATCATGTTAATTATCACGACATTCATGAAGGTGTTATCTGTTTTAAAATTTAATACATCTCTATATAGAGAGATTTTGCCTCCGAAAAGGCTAGTAGTTTGTTGTCACCCCATTTCCATCATGCGAACGGTAGCGCAAGTGTATATGGATACACAAAAGGCCTAGAAACTAGGCCTCTCCAAAAAAGATTAACATGAATGCATCTTAATTTATATCTACAGTTGTTTAAAGTATTGCAAAAATTTTAGGAAATTTGCTTAACATATCTGTTATTTTATTTTTATTAAAAAGATAACTTGGCATATCACATAGGTTATTATGCCATCTCTATAATCCTCAGTAAGTGAACAATTAATTACATAGTGTTCAAGAGAGTGACATAGGGCTGGCCACATGCTTTACATTTAAGTTTGATCATCATCTGTGTGTCTTCCAAACTGCTAGAAATACTTGTAACCAAGTCTAAGCCTGGCCACTACAACATCAGTCAGTACTTGTAACCAAGCCTAAGCCTGACCACTACAACATCAGTCAGTACTTGTAACCAAGTCTAAGCCTGGCCACTACAACATCAGTCAGTACTTGTAATCAAGTCTAAGCCTGGCCACTACAACATCAGTCAGTACTTGTAATCAAGTCTAAGCCTGGCCACTACAACATCAGTTAGTCGATTCATATTGCAAGTTCCTCAGCACACATGCTTACCTACGTTTACGTTGTAGTAGTGGGTGACAAACCTGCTCAAACTTCTAACTGCATTCCTATGACATTCACTTTCATTATTTACTTCTCTTCTAGTATTGTTCTTAAGGCTAGACACAGATATACCAAAGTATATTAGGGTATTTTCTTTGGCTAACTTGATAGCATCTTTGCAAGTTGGAAGTATCCACATAAGATTTTTTTTACATTTATACTGGTTAACATATCTATACTTGTTTATGTATCTATACTGGCGAATACGTCCATACTAGGCAATACCTCCATAGTAGGCAATACGTCCATACTAGGCAATACCTCCATAGTAGGTAATACGTCCATACTAGGCAATGCCTCCATAGTAGGCAATACGTCCATACTAGGCAATACCTCCATAGTAGGCAATACGTCCATACTAGGCAATACCTCCATAGTAGGCAATACGTCCATACTAGGCAATACCTCCATAGTAGGCAATACGTCCATACTAGGCAATACTTACTAGCTAATTCGCCATACCGGCCGCTACATCCATGCAGTTCAGCATATAAATCTCTTGAGTACTGGATTTAGGATTTTTTTTTAGCGCAAACCTGTTGTTGATAATCATTCTAAGATCTTTTCCCTCTGCGATTCTTTAATAATTCTCGTAGTTCTGTTACCTGATATTTATCTGCATCACATCCCAACATCCGTTCATCATTCAATTTGCTCTTTTTTTTTGCAGGTTTGACGGTTAAATTAATTACTTTGCATAAGATTTTTGCATCGTCTGCATACTTGCTAATATGATTATTTCATCTGGCAAGTCATTATTTTTTTTACATCAGTCGTGTTTGAAAACTGAAAATACATTCACCATAATTCAATCAATAGCTATTTAAATATATTTCATTCGCTGAGTGACTGAGGTCGGTTTCCCCGACCTCAATGATCTGTGTCCCGATTTAGAAAACACGTTTATGATCCCAAATAACCTCTGTCCAGTTTTTATAAAAATTTACCTTAACCTGGAGTTTACCTGGAGAGAGTTTCGGGGGTCAACGCCCCCGCGGCCCGGTCTGTGACCAGGCCTAACCTGTTATATTAGAAATATTAATTACATTAGCATTCAGGTTTTGACCAGAGGTCTGGAACTTTGTGGTCGATCAAATAGGCTTTTACAATTTATCACACGGAAATCATTTTGAGCAATGAAGGATGATGAATAGGAAAAAAAAAGAAGAAAAAAGTGAACCATTGCAGAGGTCCATGGCAAGGGTAAATACTGGTTCTATTGAGAACCTGTTAGAGGAAGTGCTACAAGAGAATACTGGTTCTCTTATCATTGCATGTAAGTAAATATCGCATGTGTTTGTGGTTGGATTTCACTTTCTGTACCTTACAGTTTTCAGTTTAGATGTCCATGTAGATGTGTTCTCGCCTAGTTGTAGTTGTGGGAATAAGGTCTGCTCCTTGACGCGCTCCTGGACTGTGTACGACCGATTTCACAGTTTCCCTACCTCGGGAAGGTTTTGTTATATAACAATATAACTGTGTCAGGAGCCTGCTTCTACCACTTTCTCGTTGAGATCATTCCACTTTCCGACATCGCTGAGAGTGAAGAAGTATTTCTTGATGCCCTCATGTCACTAGCGTTTTTGATCTTTCATATATTCTATATTTCTTTCATCCTGATCTCAGTGTGTTTGTGCTTCCTTCAGATCTCCTGGATATCTTGTACACTGTTATCAAGTCTTCTCTGGTTGTCTTCTCATATTAAGTTGACAGATTCAGTTCTTATAATCTCTCATTTAGCTTTTTCAACTCGTTGGTTAGTCTTCTTGTAAATTTCTAGATTATCTCTAGTTTCTGTCCGTGTTGGCTCAGGTGTGAGCTCGTGACTGATGTTGGTCACCCAGACTGTTGTGTCATAGACTGTATATAGACTCATGAGCTACTTTATCTCTTACCATTTTAATTATTCTCTAACCCATTTTTTATATTCTCTGCGACTATAGTAAAGACTACGACAATATATGTGATATCTCAAAGAATCTTATTAGTGAAATAAGGTGCCAGAAATTTTGAGTGGATATCCTAAATTTGTCGTAAAAGATGAAAAATATATTGTAATTATATACCTAGATGTACTCCTGTTAAGCCTTAAAGGGACTGGTTTCTAAGCCTTTTGTGTATCCACGAGCGCCGGTCCTACCGTCGACAGGATTAATATGGGGTAAACAATAAACTAGCTTCTTTGATGCTAAATTTCAAAATCTTCTAGTCTGTAAATCAGTCTCTTACGTGATACACTATCAAATGCCTTCTTACAATTCTGGAAAATACATATAATAGGGATATAGGTGTGTGGTTCAGTATTACCTGTCTGTCCACTTGCTTGAATATTAACACAACATTCATTGTTTTTCCTTCATCCTTTTTGCACTTGCCCCGTTTCCAGTGGTTTGAAGCTTTGTACAGGGAAAATCCCTGTTATCACGGGAACAAGTGCTTTCCATGGGCCTGCAGTACTTGGCTGTGCTATGTACCAGCTTAAAGTGCAGTCAAATAATCAAATGTGAGGTATAAGGTATTCACAGGAAAATAATCTTTGGTTTAGCACATATTCCCACTATCAGAACATATGTGGAAATTACATACACACTATAGTTAAACCCAATATTGAATAGAGTTTGAACAGAGTAAGTATGAGAGCACTCTTGCTGTTACAGCTATTGCACACCCATAAATACAAATCTAGTATGATGCTAGCCAGGCAGTATCAGGTGAGAGTCTGGCGGTCTGGACTGTTCCTTTAGATGATGGGACATCAGACAGGCCATCCTCCCTCTGCAACGTTAGACAGCCCCAGCACTTGGCCACCCCATACCAGGATGGTGTAAACATCCTGGCAAGGAGTGACCAACCATACCTTAAAATGGCTAAGATGGCAGTGTGGAAAGGGGTTTGTGTGATGAAGTTAGAACACAAAGCAAGTGTTCTTAAACAGAGAGCTTAAAAAAATCTGCACTTGGCCGTAACAATAATATTTCTGTCTCATTATTAACGGAGAGTTTCGAGCCTCTGTTTCTGAACTACAGGTCGCCTTACTTTTACCTATTTTAATATCCCTATTTGTTGTCTTTTTATAGTTACAGGAATAGTCTTCGCTCATGGTATTTCATCTTCTCTAAGGTTGAAGCTCACTCTTCCCAAGTTGCCGCCTGTGTGAACATATACCTTCCTCCTTCCTCCTTTCTGCACTCAGGTGGAAGTGCTTTGATGCTGGTGAAACGCTCTTGATCCACGAAATTGGAGTTGCCTTCCCTTTCCTTGGATAAAATTTAATTACCTCCAATTCATCATGCGTTCTGCGATTTTACAGGTATAGGAAGTCCCATAAACATAATAATAATAGTATAATAATGATAATAAGGAATATAAATATTACTTATAATAATAAAATAATAATAATAATAATAATAATAATAATAATAATAATAATAATAATAGTAATACTCTTTTTTTTAATAAATGTTGCCTTGATGATTATTTGATTTGGTTAGATTAACATTTTCCAATCATAACTCTTTGTTGTGGATCGAACACTGAAGAAGTATGATGTGTCTACCTTCCTGTGTTCCTGGGTATCTTGTATGTCGTGGTCATAACACCTTATAAACGCTTCTCCAGATACACGAGCTGTAGTTCCTGCAGTTCTGGAGCCTTGCAGCTACCGCACCTGTCTCACGGCACACCTCTGAACTTTCTCAAGTTACACTTGTGTTTACCTAGTTGAAGGTTCTATACTGGCGGTGTGTGTGTGTGTGTGTGTGTGTGTGTGTGTGTGTGTGTGTGTGTGTGTGTGTGTGTGTGTGTGTGTGTGTGTGTGTGCACTCATTTATGGTTGCACAGGTTGAGTCTCATCTCCTGGCCCTTCCTTTCAAATTGACCTCTGCTCGATTCACTCTTCTAGCTTCCTGAGTCAAGTCAGACCTATTGTGAAAGTCGTGTGCGAATCCTGCCTCCTCTACTTCGTTGTAAAATATTCAGCTTCCTGACCTTTCTGAGCTGAAGTACTTTTTGACATCCCTGTGGCTCACCTGTGCCTTTTTTTTAAGCTTCCAACTGTGCCCTCGTGTACCGGTTTCTTCCCTATTGAATAGCCTTTCTCTGTACAGTATATTGATGCTCTCGAGTATTTTGTACGTCGTTGCCATATCTCTCCAATTCTTTCTGTTATCTTCCATCGAATTTAGCTGTTTTAGCCTCTCCTCGTAGATATAAATCCATATGTATTCCTGTTAACCCTTTGGGGCCTAGTTCCTAGGCCTTTTGTGTATCCACATGCTCTCGCGCTACCGTCCACAGGATGGATATGGGGTGCACAATAAACTAGCCACTTCGGTGGCAAAATCTAAATCTCGTAGCTCAAACCCTTTTAGCTCTGGGACTAGTCTTGTTGCAAACCTCTGCACTTTTCCAGTTTCTTAATATGCTTGATCAGGTGTGGATTCCATGCTGGTGCTTCACGCTCTAAAATTGGCCTGATATATATTGTATACAGTACTGTGAGTGCCTTTTTGTTGAGACTTTTAAAATCCAATCTTATAGTAGATATGTCAAATGCGTATGTTCTGCAGGTGTTATTCGGATGATATGCGTATCAGGCGATATGCTTGATACTATGCTCACCTCGAGGACATTCTCCTTGAATAAGACTTGCATCTTTTGACAGCCAATAATATACTCCTCTTCTGGTCTTCTTTGCACTCCCCAATTTTAATAACCTTGACTGACTGGGGCTGAACTTCACTAACCACTTGTCAGACCAACCCAATAGTGAGCCCAGGTCCGTTTTTGGTCTCTCCTTGACCTCTTCTGTTTTCATTTTCCTTATTAGCTTCCTTCATATCAGGGCTACATCAAATTCTGTCTCATCCTGTCTGTCTGTCTGTCGTTCAGGTAACACCAGACAGAACACATCCCAGGATTGATACTTGTGGAAACCTTTGTTGACATTCTTGCCAGTTTTGGTTCCTATTTCCGGACACTTTCTTTGGTCTATTGTAGTGTTTTCCCTGTTATTCCTGTCTGCGTCTCCACCCTTTGTCCTAGTCTGCTGTGTTATACTGTGGCAAGTGCGTGTGTGTGTGTGTGTGTGTGTGTGTGTGTGTGTGTGTGTGTGTGTGTGTGTGTGTGTGTGTGTGTGTGTGTGTGTGTGTGTGTGTGTGTGTGTGTGTGTGTGTGTGTTTTGTGTGCATCAGTACGTCCACATGCATTTGTGAAAGTATATAAGTTTTAATAGGCCACATAGAGGGAGAAATTACCAATTCAATAATAATTAATCGATAGATAAAAAGAAAATTGTTACTATACGGAAAAACAAAATTAGTTGGACAGCTTCGTGGTGAAGGCTCAGGGATCAGAGGCGTCAGAGAACATATAGGGGGGCAATTTACTTCAAAATATGGCTGTAGAATGGCAAAACGAGGCAAGACAGCGATGATCTCCCTTACACACAAATACCATATTAACATCATATGCACACAAACACATACACATAGAAAGTATTTCTTCAGTCATAGAGTTGTTAGGAAGTGGAACAGTCTGGAGAGTGATGCGAAGGCATGATCCATATATAGTTTTAAGAAGAGATACGATAATGCTCATAGATCAGGGAAAGACCTAGTGGCAACCAGCGAAGAGGCAAAATAGGCTACACACACACACACACACACACACACACACACACACACACACACACACACACACACACACACACACACACACACATATATTGGCCCATATTGGAGTATGCGGCACCAGTTTGGAATCCACACCTAGCCAAGCATGTAAAGAAACTAGAGAAAGTGCAAAGGTTTGCAACAAGACTAGTCCCAAAGCTAAGAAGTATGTCCTACGAGGAGAGGTTAAGGGAAATCAACCTGACGACACTGGAGGACAGGAGAGATAGGGAGGCCATGATAACGACTTACAAAATACTGAGAGGAATTGACAAGGTGGACAAAGACAGGATGTTCCAGAGACTGGACACAACAACACGGGGACACAGTTGGAAGCTGAAGACACAGATGAATCACAGGGATGTTAGGAAGTATTTCTTCAGCCAAAGAGTAGTCAGGAAGTGGAATAGTTTGGGAAGCGATATAGTGGAGGCAGGATCCATACATAGCTTTAAGCAGAGGTACGATAAAGCTCATGGTTCAGGGAGAGTGACCTAGTAGCGACCAGTGAAGAGGCGGGGCCAGGAGCTTGAACTCGACCCCTGCAACCTCAACTAGGTGAGTACAACAACTAGGTGAGTACACACACACACACACACACACACACACACACACACACTCAATATGTTAGGCGAATAACTGAGTATGTGACCTAAGCATGTAGCAGAAACCAGGTGAAACACGAATAACTTGAAAATGTCCAAAGGTTTGCAACAGACTAGTGCCAGAACTGAAAGGAATAAATATAAAAAGACCCAAGAGGCCAGAAGTCAACAATGCCGACCAAAGTAGTCTAGGAGGATGGGGCCAACAGCTGAGTCCACTCTCCCTCTCTCTCTTTCTCTCTCTCAAAGAATTGTCCGGCAGAACCACCAGCGGGAGACAGCTGTACTCTCAAAAGCCCAGCAAGACGAACGCTGCAAATCTCACACGACCTTCAGATTACCAAAAAAACTGTCGACTAGTGGTCCGTCATACAATCTTTTTTTGCATTTCATTTAAAATGTCAAGGTGTTAGTTAACGAACTAAAAAATATCGGCCGCCTTCCAGTGGCACAAAATATACATACAGTAGTCAGTGATCCCGTTGAGCAAGTTCTTTGAAATCTTTCAAAAGTTTATAGACTTTCGGTTGTCACGTATTTTTTGGGGCTATGCTTTTCATGTGTGTATGTGTACTCACCTAGTTGTACTAACCTAGCTGAGGTTGCAGGGGTCGAGTCCAAGCTCCTGGCCCCGCCTCTTCACTGGTCGCTACTAGGTCACTCCCCCTGAACCGTGAGCTTTATCATGCCTCTGCTTAAAGCTATGTATGGATCCTGCCTCCACTATAACGCATCCCAAACTATTCCACTTCCTGACTACTCTGTGGCTGAAGAAATACTTCCTAACATCCCTGTGATTCATCTGTGTCTTCAACTTCTGTCGTAGGGGTTCTTAAGGAGATATGATGGATAAGGTAAATTTACTTGTTGGATGGTAACGATATATATTGTCAGACTGTGGTAAGGAATGGATGGGCCCAGCCTGCCGTGTCATTGCTTGGATGTCTAAACGCCGAGTGAGAGTGAGGCAGCTCGTCTCACTGCCTCAAGCTGTACCCCGTGACGTCATACAGTCACAGGCCTAGGGAGCTTCTATATAAAGCACATGGATGGTACTACGATACTCAACTAATCTATACATGCAACACATGTAAAGGGATCAGCAACTATGCTGACAGCTCGGTCATGTTACGTATGTCGTCTCGACATACACTACTATACTATAGACTGAAGAGGCAGGTGGTTCTGGGCTGATTCTATACAATAACAAATTCATATATATATATATAACTTAGAGCTAATGGATGGTATCATAATGAGTTTTACGTAATGGGTGTTAACGTAATGAGTTTTAACGTAATGCATTACGACTTATAAGAACAAATCATTGTACAATATGGATGGAATTGATCGATCGATCTGTATTCATGCACTCTATGGATTCTGAGGAAGAATAAATATATATATACAAGGTGAAATTAACAGCAAAGCAAATCTCATGCACACAGACCATTACTGTCAAATTCTCAGAATACGGAGGGAACGTGAACACGAGAAAAATAAAAAAAAAAAAATGATCAGCTAATAACAAAACACACAGTTGACAATTTCCTTCATCTCGGTCATCAATTATACAGACTGTGTACATTTAAACCCAATTCTGCGAGGGTGAGGTTTACATATGCAGAATGGTTATCATCTCTGGGAGGATCGAATTCCTCTGCAATGGCTAACACATGCCTTGACTGAGGGAGATCTGAACGAGTATCTACAAAAGATACAGCTACATGGACGATCTGAACGAGTATCTACAAAAGATACAGCTACATGGACGATCTGAACGAGTATCTACAAAAGATACAGCTACATTCACTAGTGACTCTGGAATTACTAACTCTTCTGCTAGGTGTACTCAACTCGACTGTTCGATGCAGTAATTCTTGGCTCATTACAAAGTCACTAATGGGTGCTGGTGGCTACACAGTCAGAGTAAGATCTTCCTGGGGCAGGAATCGAATCACCAGAACACAAGGGATCGGCTCTTTCTTACTGAAGGAATGAACAAACTCGGTGGAGTGGATGACTCTCCCCGGTTGAAAAAAATAACGCTATAACACGCAATATGAGCAAGGGAGAACGAATCTACTATCTCTCACTACAAGCACAGGGGAAAAGAAATGAACACGGTGAACAATGCTGATATTCAATCTGAGTCGCACACAGTGACACGAGGTATCAGCTATAAAGAAACTTCACTTACAAACGTTAACAACATGTGAAAGTTACTCGAGAATAACTTCTTACACTGCACGAATTACTGTCAACTAGGATGGGATCACAATCTGGAACACAAGGAACAACAACAGACACTCTAGTGAGAGCACTAGCCACAACAGAGACGTCTTTCTGCAGACGGCATGTGACATCAACAAGAGATGGCATTACTAGTTTCAAGTAATCATTTTCCGACAAAGCATCCCCTGTGGAGAAACTACTACTCGGACTAGCAGACATTGCAGGGATAGGCTGAGCACTCAAGGCAGTCTGAGTGTCCTTGGACACTTGAGGCAATACACTATCTTGCATATCTGAAGGTATAGGTGGAACACAGATGGGAGTGACAGAGTTACTAGTGCCTGACCGCTTGGCTACGTTAATAAGTAATGAACGAATCTATAGGAACTTAATCTGAACTTCACATTTTGCAGCACTTTAACAAATCTCAGATACAAGCTGTGAGAACAAACACATTGCTCAGGGGCTAGATATTGTCTTCCAGTCAGTAAGGGAATATTGGCACTGAGGACTGATTCATATTGACTTTGACTGGCATGATGCACTAAGTGAACATTCAAAAGTGACTGGGACATCTTCTCAGAGAACTTACTCAAGGACATAAAGCAAGAAATAAAGAGAATATATGACACAGTAAGCTTAAACGGGAAGAAATTACTTAACTATTCTGCATAAGTAATTAAAAATTGACAGGTCACACTGTAAGCAAGGACACTCACACTACCAAAAGAAAATACTCAACTGAGTAAACAACACATTGAAAATCAAGAGAAACTGTACTTTACTCAAATCTAATTTGCTCAACTTTACTTTAAATTGAATGAATGGCACAGTGAGTTGTCTTTACTCTCAGTGCAATAGAGAAATTCAATAATAAAATGATGAATCAATCAAAAATGTTAAAATGGACTCAATAAATTTTGTGCAAAATTAAGAAAAACTGGGGAAAACAATTCACTAAAAATAAAATAAAATGGCACACAAAGAATAAAATATTATGCACAGAACAGAGCATAAGAAACTGCACTGAAATAAACTGTAGCAATATTGCAAATAACAATTGCTAATCAAAAGTACTGCACACACTACATAAAATTTCTGCAAAAAAATTTTTAATGGCAACACAATGCTTGCAAAAGAATTATTGCAAAATGAGTCAATGTGCAATAATAAAAAAATTACACACACAAGAAAACACAGTTTACAAGGAAAGAAAATATATCAAGGAATGAACTGAGTGAACACTTTAACTCTTAACTGCAGCTTAAGCAACACTTACTGAACAAACAAAGAATGATTTACTTTAAATGAACAACTTAAAAATTGCACTAAGAGTGAATTTGTTCAATGAAATATAAAAAATAATAGGTGCAAAAAGCAAAGAACAAAAGGGTTGAACACTTACAGTGATGCAGAACACAACACATCAGTATAAACACAATACTAGAATTTTCTTGCTATGAAACTTGAGGTGTGAAAAATTTTATAATAATTGTCTTGCTTGAACAAAACAATGGCACTATTGTCTGTGGAAATAAGAGAAATTAGACACTGGCTAAATGAAAGGAATTAACACAAAAATGTTCAACACACAGAGAAAAAAATGAAATAAACTTGCAAGACTACACAAATGCTGGCAAGAAAATATAACAGACAACACTGAGTTGTGATGCAGAATACAAGGTAATAAATTACTGAATTACTTCACTGGAATACTGAGAACACAAGGTGATTCTGAAGTGTAAACACAAGTTCTGTACTGCTCATATGTGTTGCAAACAAGGAAAAAACACTAAGGTACTTACTTCAAGTGTATAAAAAAAGGAGCACAACACAACAGATATGAAATAATGTTCAAAAATTAACACTGAATTAAGAAGATAAAAAATAAATATTGCAATCAGTATATAATGAACACTGAGTCTAATCAAGAGTTACTGAATGTCACTAAAAAAAATCACTGGAAACACAAAAAGAAATGTCTCAACATTCGCAAATATCTCTATGAAAAATATTGTCGCTGTAATGACTTGGTGAAGAATGAGGTAGATGGTGGTGGATGGTGGTGGAGGATGTTTATGTCGTCTTGCGGCTGGCTGCTGTCCACACGTGATCGTAGAATTTTGCACTTAAATCGACGATAGACTCACACAGGAGGCTTTCAACGGTGGCACCAATGACGAAGACACACTCTAGCTCTTGACCCCCTATGTGGTCCTTAAAATATGGTGCTAGGACACGTAGTAAGACTACAAACAGTGGTAGTGGTTGGGTGAGTGGGCTGAGGCAGGGCTGAGGCTACGGTGGGGAGACCGTGTGGTAACTGGGCCTATGGGATGAATGGCATAAGCCTCACTGGGGACACCCTCACTGGCGCGAAAACACTAAGCCGGCTAGCTTAAAACAAACCCATGAAATACCACAACACCACAGGGATGAAAAAGCACTCAGAATGGCTTGGAGCTTGAAGCACAAGCGATGAAGACTGTACCCACATGGTTTGCTTGAGTACTGGGTTAGTCACCTCGGTTAGTCACCTGGGTTAGTTGCTGGCTGGCTTGGCTTAACCCTTCACACAGAATGGTTTGATAACTTCTAATGATGAGCACAGCAGGGGTGGAAAGCTGGCTTGGCAGGCAAGGCTGTATGGTGTAAGGCTAGGCTGACTGACTCCCTCACCACAGACTGTCTACTGGCTTATTTTGCAAACTCGGGTCAACCCCTCGGGAGTGATGCAAGTAAGCAGATAAACACTAATACAAGGAGACTGACCAGTGAATAATGTAGAGAGCTGGTAGATGCTTGGTCGAGTAGCTGGCTGACAAGGTCTAGCGTTACCCTTCTCGGCAGGCCTAGCGTCAGAAGATGGCGACTGGCTCAGTAAAAATTTATCTCCAGAAATCGCTGTAATCGTCAGAATTACAGGCCTTCCGCTGACACCAATTTGTCATAGGGGTTCTTAAGGAGATATGATGGATAAGGTAAACTTACTTGTTGGATGGTAACGATATATATTGTCAGACTGTGGTAAGGAATGGATGGGCCCAGCCTGCCGTGTCACTGCCTGGATGTCTAAACGCCGAGTGAGAGCGAGGCAGCTCGTCTCACTGCCTCAAGCTGTACCCCGTGAAGTCATGCAGTCACAGGCCTAGGGAGCTTCTATATAAAGCACATGGATGGTACTATGATACTCAACTAATCTATACATACAACACATGTAAGGGGATCAGCAACTATGCTGACACTTCCAACTGTGTGAACACTTCTTTAAATCTCTTGTTGAGTTCCTCACATACTTCACGGTCATTTCTTGTTGTCTCTCCTCCTTCCTTCCTTAGCCTGATTATCTGGTCCTTGACTGTTGTTTTCCTCCTGATGTGGCTGTATAACAGCTTCAGGTCAGATTTGCCTTTCGCTGCTATGTCGTTTTCATATTGACGTTGGGCCTCCCTTCTTATCTGTGCATATTCATTTCTGGCTCTACGACTGCTCTCCTTATTCTCCTGGGCCCTTTGCCTTCTATATTTCTTCCATTCCCTAACACACTTGGTTTTTGCCTCCCTGCACCTTTGGGTGAACCATGAACTCATCCTGGCTTTTTCATTAGTCCAGTTACCCTTGGGTACAATCCTCTCCTCAGCCTCCTTGCACGTTGTTGCTACATATTCCATCATCTCATTAACTGGCTTTCCTGCCAGTTCTCTGTCCCACTGAACCCCGCTCAGGAAGTTCCTCATTCCCGTGTAGTCCCCTTTCTTGTAGTTTGGCTTCATTCGTCCTGGCCTTCCTGCTTCCCCCTCCACTTGTGTGTGTGTGTGTGTGTGTTGTGTGTGTGTGTGTGTGTGTGTGTGTGTTTGCTCTTCCTTGGCCAGCTGTTATGTTGCATCTGGGCATCATATTGCCTCCTCGTGTTTATCTCATTATTTTTTCTTGTGTGTGTGTGTGTGTGTGTGTGTGTGTGTGTGTGTGTGTGTGTGTGTGTGTGTGTGTGTGTGTATGTGTATGTGTGTGTTAGTTACCATTTTGTCCTAGGCACCTGTCAATTAGACGCTAGGCCTGTTAATAATAATAATAATATCTTTATTTACTAGAAGTACATGTACAAGGTATACAGTCTTAGCTGACAACAATGACATACTACTGTATAGAAACTCCCTTGTTATGCTCTGCATTTCGGGCAAATTAGGTCAGTGTCCCGGGATGCGACCCACACCAGACTAACACCCAGGTACCCATTTTACTGATGGGGAACATAGACAACAGGTGGAAAGAAACACGTCCAATGTTTCTACTCTGGCTGGGAATCGAACCCAGGCCCTCACCGTGTGAAGCGAGAGCGTTAGCCACCAGGCCACCAGAGCCCTTGTTGTATATGAGTGCGGGTATGTATATGTGTGTGTGTGTGTGTGTGTGTGTGTGTGTGTGTGTGTGTGTGTGTGTGTGTGTGTGTGTGCATGTGTTTGCATGTGTGTGTGTGGGTGTGTGTGTGTGTGTGTGTGTGTGTGTGTGTGTGTGTGTGTGTGTGTGTGTGTGTGTGTGCATGCGTGTGAGTGTGTGCATGTGTGTTTTGTGTGTGTGTGTGTGTGTGTGTGTGTGTGTGTGTGTGTGTGTGTGTGTGTGTGTGTGTGTGTACTCACCTACTCACCTAGTTGAGGTTGCGGGGGTCGAGTCCGAGCTCCTGGCCCCGCCTCTTCACTGATCGCTACTAGGTCACTCTCCCTGAGCCGTGAGCTTTATCATACCTCTGCTTAAAGCTATGTATGGATCCTGCCTCCACTACATCGCTTCCCAAACTATTCCACTTACTGACTACTCTGTGGCTGAAGAAATACTTCCTAACATCCCTGTGATTCATCTGTGTCTTCAGCTTCCAACTGTGTCCCCTTGTTACTGTGTCCAATCTCTGGAACATCCTGTCTTTGTCCACCTTGTCAATTCCTCTCAGTATTTTGTATGTCGTTATCATGTCCCCCCTATCTCTCCTGTCCTCCAGTGTCGTCAGGTTGATTTCCCTTAACCTCTCCTCGTAGGACATACCTCTTAGCTCTGGGACTAGTCTTGTTGCAAACCTTTGCACTTTCTCTAGTTTCTTCACGTGCTTGGCTAGGTGTGGGTTCCAAACTGGTGCCGCATACTCCAATATGGGCCTAACATACACGGTGTACAGGGTCCTGAATGATTCCTTATTAAGATGTCGGAATGCTGTTCTGAGGTTTGCTAGGCGCCCATATGCTGCAGCAGTTATTTGGTTGATGTGCGCTTCAGGAGATGTGCCTGGTGTTATACTCACCCCAAGATCTTTTTCCTTGAGTGAGGTTTGTAGTCTCTGACCCCCTAGACTGTACTCCGTCTGCGGCCTTCTTTGCCCTTCCCCAATCTTCATGACTTTGCACTTGGTGGGATTGAACTCCAGGAGCCAATTGCTGGACCAGGTCTGCAGCCTGTCCAGATCCCTTTGTAGTTCTGCCTGGTCTTCGATCGAGTGAATTCTTCTCATCAACTTCACGTCATCTGCAAACAGGGACACCTCAGAGTCTATTCCTTCCGTCATGTCGTTCACAAATACCAGAAACAGCACTGGTCCTAGGACTGACCCCTGCGGGACCGCGCTGGTCACAGGTGCCCACTCTGACACCTCGCCACGTACCATGACTCGCTGCTGTCTTCCTGACAAGTATTCCCTGATCCATTGTAGTGCCTTCCATGTTATCCCTGCTTGGTCCTCCAGTTTTTGCACCAATCTCTTGTGTGGAACTGTGTCAAACGCCTTCTTGCAGTCCAAGAAAATGCAATCCACCCACCCCTCTCTCTCTTGTCTTACTGCTGTCACCATGTCATAGAACTCCAGTAGGTTTGTGACACAGGATTTCCCGTCCCTGAAACCATGTTGGCTGCTGTTGATGAGATCATTCCTTTCTAGGTGTTCCACCACTCTTCTCCTGATAATCTTCTCCATGATTTTGCATACTATACATGTCAGTGACACTGGTCTGTAGTTTAATGCTTCATGTCTGTCTCCTTTTTTAAAGATTGGGACTACATTTGCTGTCTTCCATGCCTCAGGCAATCTCCCTCTTTCGATAGATGTATTGAATATTGTTGTTAGGGGTACACATAGCGCCTCTGCTCCCTCTCTCAATACCCATGGGGAGATGTTATCTGGCCCCATTGTGTGTGTGTGTGTGTGTGTGTGTGTGTGCGTGTACTCAACTAGTTGTACTCACCTAGTTGAGGTTGCAGGGGTCGAATCCTAAATCCTGGCTCCGCCTCTTCACTGGTCGCTACTAGGTCACTCTCCCTGAACCGTGAGTTTTATCATACCTCTGCTTAAAGCTATCTATGGCTCCTGCCTCCACTACATCGCATCCCAAACTATTCCACTTCCTGACTACTCTGTGGCTGAAAAAATACTTCCTGTGAATCATCTGTGTCTTCAACTTCCAACTGCGTCCCCTTGTTGCTGTGTCCCATCTCTGGAACATCCTGTCTTTGTTCACCTTGTCAATTCCTCTCAGTATTTTGTATGTCGTTATCATGTCCCCCTATCTCTCCTGTCCTCCAGTGTCGTCAGGTCGATGTGTGTGTGTGTGTGTGTGTATGTGTGTGTGTGTGTGTGTGTGTGTGTGTGTGTGTGTGTGTGTGTGTGTGTGTGTGTGTGTGTGTGTGTGTGTGTGTGTGTGTGTGTGTGTGGTGTGTGTGTTGTGTGTGTGTGTGTGTGTGTGTGTGTGTGTGGTGGTTTGTGTGTGTGTGTGTGTGTGTATGTGTTGTGTGGTGTGTGTGTGTGTGTGGTGTGTGTGTGTGTGTGTGTGTGTGTGTGTGTGTGTGTGTGTGTGTGTGTGTGTGTGTGTGTGTGTGTGTGTGTACTCACCTATTTGTAGTTGCAGGGGTCGAGTCCTAGCTCCTGGCCCCGCCTCTTCACTGGTTGCTACTAGGTCCTCTCTCTCCCTGCTCCATGAGCATTATCAAACCTCGTCTTAAAACTATGTATGGTTCCTGCCTCCACTACGTCACTTTCTAGGCTATTCCACTGTCTGACAACTCTGTGACTGAAGAAATACTTCCTAACATCCCTTTGACTCATCTGAGTCTTCAACTTCCAATTGTGACCTCTTGTTTCTGTGTCCCCTCTCTGGAACATCCTGTCTTTGTCCACCTTTTCTATTTCGTGCAGTATTTTATATGGCGTTATCATGTCGCCCCTGACCCTCCTGTCCTCTAGTGTCGTCAGGTCGATTTCCCTTAACCTTTCTTCATAAGACTGCTCTCCTTATTCTCCTGGGTCCTTTGCCTTCTATATTTCTTCCATTCCCTAGCACACTTGGTTTTTGCCTCCCTGCACCTTTGGGTGAACCATGGGCTCATCCTGGCTTTTTCATTATTCCTGTTACCCTTGGGTACAAACCTCTCCTCAGCCTCCTTGCACATTGTTGATATATATTCCATCATCTCATTAACTGGCTTCCCTGCCAGTTCTCTGTCCCACTGAACCCCGTTCAGGAAGTTTCTCATTCCTGTGTAATTCCCTTTCTTGTAGTTTGGCTTCATTCGCTCTGGCCTTCCTGCTTCCCCCTCCACTTGTAGCTCTACTGTGTATTCGAAGCTTAAAACCACATGATCGCTGGTCCCAAGGGGTTTTTCATATGTGATGTCCTCAATATCTGCACTACTCAAGGTGAATACTAGGTCCAGTCTTGCTGGTTCATCCTCTCCTCTCTCTCTTGTAGTGTCCCTTACGTGTTGGTACATGAAGTTTTCCAGTACCACCTCCATCATCTTAGCCCTCCATGTGTCTTGGCCCCCATGTGGGTCCAAGTTCTCCCAATCGATTTCCTTGTGGTTAAAGTCACCCATGATCAGGAGCTTTGCCCTGAATGCATGAGCTCTTCTGGCCACTGCAGCCAGTGTGTCAACCATCACTCTATTGCTCTCGTCATACTCTTGCCTTGGCCTCCTTCTGTTCTGTGGTGGGTTATACATCACTGCAATTACCACTTTGGGACCTCCAGAGTGAAGCGTTCCCACTGTGTAATCACTTGCTTCTCCGCTGTCTCCTCTCTCCAGCTCATCAAAATTCCATCGGTTTTTGATCAGCTGTGCCACTCCTCCACCCCCCTGTTTCCTCTTTGTGTGTGTGTGTGTGTGTGTGTGTGTGTGTACTCACCTATTTGTACTCACCTATTTGTGGTTGCAGGGGTCGAGTCTTAGCTCCTGGCCCCGCCTCTTCACCGGTTGCTACTGGGCCCTCTCTCTCCCCGCTCCATGAGCTTTATCAAACCTCGTCTTAAAACTGTGTATGGTTCCTGCCTCCACTACGTCATTTTCTAGGCTATTCCACTGCCTTACAACTCTATGACTGAAGAAATACTTCCTACTATCTCTCTGACTCATTTGTGTCTTCAACTTCCAATTGTGGCCTCTTGTTTCTGTGTCCCCTCCCTGGAACATCCTGTCTTTGTCCACCTTGTCTATTCCACGCAGTATTTTATATGTCGTTATCATGTCTCCCCTGACCCTCCTGTCCTCCAGTGTCGTCAGGTCGATTTCCCTTAATCTTTCTTCATAGGACATTCCCCTTAGCTCTGGAACTAACCTTGTCGCAAACCTTTGTACTTTCTCTAGTTTCTTGACGTGCTTTATCAAGTGCGGGTTCCAAACAGGTGCTGCATACTCCAGTATGGGCCTGACATACACGGTGTACAGTGTCTTGAATGATTCCTTACTAAGGTATCGGAATGCTGTTCTCAGGTTTGCCAGGCGCCCATATGCTGCAGCAGTTATCTGATTGATGTGTGCTTCCGGAGACATGCTCGGTGTTATACTCACCCCAAGATCTTTCTCCTTGAGTGAGGTTTGCAGTCTTTGGCCACCTAGCCTATACTCTGTCTGTGGTCTTCTGTGCCCTTCCCCTATCTTCATGACTTTGCATTTGGCAGGATTAAATTCGAGAAGCCATTTGCTGGACCAGGTGTCCAGTCTGTCCAGGTCTCTTTGAAGTCCTGCCTGGTCCTCATCAGATTTAATTCTCCTCATTAACTTCACATCATCTGCAAACAGGGACACTTCTGAGTCTAACCCTTCCATCATGTCGTTCACATATACCAAAAATAGCACTGGTCCTAGGACCGACCCTGTGGGACCCCGCTCGTCACAGGTGCCCACTGTGATACATCATTACATACCATGACTCGTTGTTGCCTCCCTGTCAGGTATTCTCTGATCCATTGCAGTGCCCTTCCTGTTATATGCGCCTGATGCTCTAGCTTCTGCACTAATCTCTTGTGAGGAACTGTGTCAAAGGCCTTCTTGCAGTCCAAGAAGATGCAATCAACCCACCCCTCTCTGTCGTGTCTTACTTCTGTTATTTTATCATAAAACTCCAGAAGGTTTGTGACACAGGATTTGCCTTCCGTGAATCCGTGCTGGTTGGCATTTATACTCTTGTTCCGTTCCAGGTGCTCCACCACTCTCCTCCTGATAATCTTCTCCATAATTTTGCATACTATACACGTCAATGACACAGGTCTATAGTTTAGTGCCTCTTTTCTGTCTCCTTTTTTAAAAATGGGAACTACATTTGCCGTCTTCCATACCTCAGGTAGTTGCCCAGTTTCCAGGGACGTGTTGAAGATTGTGGTAAGTGGCATGCACAACATATCTGCTCCCTCTCTAAGGACCCACGGGGAGATGTTGTCCAGTCCCTTTGCCTTTGAGGTATCGATGTCCCTTAGCAGTTTCTTCACCTCCTCCTCATCTGTATGTATGTCGTCCAACACTTGTTGGTGTATTCCTTGCTGGTGTCCCCATCTGGTCTGTCCCCCCAGAGTCCTTCCTGTCTCTACTGTAAATACTTCCTTAAATCTCGTGTTGAGCTCCTCACATACCTCTTGATCGTTTCTTGTGAGTTCTCCACCTTCTTTCCTCAGCCTTATCACCTGGTCCTTGACTGTTGTCTTCCTCCTAATGTGGCTATACAGCAGTTTCGGGTCAGATTTGACTTTCGATGCTATGTCGTTTTCATACTGTCGCTGGGCCTCCCTCCTTATCTGTGCATACTCGTTTCTGGCTCTTCTACTAATCTCCTTGTTTTCCTGGGTCCTATGTGTGTGTGTGTGTGTGTGTGTGTGTGTGTGTGTGTGTGTGTGTGTATTCACCTAGTTGTACTCACCTAGTTGAGGTTGCGGGGGTCGAGTCCGAGCTCCTGGCCCCGCCTCTTCACTGATCGCTACTAGGTCACTCTCCCTGAGCCGTGAGCTTTATCATACCTCTGCTTAAAGCTATGTATGGATCCTGCCTCCACTACATCGCTTCCCAAACTATTCCACTTACTGACTACTCTGTGGCTGAAGAAATACTTCCTAACATCCCTGTGATTCATCTGTGTCTTCAGCTTCCAACTGTGTCCCCTTGTTACTGTGTCCAATCTCTGGAACATCCTGTCTTTGTCCACCTTGTCAATTCCTCTCAGTATTTTGTATGTCGTTATCATGTCCCCCCTATCTCTCCTGTCCTCCAGTGTCGTCAGGTTGATTTCCCTTAACCTCTCCTCGTAGGACATACCTCTTAGCTCTGGGACTAGTCGTGTTGCAAACCTTTGCACTTTCTCTAGTTTCTTCACGTGCTTGGCTAGGTGTGGGTTCCAAACTGGTGCCGCATACTCCAATATGGGCCTAACGTACACGGTGTACAGGGTCCTGAATGATTCCTTATTAAGATGTCGGAATGCTGTTCTGAGGTTTGCTAGGCGCCCATATGCTGCAGCAGTTATTTGGTTGATGTGCGCTTCAGGAGATGTGCCTGGTGTTATACTCACCCCAAGATCTTTTTCCTTGAGTGAGGTTTGTAGTCTCTGACCCCCTAGACTGTACTCCGTCTGCGGCCTTCTTTGCCCTTCCCCAATCTTCATGACTTTGCACTTGGTGGGATTGAACTCCAGGAGCCAATTGCTGGACCAGGTCTGCAGCCTGTCCAGATCCCTTTGTAGTTCTGCCTGGTCTTCGATCGAGTGAATTCTTCTCAACTTCACGTCATCTGCAAACAGGGACACCTCAGAGTCTATTCCTTCCGTCATGTCGTTCACAAATACCAGAAACAGCACTGGTCCTAGGACTGACCCCTGTGGGACCCCGCTTGTCACAGGTGCCCACTCTGACACCTCGCCACGTACCATGACTCGCTGCTGTCTTCCTGACAAGTATTCCCTGATCCATTGTAGTGCCTTCCCTGTTATCCCTGCTTGGTCCTCCAGTTTTTGCACTAATCTCTTGTGTGGAACTGTGTCAAACGCCTTCTTGCAGTCCAAGAAAATGCAATCCACCCACCCCTCTCTCTCTTGTCTTACTGCTGTCACCATGTCATAGAACTCCAGTAGGTTTGTGACACAGGATTTCCCGTCCCTGAAACCATGTTGGCTGCTGTTGATGAGATCGTTCCTTTCTAGGTGTTCCACCACTCTTCTCCTGATAATCTTCTCCATGATTTTGCATACTATACATGTCAGTGACACTGTGTAGTTTAATGCTTCATGTCTGTCTCCTTTTTTAAAGATTGGGACTACATTTGCTGTCTTCCATGCCTCAGGCAATCTCCCTGTTTCGATAGATGTATTGAATATTGTTGTTAGGGGTACACATAGCGCCTCTGCTCCCTCTCTCAATACCCATGGGGAGATGTTATCTGGCCCCATTGCCTTTGAGGTATCTAGCTCACTCAGAAGCCTCTTCACTTCTTCCTCGGTTGTGTGCACTGTGTCCAGCACTTGGTGGTGTGCCCCACCTCTCCGTCTTTCTGGAGTCCCTTCTGTCTCCTCTGTGAACACTTCTTTGAATCTCTTGTTGAGTTCTTCACATACTTCACGGTCATTTCTTGTTGTCTCTCCTCCTTCCTTCCTTAGCCTGATTACCTGGTCGTTGACTGTTGTTTTCCTCCTGATGTGGCTGTACAACAGTTTTCGGGTCAGATTTGGCTTTCGCTGCTATGTCATTTTCATATTGTCTTTGGGCCTCCCTTCTTATCTGTGCATATTCGTTTCTGGCTCTACGACTGTTCTCCTTATTCTCCTGGGTCCTTTGCCTTCTATATTTCTTCCATTCCCTAGCACACTTGGTTTTTTGCCTCCCTGCACCTTTGGGTAAACCATGGGCTCATCCTGGCTTTTTCATTATTCCTGTTACCCTTGGGTACAAACCTCTCCTCAGCCTCCTTGCATTTTGTTGCTACATATTCCATCATCTCATTAACTGGCTTCCCTGCCAGTTCTCTGTCCCACTGAACCCCGTTCAGGTAGTTCCTCATTCCTGTGTAGTCCCCTTTCTTGTAGTTTGGCTTCATTCGTCCTGGCCTTCCTGCTTCTCCCTCCACTTGTAGCTCTACTGTGTATTCGAAGCTTAAAACCACATGGTCACTGGCCCCAAGGGGTCTTTCATATGTGATGTCCTCGATATCTGCACTACTCAAGGTGAATACTAAGTCCAGCCTTGCTGGTTCATCCTCTCCTCTCTCTCTTGTAGTGTCCCTTACGTGTTGGCACATGAAGTTTTCCAGTACCACCTCCATCATCCTAGCCCTCCATGTATCTTGGCCCCCATGTGGGTCCAAGTTCTCCCAATCGATCTCATTGTGGTTAAAGTCACCCATGATCAGGAGCTTTGCCCTGCACGCATGAGCTCTTCTGGCCACTCTAGCCAGTGTGTCAACCATCGCTCTATTGCTCTCGTCGTACTCTTGCCTTGGCCTCCTGCTGTTCTGTGGTGGGTTATACATCACTGCTATTACCACCTTGGGACCTCCAGAGTGAAGTGTTCCCGCTATGTAATCACCTCTGTCACCGCTGTGTGTGTGTGTGTGTGTGTATTTATTTCACAAAGGTCAATTTTTTTTATTCCAAATGCTGAATTTTTTTTTGTCATCTCAGACGAACTGCAGAAGCTGCTGTCGTGCAACAAAATACTTTAATACTCTGCCAAGACAAGAGTGATGATCATCCCATGCAGCTGAAGGTCTGGTCTGTATATTACAGCAGCAGGTTAGGAAAATATCACTTCCCTTGCTCAAAGATGGTACAAAATGACTACAAGTATGTAAATGATACACAAGTGAAGCACCAAGACATCTACTATGGAAAACGTTTCTCTAACTGGGAGCGAAACTTTTCCACCTGCCTCTTACTGACATAAACGTCTTCGCCAATAGATATGATAAGGTTTTCCCCTATAAACAACGTTATTGTCAGTGAAGCTGGGAAGCTAGCACACAAATAGGAATTTAGGCTCGTAGACCCGTGAAAAGTGTGGCATTGTGTGATTGTGAAACATATGGTAAATTCTTTTATTCACATTATATAGTTTCTAATAAATGGTAAAAGATTAGCAACACATTTATCGACGATCCAGAGATTTGCTAGTTTACACCAGCTGCTCGTCTAGGGCTTCCTACACGATTTGTTCTAATCCTATCGCTCTGTGTTTACCATCTGGCAACCTATCGTCCAACATTTTTAGCGTTCAAGAGAAAACGTACACCTTCAGATGCCCTTTTTACGTCACGTTATTTATAAGTAAATACACGATAATATATGTAATAATATCCCAGCTTATTGGTTAATTATAAATAAATGTAAGTTAATATATGTTAATTTAACCTCGGGAATGACATTAAATTTTAGTTAACACTAGACCTGGCGAAAGTTACGAACGCAAACATCTCGCTAAATCGCAATGATGTCATTGAAAATAAATCATTGAATGGAGTGGCATTCGAACCTATGGCAAGACGGTACTGACCACGGTACGAGTAGGGTTAGAACCCTAGTACGTAAGCCACTTACGTGGAGTTTTACGACTCACTTACCATGGGTTCTAACCCCATCCGTACCGTGGTTTGTTTGCAAATCATGTTATTATGATTTCTTGAGTCAATACGGTTCTGGTCTGCTAGATTTAAGACTGGTTTGGAACGCGTTCGAACTTGACTCCGTTCAGCGAGTTTCGATGGGCAATTGCACGCTCTAATTGAAGAACAAGCTGTGTGTGTGTGTGTGTGTGTGTGTGTGTGTGTGTGTGTGTGTGTGTGTGTGTGTGTGTGAGTGTGTGTGTGTGTGTGTACTCACCTAATTGTGGTTGCAGGGGTCGAGAGTCAGCTCCTGGCCCCGCCTCTTCACTGATCGCTACTAGGTCCTCTATCTGCTTCCTGAGCTTTGTCATACCTCGTCTTAATGCTATGTATGGTTCCTGCCTCCACTACATCACTTGCTAGACTATTCCCCTTCCTGACAACTCTATGAAGAAGTACTTCCTAACATCCCTTTGACTCCTCTGAATCTTCAGCATCCAATTGTGGCCCCTTGTTTCTGTGTCCCCTCTGGAACATCCTCTGTCCACCTTATCTATTCCACGCAGTATCTTGTATGTCGTTATCATATCTCCCCTGACCCTTCTGTCCTCCAGTGTTGCCAGTACGATTTCTCTCAACCTTTCATCGTAGGACATTCCCCTAAGCTCTGGAACTAGCCTTGTTGTAAACCTTTGTACTTTCTCTAACTTCTTGACGTGCTTGACCAGGTGCCGGTTCCAAACTGGTGCTGCATACTCCAGTATGGGCCTGACGTACACAGTGAACCGTGTCTTGAACGATTCCTTATTAAGGTATCGGAACGCTATTCTCAGGTTTGCCGGGCGACCATAACACCGGAGACATGCTCGGTGTTATGGTCACCCCAGGATCTTTCTCCTTGAGCGAGGCTTGCAGTCTTTGTCCACCTAGCCTATACTCTGTCTGCGGTCTTCTTTGCCCGTCCCCAGTCTTCATGACTTTGCATTTGCCAGGGTTGAATTCGAGAAGCCAGTTTCTGGACCACGTGTCCAGCCTGTCCAGGTCTCTTTGTAGTCTTGCCTGATCCTCATCCGATTTAATTCTTCTCATCAACTTAACATCATCTGCGAACAGGGACACTTCAGAGTCTATCCCTTCCATCATGTCATTCACATACATCAAAAATAGCACTGGTCGTAGAACTGACCCCTGTGGGACCCCGCTCGTCACAGGCGCCCACTGTGATACCTCTTCACATACCATGACTCGTTGTTGCCTCCCTGTCAGGTATTCTCTGATCCATTGCAGTGCCCTCCCCTGTTATACGCACCTGATCCTCCAGCTTCTACACTAATCTCTTATGAGGAACTGTGTTGAAGGCCTTCCTGCAGTCCAGGAAAATGCAATCTACCCACCCCTCTCTCTCGTATCTTACTTCTGTTACCTTGTCATGAAACTCCAGAAGGTTGTGACAGGATTTGCCTTCCATGAATCCATGCTGGTTGTCATTTATAATCTTGTTCCTTTGCAGGTGCTCCACCACTCTCCTCCTGATAATCTTCTCCATGACTTTACATACTATACACGTCAGAGACACTGGTCTGTAGTTTAGTGCCTCGTTTAGTGCCGTCTTCCATATCTCAGGTAGTTGCCCAGTTTTAAGGGATGTATTGAAGATTGTGGTTAGTGGTACACACAGCATCTCTGCTCCTTCTCTAAGGACCCACTGGGAGATGTTGTCCGGTCCCATCACCTTTGAGGTATCAAGGTCACTTAGCAGCTTCTGCACTTCCTCCTCGGTTGTTCGTATGTCATCCAACACTTGTTGGTATATTCCATGTTGATGTTCCCCTCTGTGCTGTCTTCCCAGAGCCCTTTCTGTCTCTACTGTAAATACTTCCTTAAATCTCATGTTCAGCTCCTCACATACCTCCTGATCGTTTCTTGTGAGTTCCTCACCTTCTGTCCTCAGCCTGATCACCTGGTCTTTGACTGTTGTCTTCCTCCTGATGTGGCAATACAATAGTTTTGGGTCAGACTTGACTTTCGATGCTATGTTATTTTCATACTGTCGCTGGGCCTCCCTCCTTACCTCTGCATACTCGTTCCTGGCTCTGTGACTTATGTCCCTATTTTCATGTATTCTATGCCTTCTGTACTTTTTTCATTCTCTATTGCACTTAGTTTTTGCCTCTTTACACCGCCGGGTAATGCAGGGGCTCGTTCTGGTCTTCCCATTATTTCTGTTGCCCTTGGGAACAAACCTTTCCTCTGCCTCCTTGCATTTTGTTGTTACGTATTCCATCATTTCGTTTACTGACTTTCCTACCAGTTCTCTGTCCTACTGAACTTCCTGCAGGAAGTTCCTCAAACCTATGTAGTCCCCTCTTTTATAGTCTGGCTTTTCCCATTCAACTCCTGTTACCCTCTCCACTTGTAACTCTATGTATTCAAAGCATGGAACCACGTGGTCACTAGCTCCTAGGGGACTCTCATATGTGATGTCTTCAATGTCTGAACTGCCCAGGGTGAACACAAGGTCCAGTCTTGCTGGTTCGTCCTCCCCTCTCACTCTGGTAGTGTCCTTAACATGTTGGTGCATGCAGTTTTCCAGTACCACATCCATCATCTTGGATCTCCATGTTTCGGGACCCCCATGTGGCTTTAGGTTTTTCCAATCAATCTCCCTGTGGTTGAAATCGCCCATAACCAGTAACTTTGCTCTGCTCGAGTGAGCTCTTCTTGCCACCTCAGCCAGTGTGTCCACCATTTCTCTGTTATTTTCTTCATATTCCTGTCTTGGCCTCCTGCAGTTCTGTGGCAAATTATACATCACTGCAATGACTACCTTGTGCTCCCCAGACTGAATTGTACCTACCATGTAGTCCCTTTCTCCAATCTTGTCCATGCTTCCTATATTCTCGAATTTCCATCGGTTTTTTACGAGCAGTGCAACCCCTCCTCCCCCTCTGCCCCTTCTATCTTTCCTCATGATCTGATATCCTGGTGGGAAGATTGCATCTGTTATTGTCTCAGTGAGTTTCGTTTCTGTAACTGCTATGATGTCTGGGGACTTCTCATTGATTCTTTCATGCCACTCCTCATATTTATTCGTGTGTTTGTGGGGTGGATGGTTGCCTTGAAAATGTTTTTTTACTCACTACACGATGAGCTTAAGAATGGAGGTGGAAATACCCTCAACATAGCTTGGTGATTTTAACATGAAATGGTGAAAGTGAGGTGATCGGATAGTTACCTGAACATGAAGCTGACAGGGTAAGTAAACCGCAGACACATGCGCCCACAAAATAGTGTATTTTTGAGGTCACTTTCAGGCACATTGTCATTTTTTTGCGGTTGCGCGAAGTTCTCTCGTCCAAGACCGTCATTTAGGACGAAATTACACATTTTTCTCTGACCACTGTACATTGAAATGTGCAAAATTGCTTGTCCAGAGAATTTTGTGGTGCCACTACAACACAGTATAAATGTTAATGAATATAAATATTAATGCTTGTCCATGTTGCAAGCGGCAGAACCTACACAGTTACACGGGCAAGACACTACACACGTCATTCAAGAATATAATTTTCAATGGATTATTAACCCCGGTGGGTTATTATCCAAAGGTAACTAATGAAAGAAAAACAGTGTGGCTTATTCCCCTTGGGTATATCGGTCCTTTGCCCCAGGATGCAACTAACGCCACAATAAAATGTCTCATTAGTTCCTTGTCATTTTACCTAACATATTGACGGAAATTCTACCAACATCATTACAACTCTCAGCATTTACAGTTCTGGACATTAATTAAAAGTAACGTTGGGGCTGAGAGTTTTTCCTTCAATTCTAGCAAAGAGCGAGCTACAACAGGGTGCTGTGTCAAACAGTTATTATGAAATTAATGGTTTGGAAGACCGTCTACACGTCGGCTTTTCTGAACTATTAATTTAAAAATAATACCTATCTGACACAGCAAGATCTTGGAACACTGTGCTAAAACATGATGTTTTAGTGGAGGAGCAGATGACCAGCAGCCAGAGTCTTGTAGCTCTGTACAGGGACTGAAGAAACCTGTCGGTGCTTCTATATCAAGCTTGTCGGTATCACCATATTTAGCTTGTTGGTATCACTATATCAAGCTTGTTGGCATCACTATATCAAGCTTGTTGGTATCACTATATCAAGCTTGTTGGCATCACCATATCAAGCTTGTTGGTATCACTATATCAAGCTTGTTGGCATCACTATATCAAGCTTGTTGGTATCACTATATCAAGCTTGTTGGCATCACCATATCAAGCTTGTTGGTATCACTATATCAAGCTTGTTGGCATCACTATATCAAGCTTGTTGGCATCACTATATCAAGCTTGTTGGCATCACTATATCAAGCTTGTTGGCATCACTATATCAAGCTTGTTGGCATCACCATATCAAGCTTGTTGGTATCACTATATCAAGCTTGTTGGCATCACTATATCAAGCTTGTTGGTATCACTATATCAAGCTTGTTGGCATCACTATATCAAGCTTGTTGGTATCACTATATCAAGCTTGTTGGCATCACTATATCAAGCTTGTTGGTATCACTATATCAAGCTTGTTGGCATCACTATATCAAGCTTGTTGGCATCACTATATCAAGCTTGTTGGCATCACTATATCAAGCTTGTTGGCATCACTATATCAAGCTTGTCGGTATCATTATATCAAGCTTGTTGGTATCACTATATCAAGCTTGTTGGTATCACTATATCAAGCTTGTTGGCATCACTATATCAAGCTTATTGGCATCACTATATCAAGCTTGTTGGTATCACTATATGAAGCTTGTCGGTATCATTATATCAAGCTTGTTGGTATCACTATATGAAGCTTGTCGGTATCATTATATCAAGCTTGTTGGCATCACTATATCAAGCTTGTTGGTATCACTATATCAAGCTTGTTGGCATCACTATATCAAGCTTGTTGGCATCACTATATCAAGCTTGTTGGTATCACTATATCAAGCTTGTTGGCATCACTATATCAAGCTTGTCGGTATCACTATATCAAGCTTGTCGGTATCCTTATATCAAGCTTGTTGGTATCACTATATCAAGCTTGCTGGCATCACTATATCAAGCTTGTTGGTATCACTATATCAAGCTTGTTGGCATCACTATATCAAGCTTGTCGCTATCACTATATCAAGCTTCCCGGTATCACTATATCAAGCTTGTCGGTATCACTATATCAGGCTTGCCGGTATCACTATATCAAGCTTGCCGGTATCACTTTATTATTTACAACTGATTCACAACAGCTGACTAACATCTAGGTACCTATGTATCTCTAGGTGAAGCGAGGCAGCAGGTGTAAGAAGAGACCTGTCCATACATCGCTACTCACCCAAGTATCAGACGCGGGTGATTTCGACTGCAAACTGAATGCTCTACTACGGATCACTACTGAGTGAAGCCTTCTAGGTGTGTGTGTGTGTGTGTGTGTGTGTGTGTGTGTGTGTGTGTGAGCCAGCTGGGACCAGCAACTAGGGAAACCGGACAGGCAGCTGTTAAGAAGACAGCGTCCGGTGCCTGTTGAACTGGTCTGTTTTGAAGCCTCCTCTCAGGTTGAACGAGTCTGTTTTGAACCCTCGTCTCTCAGCACTTTCAGCTTTTCTCCTGATCAGTAAAACGTTTTTATAGCATAAGTTAGTTTTACACTGATAAATTATATTAATGAGACGAATTATCATGTTTTATTAAGCAAAAATTTGAGGTGCTGCTGTTTCTCGTACTTTCATATTGTCGACTCTTGTAGGGAAGGAGGGGTGTTATGATACTGATAAAGGGCTCATGATCCAAGGAATTGGGGCACGTTTCTCCTTCCTCGGATCAGACCCAATTTCTTCCCATTCTCCAGGCGCTGTGTGGTCCTTATGTTAGTGTAAACATTACCAACATTACCTGAAGGTTGCTTATTCTTCTCGAAATAAACATTATACCTTTATCATGCGCATGGATGGTTTTTAATCCATGGAAATGAAGCTGTTCTCCCGATTCTAGGATCAAATATCCTTTCTTTAGGGGTTTCGCTAGGCGCCACGGCGGTTAACGAAACCCTTACGAGTTTATCGTTTTCAAATGCACATAATAGTGTACTATTTGCAATTTTACAATTTCAGCAACTATTGTGTTGCCTGGAGGTTACTGTTGTCCAATAATTATTTTTTATTTTATTTTATTATCACACCGGCCGATTCCCACCAAGGCAGGGTGGCCCGAAAAAGAAAAACTTTCACCATCATTCACTCCATCACTGTCTTGCCAGAAGGGTGCTTTACACTACAGTTTTTAAACTGCAACATTAACACCCCTCCTTCAGAGTGCAGGCACTGTACTTCCCATCTCCAGGACTCAAGTCCGGCCTGCCGGTTTCCCTGAATCCCTTCATAAATGTTACTTTGCTCACACTCCAACAGCACGTCAAGTATTAAAAACCATTTGTCTCCATTCACTCCTATCAAACACGCTCAAGCATGCCTGCTGGAAGTCCAAGCCCCTCGCACACAAAACCTCCTTTACCCCCTCCCTCCAACCCTTCCTAGGCCGACCCCTACCCCGCCTTCCTTCCACTACAGACTGATACACTCTTGAAGTCATTCTGTTTCGCTCCATTCTCTCTACATGTCCGAACCACCTCAACAACCCTTCCTCAGCCCTCTGGACAACAGTTTTGGTAATCCCGCACCTCCTCCTAACTTCCAAACTACGAATTCTCTGCATTATATTCACACCACACATTGCCCTCAGACATGACATCTCCACTGCCTCCAGCCTTCTCCTCGCTGCAACATTCATCACCCACGCTTCACACCCATATAAGAGCGTTGGTAAAACTATACTCTCATACATTCCCCTCTTTGCCTCCAAGGACAAAGTTCTTTGTCTCCACAGACTCCTAAGTGCACCACTCACTCTTTTTCCCTCATCAATTCTATGATTCACCTCATCTTTCATAGACCCATCCGCTGACACGTCCACTCCCAAATATCTGAATACGTTCACCTCCTCCATACTCTCTCCCTCCAATCTGATATTCAATCTTTCATCACCTAATCTTTTTGTTATCCTCATAACCTTACTCTTTCCTGTATTCACCTTTAATTTTCTTCTTTTGCACACCCTACCAAATTCATCCACCAATCTCTGCAACTTCTCTTCAGAATCTCCCAAGAGCACAGTGTCATCAGCAAAGAGCAGCTGTGACAACTCCCACTTTGTGTGTGATTCTTTATCTTTTAACTCCACGCCTCTTGCCAAGACCCTCGCATTTACTTCTCTTACAACCCCATCTATAAATATATTAAACAACCACGGTGACATCACACATCCTTGTCTAAGGCCTACTTTTACTGGGAAAAAATTTCCCTCTTTCCTACATACTCTAACTTGAGCCTCACTATCCTCGTAAAAACTCTTCACTGCTTTCAGTAACCTACCTCCTACACCATACACTTGCAACATCTGCCACATTGCCCCCCTATCCACCCTGTCATACGCCTTTTCCAAATCCATAAATGCCACAAAGACCTCTTTAGCCTTATCTAAATACTGTTCACTTATATGTTTCACTGTAAACACCTGGTCCACACACCCCCTACCTTTCCTAAAGCCTCCTTGTTCATCTGCTATCCTATTCTCCGTCTTACTCTTAATTCTTTCAATTATAACTCTACCATACACTTTACCAGGTACACTCAACAGACTTATCCCCCTATAATTTTTGCACTCTCTTTTATCCCCTTTGCCTTTATACAAAGGAACTATGCATGCTCTCTGCCAATCCCTAGGTACCTTACCCTCTTCCATACATTTATTAAACAATTGCACCAACCACTCCAAAACTATATCCCCACCTGCTTTTAACATTTCTATCTTTATCCCATCAATCCCGGCTGCCTTACCCCTTTCATTTTACCTACTGCCTCACGAACTTCCCCCACACTCACAACTGGCTCTTCCTCACTCCTACAAGATGTTATTCCTCCTTGCCCTATACACGAAATCACAGCTTCCCTATCTTCATCAACATTTAACAATTCCTCAAAATATTCCTTCCATCTTCCCAATACCTCTAACTCTCCATTTAATAACTCTCCTCTCCTATTTTTAACTGACAAATCCATTTGTTCTCTAGGCTTTCTTAACTTGTTAATCTCACTCCAAAACTTTTTCTTATTTTCAACAAAATTTGTTGATAACATCTCACCCACTCTCTCATTTGCTCTCTTTTTACATTGCTTCACCACTCTCTTAACCTCTCTCTTTTTCTCCATATACTCTTCCCTCCTTGCATCACTTCTACTTTGTAAAAACTTCTCATATGCTAACTTTTTCTCCCTTACTACTCTCTTTACATCATCATTCCACCAATCGCTCCTCTTCCCTCCTGCACCCACTTTCCTGTAACCACAAACTTCTGCTGAACACTCTAACACTACATTTTTAAACCTACCCCATACCTCTTCGACCCCATTGCCTATGCTCTCATTAGCCCATCTATCCTCCAATAGCTGTTTATATCTTACCCTAACTGCCTCCTCTTTTAGTTTATAAACCTTCACCTCTCTCTTCCTGATGCTTCTATTCTCCTTGTATCCCATCTACCTTTTACTCTCAGTGTAGCTACAACTAGAAAGTGATCTGATATATCTGTGGCCCCTCTATAAACATGTACATCCTGAAGTCTACTCAACAGTCTTTTATCTACCAATACATAATCCAACAAACTACTGTCATTTCGCCCTACATCATATCGTGTATACTTATTTATCCTCTTTTTCTTAAAATATGTATTACCTATAACTAAACCCCTTTCTATACAAAGTTCAATCAAAGGGCTCCCATTATCATTTACACCTGGCACCCCAAACTTACCTACCACACCCTCTCTAAAAGTTTCTCCTACTTTAGCATTCAAGTCCCCTACCACAATTACTCTCTCACTTGGTTCAAAGGCTCCTATACATTCACTTAACATCTCCCAAAATCTCTCTCTCTCCTCTGCATTCCTCTCTTCTCCAGGTGCATACACGCTTATTATGACCCACTTCTCGCATCCAACCTTTACTTTAATCCACATAATTCTTGAATTTACACATTCATATTCTCTTTTCTCCTTCCATAACTGATCATTTAACATTACTGCTACCCCTTCCTTTGCTCTAACTCTCTCAGATACTCCAGATTTAATCCCATTTATTTCCCCCCACTGAAACTCTCCTACCCCCTTCAGCTTTGTTTCGCTTAGGGCCAGGACATCCAACTTCTTTTCATTCATAACATCAGCAATCATCTGTTTCTTGTCATCCGCACTACATCCACGCACATTTAAGCAACCCAGTTTTATAAAGTTTTTCTTCTTCTCTTTTTTAGTAATTGTATACAGGAGAAGGGGTTACTAGCCCATTGCTCCCGGCATTTTAGTCGCCTCATACGACACGCATGGCTTACGGAGGAAAGATTCTTTTCCACTTCCCCATGGACAATAGAAGAAATAAAAAAGAACAAGAGCTATTTAGAAAAAGGAGAAAAACCTAGATGTATGTATATATATATATGCATGTGCGTGTCTGTGAAGTGTGACCAAAGTGTTAGTAGGAGTAGCAAGATATCCCTGTTATCTTAGCGTGTTTATGAGACAGAAAAAGAAACCAGCAATCCTACCATCATGCAAAACAATTACAGGTTTTTGTTTCACAGTCATCTGGCAGGACGGTAGTACTTCCCTGGGTGGTTGCTGTCTAATGTAGTCATCATTTGTCATCATTATTTGAATAATTCAGCGGTGTGAGGTGACCAGCTGAGTGCTACGTGGTTGTAGCACTCAGCTGGTCACCTCACACTCTCAGATCAGCGCAAGCTTAGTAGTTCGGATAGTCTCTATACTTTCTTCTTATTTAACATCTCAGTGTTATTATTTTCTGCCTTCTTTTGGCATTACAGGTGAGCTTGTGTTGAGGGAGGTAAGAATGAAGCATGCTGCTAGTTGTTACTGCGTTACAGGTGAGTGAAGAAACAGGTAAGAATGAAGCATAGTGATGCATTCAGTTCTCCCTACAAACTTCGAACTCAGTGTTGTGTTAATCCCCATTAGTTACAGTGAGTACAGCGTCTCTTTCTTCTCTCTACTACACTGAACGCTAGAATTCACCGGACTCGCGCCTCTTATCCCATAAATAACGTGAAATGATGCGGAAATTGTGTGGGAGTGGAATACTTTTGAGAACAGGTGGTCGGGAAGGTTCTGTGAGGGTAACGCTTGAGGAAAGGTGAACTAGTGAAGACTAAACACCTTAGGTGAGTGCGAAAGCCACCTGGCACACCTGATTATCATCATACCACTACAGGTACCGGCCTCTGGTTTGATGACCATCCACACATTGTAGTCATGACCCACCAGAGAACCCAAGGCTAGTACCTAGTTGACTCCATCTGTAGTGTTTGCATTTGACGCCACAGCGTGACCCAGCAGGAGTGCTATGGGTCTGTTAAGGCAGAAGAGGGCAGAAAGTAGGAGCCTCTCCCATTCGGGAAAGAGTAGTTAGCGGCTGTGAGGAGACAACTGTGTCAACAAACTACACTTGCCTCTGCAGCGAACATTTTGCCTGAGGTAGTAGTTAATAATCCTCCATGCTTAATTTCACTGGTGGGTTATAATAGTAATAATAATAATAATAATAATGAATAATTTCAAGTAGACAGTAAATAATTAAGCTATGTCAGTTTTTAATTAATTATGCAACTTATTCGGTTGTAATTCGTTGGGTTGTAATTCGTTCAATTGCAAATCGTTCGGTTTTAATGTGTTATCTGCTACCTGGAGGTTATTCCGAGGATCAACGCCCCCGCGGCCCGGTCCAAGACCAGGCCTCCAGGTGGATCAGGGCCTGATCAACCAGGCTGTTACTGCTGGCCGCACGTAGTCCAACGTACGAACCACAGCCCGGCTGATCCGGCACTGACTTGAGGTATCTGCCCAGCTCCCTCTTGAAGGCAGCCAGGGGTTTATTGGCAACAGTCAAAATAACATCGATAACTAAATATGTACCATGATAACTAAACTTGCAGCTGAACATGAACAATTACACCATCAGTGACACATGAACACTGACACCATCAGTGACACATGAACACTGACACCATCAGTGACACATGAACACTGACACCATCAGTGACACATGAACACTGACACCATCAGTGACACATGAACACTGACACCATCAGTGACACATGAACAATAACACCAGTGACACATGAACAATAACACCATCAGTGACACATGAACACTGACACCATCAGTGACACATGAACAATAACACCAGTGACACATGAACAATTACACCATCAGTGACACATGAACACTGACACCATCAGTGACACATGAACACTGACACCATCAGTGACACATGAACAATAACACCAGTGACACATGAACAATAACACCATCAGTGACACATGAACACTGACACCATCAGTGACACATGAACACTGACACCATCAGTGACATATGAACACTGACACCATCAGTGACACATGAACACTGACACCATCAGTGACACATGAACAATAACACCAGTGACACATGAACAATAACACCATCAGTGACACATGAACAATAACACCAGTGACACATGAACAATAACACCATCAGTGACACATGAACAATAACACCAGTGACACATGCACAATAACACCATCAGTGACACATGAACAATAACACCAGTGACACATGAACAATAACACCATCAGTGACACATGAACAATAACACCATCAGTGACACATGAACAATAACACCATCAGTGACACATGAACAATAACACCATCAGTGACACATGAACAATAACACCATCAGTGACACATGAACAATAACAACATCAGTGAGACATGAACAATAACACCAGTGACACATGAACAACAACAACATCAGTGAGACATGAACAATAACACCAGTGACACATGAACAATAACACCATCAGTGACACATGAACAATAACACCATCAGTGACACATGAACAATAACACCAGTGAAACATGAACAATAACATCAGTGACACATGAACAATAACACCAGTGACACATGAACAATAACACCATCATTGACACATGAACAATAACACCAGTGACACATGAACAATAACAACATCAATGACACATGAACAATAACACCAGTGACACATGAACAATAACACCATCAGTGACACATGAACAATAACACCATCAGTGACACATGAACAATAACACCATCAGTGACACATGAACAATAACACCATCAGTGACACATGAACAATAACACCATCAGTGACACATGAACAATAACACCATCAGTGACACATAAACAATAACACCATCAGTGACACATGAACAATAACACCAACAGTGACACATGAACAATAACACCATCAGTGACACATGAACAATAACACCATCAGTGACACATGAACAATAACACCATCAGTGACACATGAACAATAACACCATCAGTGACACATGAACAATAACACCATCAGTGACACATAAACAATAACACCATCAGTGACACATGAACAATAACATTATCAGTGACACATGAACAATAACATTATCAGTGACACATGAACAATAACACCATCAGTGACACATGAACAATAACGCCATCAGTGACACATGAATAACACCAACAGTGACACATGAACAATAACACCATCAGTGACACATGAACAATAACACCATCAGTGACACATGAACAGTAACACCATCAGTGACACAGGAACAATAGCACCATCAGTGACACATGAACAATAACACCATCAGTGACACATGAACAATAACACCATCAGTGACACATGAACAATAACACCATCAGCGACACATGAACAATAACACCATCAGTGACACATAAACAATAACACCATCAGTGACACATGAACAATAACACCATCAGTGACACATGAACAACAACACCATCAGTGACACATGAACAATAACACCATCAGTGACACATGAACACTGACACCATCAGTGACACATGAACAATAACACCATCAGTGACACATGAACAATAACACCATCAGTGACATATGAACAATAACACCATCAGTGACACATTAACAGCAACACCATCAGTGACACATGAACAATACCACCATCAGTGACATATGAACAATAACACCATCAGTGACACATGAACAATAACACCATCAGCGACACATGAACAGTAACACCATCAGTGACACATGAACACTGACACCATCAGTGACACATGAACAATAACACCATCAGTGACACATGAACAATAACACCATCAGTGACACATGAACAATAACACCATCAGTGACACATGAACAATAACACCATCAGTGACACATGAACAATAACACCATCAGTGACACAGGAACAATAACACCATCAGCGACACATGAACACTGACACCATCAGTGACACATGAACAATAACACCATCAGTGACACATGAACAATAACACCATCAGTGACACATGAACAATAACACCATCAGTGACACATGAACAATAACACCATCAGTGACACATGAACAATAACACCATCAGTGACACATGAACAATAACACCATCATTGACCATGAACAATAACACCATCAGTGACACATGAACAATAACACCATCAGTGACACAGGAACAATAACACCATCAGTGACACATGAACAATAACACCATCAGTGACACATGAACAATAACACCATCAGTGACACATGAACAATAACACCATCAGTGACACATAAACAATAACACTATCAGTGACACATGAACAATAACACCATCAGTGACACATGAACAATAACACTACTCTGGAGTCCCACTCGGGGATACTGAGAAGTGTCACTCAGGTTTAGAAAATGATTTATCAAACATAGGATTTACATGAAATTTGTAAGCTAATTGTTTTTGACACGTGCGACGTTTCGTCATCCAGTGAAGTTGGTGGAGAGCACTACGGTGCTCTCCACCAACTCCAACACTGAGGGACTGTTTACCTCATCTTTCGTATATAATTCTTCACATTATATCCATGTATTTCACTAATAAAGCCACTGGTAGGTGAAACGTCTACAAATAAAGATACATAAATGTTACACATGTGTCTAAATCTTCATTTTGTCGGTGTTGTATACCATTTATATACAATATTTTTTTGTTGGTTGGGCCGCCGTATGCCCTACCTTCTTCACCTTGATGATATTCCTCTACTGTTATTTAAATTAGACCCAAGATTTACGTGCTTGTATATCAAATAATTTCTGGCATAATCAGTATAGCTAAATGTTTATTTCATTAATGTAGATACAAGCTCGATAAGTATATAAACAGTATACCTGGAGTATACCTGGAGAGGGTTTCGGGGGTCATCGCCCCCCGCGACTCGGTCATAGATGAAAGGTGAGATATTGAAAACAATATATATAGAATAATGAGTACATGATAAGTGTTATCCTAGCAGTGATGCAGTACATATTTTTGCCATATCATGGTACCATTCACACAGCCAGCTGCTGTAAGTGCTCTACCATTGTGCCATTCACTCAGCCAGCTGCTCTAAGTGCTCTACCATGGTACAGATCAACCAGGCTGCTGCTGTAAGTGCTCTACCATGGTACTATTCACTCAGCCAGCTGCTGAACCTTTCGTACTGCGATATCATTCACCGAGCCGTCTGAGAAATATTTATTAGAAAGCGTTTCGGTCCTGAGACCTTGATCACTTCTAACATACAGAGGTTAAAAAGACAGTATATAATGGAGGAGAGTGAAGTGTGAGTGACGCATGGTGACCTGAGTGAGGTGTGAGTGACGCTTGGTGACGTAAGTGAGGTGTGAGTGGCGCATGGTGACCTGAGTGAGGTGTGAATGATGCAGGGTGACCTGAAGAATTGAGATGAGGACAGGTAGACAATGGGTTCCCGTGACTCCTGTGTTATTGGCTAGGTGACGCTTTGCCTATCATATATGCTAATTAGTTCTTGAAATTCTGTAGTTTCAGCGTATATGCCAGAAAACCTTGCTTATCTGATGCCTTGTGTGATCAGCGTCCACACTGTGACATGCTTGTCCCACACTCCTTAATTTTATTACACCTTCTGGCTACCGAGTGAAAACGGGGCCTTTGACTGGCAAAATGATGGACAGAGTTTGTGTCATGTGAGTGTAATGTCTGTACAACAGCACATTTTACTGGTTGCATCTTGTTGCATCCTTGCCGTAGAGATGAAGAATTAGACACATGTGCAACATCTGGGTATCTTTATTTGTAGACGTGTCGCCATCCAGTGGCTTTATCAATACGACATAATGTGAAAAATGTAAATCTATATACAAAAGATGAGGTAATTGGTCCCTCATCCTTGGAGTTGGTGCAGAGTACCTCATCTTTTTCATATAGTTGTAATATCTTCACATTATGTCGTATTGATAAAGCAACTGAATGGAGAAACTTCTACAAATAAAAATACCCTGATGTTTTACGTGTCCAGTTCTTCACCTTGTAGGTAATACATGCCATTCATGTACGTAACCGTGGGTCATTATGGATACTTGTCCTGTGTTCCAGTGTTGTGCTGATAAGAGAGGCACATGATATATCTTAATTCTTCTTCCACCATTATATTCACCCGATAGACGGTTTTAGCGTTTTTTTATGAAAATAATTATAATAATTATCTCGATAGTAATATCAAGAAAATTATTATTTTTATTGCCAATGAATGTTCTGTATGTTACTAACTCTTATTACCTCTGTATTTTGAGTTTTTTTTTTTTTTTGCCGATTACGTTGAAAGTATATATATATATTTCCAGTTATGTTTTAATTAAAGTGGCCAACTCTTTTCAGTAATTAAATCGCATTTGACTGTCTCTGTTTATCATACATTCACTCGTAAGCGATAAAACTGTTGCTAGTTTATGAAATCTGCGATGACACTGCCCAGCTGTTACGTGAAAAACTATTCAGAATTATTATTCTCTTGGGAACGAATGTGTTCCTGGGTGCGGCTCGTCCGCTGCTCGACCCAGTCAATTAATCTTTCGTGTAATTGAACAGCCAATCAGTCTCGAATATCGGTTACCTGACAACATGCATGCAGTCCCGCGTTCAAGCCGAATTTTATAAAAGATATATATATATATATATATATACATATATATATATATATATATATATATATATATATATATATATATATATATATATATATATATATATATATATTGACAAAAATACAATGCGGAATTGAGCAACATAAATAACATCTCAGAGCTGCATCTCGAATACTTCGTCCAGCTCCACGGTGGTGGGCCCCGTGCCCAGAATGCTGAAGGCATTTTCCCTGTGGATCACTTACACTGAGTCTCTGAAAGAGGAAGCTAGCCGCTCTGTGATCCTTAGTTTCTGTGACGAGCTTTTCAACCAGCTCTTGCCTCATACTCCAAGGGTCTCTGACCCTTATGGAATGAAGTTATAGCAAGGGGGCAGGCCTTCATATTTGCAGATGTTCTGGGTCTCCCTGTAGCTGGCGCCTCCATCCCCTTCAGCTTCAGAGTATGTCAATTAGGTGTCAGCCAAAGTAGTGGCACACGTGTAGTCCCAGGTAATCTGCTTACCATCTTCCAGGGTAGCATAGTGGCTCCATCAGTACGCTTTTGACTTCCGTCAGACCATTGTGCTTGGGGTTCCGGGCTGTAACGAAACTTCTCTTTATGATGTCGTTGACCTCCTCATGTCTAACATACTTCCCTTCTGATGTATGACACACAAGATTGTGAATTCCGAATTGATCAGCCGACACCCTGCCGCAAATATACCTATGTTTGGTGAGTATGGGGGCGGCTAGGCGAAGAGCAGCACCAATCCGAATGGCCTGTGGGTCGAGTCGAGTGTCCAGAGAGGAATTGGGAACAGCTAAAAGAAAATCTGAATGTGGTGCCTTCACCGCTAGGAGACGAGCTTTGTCCTTCTCTGAAGCGTTGCTGAGCATTGTGTTGGCAATTTTTTCCATTATCGGTTTGTCCCAGTGGGACTGTTTGTGCTCTTTGGGAGGAACTAGTCTGCTTGAGGGGTCTACAAGAGTGTCACACAGCATGGCTGCTTCAGTGAACCTGGGGTCTTAATCTCTTACCGCACCTCTCAAGCGTTCGGGGACACTCTCCTTGAATCCACTGGAAGCCAAACATAAATGCAGGTAAAGCTAACTTCTTTACTTCGCGCACCCCTATACCTCCCGGTCGCACTGGAAGAGTTGCCTGATCTCATTGCTGATCTTCCAGTGACAGATTCAGTGCCTTAAAGATGGATCTCAGGAGTGAGTCATATTCACTGAGTGTTGGGTTGTCAAAAGAGGGTGCGCACCTCAGTGAGTGAGTCTTGGCAGAGTAAGACACCTTGTGAGGAGATACAGAGCATCAGGGGCATCAGGATCCCTTATTCTCTCCTCCATTCTCTTCAGATCATTTAGTTTGTCCGTGAGGATTGTGTTGATGGCCTGGTGACCCAGCGGTGCTGCTGAGAGAGTGCTTTTGGATGGAGTGGAAGTAGAAGCTTCAGGAAGGATGGTTCGCACAGCTCTGATTATTTCCTGGTTGATTGTGATGATTTCACACTTGGAGGGATTGAGGATGAGTCCCAAGTCATAAGTATCTTCACCAGTTGTAGGTCCTCGAGCAGAGACTCTTCTGTACCTGCCAGAGTGCCATCGTCCAGGTACCAGATGTTGAGCTCGCTGCGCAGGCTAGAAGTTAGTTCTCTTATTGCCAAGCAGAAGACATTATATATATATATATATATATATATATATATATATATATATATATATATATATTTATATATATATATATATATATATATTATATTATATATATATATATATATATATATATATATATATATATATATATATATATATATATATATATATATATATTATATATATATATATTCTTGTAGATTAGATTCATAAATACATTTTGTGACAAGAGAATACGTAAATGTTTTATTTTAGACCAAAACTAACTTAGCAATTTAACCTTGCTAAAAAAATTATATCAACGATAAGCCTAAATTGAATTAATATCATTTAATATCAGTTAAATATTATATTAATTTCTTGGAGTTATAAAAAAGACATTGCTCTGCCTGTTTTTTGCAAAATGATCGTTGCTGTATATGCCAAGTGCACAAGGTGTGGTTTAAAAGCAGGACAAACACAGTGATGGACAGTGATGGAGACACAGTAGCAACACAGGATACTTGAAGAGACTATCAGGATGCTTCACACATCCTCAGTCAGTATCAGGCTCAGCTGGTGGAGCCCCAGGCATCAGTCAGTGGATGTAATTACTTTAACATGATTCCTTGCTCCACGACAGCCAGCAGAAACAGCTTGGTTGATCAGGCCTTTATCCACCGGGAGGCCTGGTGAAGGACCGAGCTGAGGGGGTGTTGACCCCCAGAATACCCTCCAGGTAGACTCCAGGTATGCGGCCGAATGCCAGACCAGGTCTCCTGGTTGATGGCCTGATCAGCCAGACTGTTTGTGCCACCGGGAAGGCGAGGCAGGTCTCCGCTACACTAACTGCACTTTACTCACACAGATGCTTCATAAATTATTACCTGTTTTCAGTAAGGAAGTTGTAAATGTGATGAATTGCTCATTGTAGTTTGGTGAAAATAATGAGTGGTTTACCCTGGTGATGGATGGTGGTGGTGACCACACACTTGCCTCCTCCACTACTCTGCCTCTCTCACTAACTTGCTTTTTTCCCCTTCTCTTGCCTTGTGATTTATGTACCCTATTCGTCAGCGTAATCTATTTTTCTGTGCCCGTTTTAATGTTCTTTTTATGCTTATTTGCATTATTAGTCAAAATTACCTACGGCCATGTAATGTAAATAAATAAATATATATTATATAATATATATTATATATATATATATATTATTATTATATATATATATATATATATATATTATATATATAGTGTGTGTGTGAAGAAGAGAAATTACCATTAAATGCATGAAAAAGCAGATCATCGTGAATAATAATACAGAGAAATACGTGAACACTTTTATGTGTTTAAACACAAGTGTTCAGAGGAACTGGTACCTTTACTTTTAGGGAATCCTAATTTGTGTTAAACCATAAAAAATGGAACCTCGTTAGATAGGCAGTGTGTATAACCTGACCAAATATCAATACTCCTTCACTTGTTAATAGCCTTGGCCGACAAAAGTGTATCTTGTGTCGAGGCTTAGTAGGCCATGGGCCTCTTTTTAGCTTGTGCTTAAGGTATAGGTGGCCCGGGGCTCCATCAGCGCCCACAATACCCGGTTTGAAATTTCATTAGCCGGTTGAATTGGCAGGAACGACGGTGAGTGGCAGACTGCCTTCATTTGTCATCAGCAGCCTCCGGGCCACAGGGGCATATGTCCGCCGGCTGCTACTCTTGTCCTCTCCTGCCTGCTGATAAGTCCACTTTGCTTCCCTCTCGTCTATGATCATCTCCCCAGGGGCTATGGATTACTCTGTGACAGGAAGCATTATATTCTAATGTTCCTTCCAATGATGAAGAAGCAGATAGTATGTAAGAGTTTTACCCGTATGTCATAAACGTAATTCTAATGTGCTTGACGTTAAAATATATGTTGTTGTTGTTGTAGCAGAAGAGAAGTGAACACATCGAGAAATATCCGTAAAGAAACAGGCAAAATTTTGGAACATGTGAATACCAATCTGTTTTTTTTTTTTCATTAATGCCCGTATAGCAGAGTGCACATATGCCAATGTTGTCCGGAGTGTAGCGCGGAGGCAACAGTAACCTGGTCGTGTTACAACACCCGGGGAACAATGACGACGCGGGATCATCAGGGACGTATCCCACGCAGGTTTGCAAGAGGATATGAACGCAAGTCAATTGTCTGTGGCGTACAAAAGCCGCTGTTGAAAAAAAAATTGAACTGAAATTAGTTTTTGAAACGTGTGTGTTTTTCATACTCTTGTTTTTTTAATTGGGATAGAATTCACTGCTGCATATTTTTTTTAAGTGATTTGCATATATTCTTTCATGGTATACCTGAAGACAGCTTCCCCGCTACATGTGTTCTTCCGGAAGCCAGTTTTTGCATGATTCCTCGTTCATCAATATCTGATTATAACGGCTGTCACATAACTAATGTTGCTACCAAGAAAATACACTACTGATACTTATCTCTCCGCCATTAATGATATGTACTTTAAAATTTATATGTATATATACATATATATATATATATATATATATATATATTTTATATATATATATATATATATTATATATATATATATATATATATATATATATTATATACACAAATATATATATACACACAAATATATATATACACACACAGGAGCTGTGAATCGACCCCTGCAACCACAACTAGGTGAGTACACACACATACTGTATAAGGGACAGATGGGCATGAGACTAAGATGTAGGGAAGGATATGGTTTTCGACTGGGGTGGTGTATACTCAGTATATGCATGAAAGAAGGAAATATTTGTATGGGTTGACAAAGACGATGAATAGTTCTTTTGTATAAGGAAAAAATGGGCTAAAAATATGTAAAAAAAATGCAGGGAAATATGCCTTTTGCGTACAGTGTGTAAATTTTATTGTTAAATTATCAATGAGAGATAAAGGTAAGAAAGGATGTAGGATAGCAGAGGAACAAATAGGATTTAGGAAGGGTAGGGAATGTGGACATGGGAGTCATGTGGCTCATGTTGCAAAAGTATGGATTAGGGAGTAGCTTACTACATGCATTCAAATGAATGTAATAATAATAATAATAATACTAATAATAATAATAATAATAATAATAATAATAATAATAATAATAATAATAATAATAAAATCAAGGGCGAAGTTTTATGCAGCGTGAGGCTCAGATTAGAATGTATTGGAGAGAATGGTATTTTTTGCAGTAAAAACAGGCATTAGATGGGAATTGTTATGTTGTCAACTTTGGTGACGGTTACAAAACTAGACTGCTGTTGCTATGGAGAGCTGTGGGATTGTTATGGAAATTGAATTCGATAAGAATATGTGTTGTCACGGTTACTTTTTGGAAGTTGTCCAGAGTTTTCTGGAAGATCTGAGAGGAAATTACAAAGTGTTGGTGTGAGTAATTTTGTGGAGAATGTGCAAGATAAAGAAATAAAAGAGCAAATATAGAAAAGAATAAGGTGATGAGACTAAAAAAATTTAGGTAATGAAAGACTGGATATCAGAGTGCAGGGAGGGAGTATGGAGGAAGTGAATGTATTTAGAAAGTTGGGAACAGACATATTAGCTGAGGGGTCAGTGAAAGCCAATGTAACATAGAATAGAAGAGGACGTGTTGATGTGTTGATAGAATTGGGGTGTTGATATGTCCATAGAAAGTACATCGGTGCAGGCTAAAGGGGTAATGTGCCCGAGCATAGTAACACTGGCACTTTAATATGGGCGTGAGGCATGTACTTTAAACTTGACAGCGATGATTAGACTGGAGACAATATTGAGAACAATGTGTGGTGCAAATATTATGCGAAAATACGAAGTGTAGAAGTTAGAAGATGTGAAGTTACCAGCGGTATACTTCAGAGAGGAAGAATGGTCATGAAGTTGGTATGGACATTTAGAAAGAGTAGAAAAAAGAGAGTATATATAATTGTGGAGTGGAATGAAGAGAGGTAGGGGTTAGACCAGAAAGAGTAGGAGGGAAGTGTGTGAAAGAGGTTTCAAATGGTGAAAGCCTGAGCTTCCTGCAGGAGTGTGTAGACATGTTAGATGGATGTGAGTGTTACAAAGTGGTTTGTATATTACAAGCGATTTCATGTTTTCTCACATTATTAAGGACCTGTAAAAATAATTGAACTTATAATTGACTTATATGGTTGAGATGTCACCTGACAGTCACATCTAACATTACACTCGACCGTTATGATGCGGGTGGAATAATTCAGGACTTGTCAAACATAGCTTAAATTCTTATTAAATTGCATTAATTATAAATGACTGTAATTTGTATAATACTAAACTAATACTCATATTAAAATCAAAATGATTTTTTATGAATCTTGATTCAATTATATTTCTCTCAACCTCGGACTTGTTTGACACAACTTTCTCGGCCTTTTAAAAATCGATTGGATGGTTAAAATCTCTTACGTGAATAAACACAACATTAGACTATTGTCCAGTTCTAATGCTATATTTATGTTGTAATTTTAGTTCAAGACGTTTCCCAGTTTGACTGCAATAAACGTTAATGCATTTTTTAAAAGGAATCTTGTAGACACAACCATCAGCATTTTGGGGGAAATTTTAATCAGTTTCTTTTACTGTATCAAGATTTTTAAATGCAACTTTGATTTTAAAATTCTTAAGTAGAGAATGTATATCCAGAAGATTTTCATGGTAAAGGAGGACCAACATATTCATGGTTGAATATGATTGGTTCTCCCACACACACACACACACACACACACACACACACACACACACACACACACACACACACACACACACACACACACACACACACACACACACACACACATGGGTATTGAGAGAGGGAGCAGAGGCGCTATGTGTACCCCTAAACAACAATATTCAATACATCTATCGAAACAGGGAGATTGCCTGAGGCATGGAAGACAGCAAATGTAGTCCCAGTCTTTAAAAAAGGAGACAGACATGAAGCATTAAACTACAGACCAGTGTCACTGACATGTATAGTATGCAAAATCATGGGGAAGATTATCAGGAGAAGAGTGGTGGAACACCTAGAAAGGAATGATCTCATCAACAGCAGCCAACATGGTTTCAGGGACGGGAAATCCTGTGTCACAAACCTACTGGAGTTCTATGACATGGTGACAGCAGTAAGACAAGAGAGAGAGGGGTGGGTGGATTGCATTTTCTTGGACTGCAAGAAGGCGTTTGACACAGTTCCACACAAGAGATTGGTGCAAAAACTGGAGGACCAAGCAGGGATAACAGGGAAGGCACTACAATGGATCAGGGAATACTTGTCAGGAAGACAGCAGCGAGTCATGGTACGTGGCGAGGTGTCAGAGTGGGCACCTGTGACCAGCGGGGTCCCGCAGGGGTCAGTCCTAGGACCAGTGCTGTTTCTGGTATTTGTGAACGACATGACGGAAGGAATAGACTGAGGTGTCCCTGTTTGCAGATGACGTGAAGTTGATGAGAAGAATACACTCGATCGAAGACCAGGCAGAACTACAAAGGGATCTGGACAGGCTGCAGACCTGGTCCAGCAATTGGCTCCTGGAGTTCAATCCCACTAAGTGCAAAGTCATGAAGATTGGGGAAGGGCAAAGAAGGCCGCAGACGGAGTACAGTCTAGGGGGTCAGAGACTACAAACCTCACTCAAGGAAAAAGATCTTGGGGTGAGTATAACACCAGGCCACATCTCCTGAAGCGCACATCAACCAAATAACTGCTGCAGCATATGGGCGCCTAGCAAACCTCAGAACAGCATTCCGACATCTTAATAAGGAATCATTCAGGACCCTGTACACCGTGTATGTTAGGCCCATATTGGAGTATGCGGCACCAGTTTGGAACCACACCTAGCCAAGCACGTGAAGAAACTAGAGAAAGTGCAAAGGTTTGCAACAAGACTAGTCCCAGAGCTAAGAGGTATGTCCTACGAGGAGAGGTTAGGGAAATCAACCTGACGACACTGGAGGACAGGAGAGATAGGGGGGACATGATAACGACATACAAAATACTGAGAGGAATTGACAAGGTGGACAAAGACAGGATGTTCCAGAGATTGGACACAGTAACAAGGGGACACAGTTGGAAGCTGAAGACACAGATGAATCACAGGGATGTTAGGAAGTATTTCTTCAGCCACAGAGTAGTCAGTAAGTGGAATAGTTTGGGAAGCGATGTAGTGGAGGCAGGATCCATACATAGCTTTAAGCAGAGGTATGATAAAGCTCACGGATCAGGGAGAGTGACCTAGTAGCGATCAGTGAAGAGGCGGGGCCAGGAGCTCGGACTCGACCCCCGCAACCTCAACTAGGTGAGTACAACTAGGTGAGTACACCACACACACACCACACACACCACACATACACCCACACACCACACACCCACACACACCACACACACACACACACACACACATACACCCACACACACACACACACACACACACAACACACACACACACACAAACACACACACACACATACACCCACACACACCACACACCCACCCACACACATACATCCACCACACACACACACACACACACACACACACACACACACACCACACACACACACACACACACACATACACCCACACACACCACACACACACACACCACACACACACACACACACACACAACACACACACACACACACATACACCCACACACACACCCACACACACCACACACACACACACACACACACATACACCCCACACACACACACACACACACCACACACACACACACACACCACACCACACACACACACACACACACACACACACACACACACACACACACATACACCCACACACACCACACACACACACCACACACACACACACACACACACACACACACACACACACCACACACACACACACAACACACACACACACCACACACACCTACCACACACACACACACACACACCACACCACACCACACACACACACACACACACACACACACACACACACACACACACACACACACATACATACACCCACACACACCACACACACACCACACACACACACACACACACACACACACACTCAAGGAGAAAGATCTTGGGGTGAGTATAACACCGAGCATGTCTCCGGAAGCACACATCAATCAGATAACTGCTGCAGCATATGGGCGCCTGGCAACCTGAGAACAGCATTCCGATACCTTAGTAAGGAATCATTCAAGACACTGTACACCGTGTATGTCAGGCCCATACTGGAGTATGCAGCACCTGTTTGGAACCCGCACTTGATAAAGCACGTCAAGAAACTAGAGAAAGTACAAAGGTTTGCGACAAGGTTAGCTCAAGAGCTAAGGGGAATGTCCTATGAAGAAAGATTAAGGGAAATCGGCCTGACGACACTGGAGGACAGGAGGGTCAGGGGAGACATGATAACGACATATAAAATACTGCGTGGAATAGACAAGGTGGACAAAGACAGGATGTTCCAGGGAGGGGACACAGAAACAAGAGGCCACAATTGGAAGTTGAAGACACAAATGAGTCAGAGAGATAGTAGGAAGTATTTCTTCAGTCATAGAGTTGTAAGGCAAGGGAAATAGCCAGAAAATGACGTAGTGGAGGCAGGAACCATACACAGTTTTAAGACGAGGTTTGATAAAGCTCATGGAGCGGGGGAGAGAGAGGCCCAGTAGCAAACCGGTGAAGAGGCGGGGCCAGGAGCTAAGACTCGACCCCTGCAACCACAAATAGGTGAGTACACACACACACACACACACACCACACACACACACACACACACACACATACACACACACACACACACACACACACACACACACACACACACACACATACACACACACACACACACACCACACCAAAACACACACACACACACACCGCCACACACACACACACACCACACACACACACACACACACACACACACCCCACACCAATACACCCACACACACACACACACACACACACACACACACACACACACACACACACACAACATACACCCACCACACTTTGTGCACATGCACACACACAGACATACAAATATATACATGTATATATAATATATATATATTATATATAAATTATATATATTATATATATAATATATATATATATAAAATATATATATATATGCAATAAGATCACAGTAAACAGGTGATTTCAGAATATGCAAAACAACCACTCGAAAGAATAGAGAAATTCCAAGCGCTTTCGTGACTACTCACATTATCAAGGAACTATGAAAGTAAGCATCCATGGAAGCTATATAAGGGGTCTGGCCAGCACCTCACTATCAGATCCCACAACGGTTAAACACCTGACGCGCGCCGACCCAACTTGGATAGGTCCTTTGCAAAACTCACCCCACAAACTATTCTACCCAAGAAATTTAAAAATTATTTGTCCAGTGTTTTATTAAATTCTTCCCAAATTCTATTAATTATAAATGGATCTAATTTATATAAACCAAAGGAAATATTCATATTATTGTCAAAACTGCTTTTTATGAAACAAGATTCAATTATATTCCTGTCGACCATGGACTTGCTTGATACTACTTTCTCAACTTTTAAAAATTTCAATTGGATGGTTAAAATCTCTTACATGAATAAATAGAGCATTGGAATCTTGCCCGTTCTAATGCTATATTTATGTTGTTTTAATCTTAGTTCGAGATTTTTACCAGTTTGCCCGTAATAAACTTTATCGCAAATTTTACAAGGAATCTTTAGAACACATCCATCAGCATTTTGGGGGGAATTCTTTATCAAAATTTTTTTTACTGTATCAAGATTTTTGAATACAATTTTTAATATTAAAAGTCTTAAGAAAAAGAAGGCATATCAACCAAGTTTTCATGGTAAGGGAGAACCAAATATTTTTTGGGTTGAATAAGGCTGCTTGTCCCTTTTGGATTGTAAAAAGTATTTCTAGCAACTTTAAAAGATTTTCAATTACATTTCTTGGGTATTTTAAATCATTACCTATTTCATAAATTTTGCATATTTCCTCATTTATGAAATAGGTAATGATTTAAAATACCCAAGAAATGTAATTGATAAATCTTTTAAAGTTGCTAGAAATACTTTTTACAATCCAAAAAGGGACAACCAGCCTTATTCAACTAAAAATATGTTGGTTCTCCCCTTACCATGAAACATGGTTGATATGCCTTCTCTTCTTAAGACTTTTAATATTAAATTTGTATTCAAAAATCTTGATACAGTAAAAAAACTTTTGATAAAAAATTTCCCCCCCAAAATGCTGATGGATGTGTCTATAAGATTCCTTGTAAAATTTGCAATAAAGTTTATTACGGTCAAACTGGTAAAATCTCGAATAAGATTAAAACAACATAAATATAGTATTAGAACTGGACAAGATTCCAATGCTCTATTTATTCATGTAAGAGATTTAACCATCCAATTGATTTTCAAAAAGTTTAGAAAGTAGTATCAAGCAAGTCCAAAGCCCACAGGAATATAAATTGAATCTTGTTTTATAAAAAGCAGTTTTGACAATAATATGAATATTTCCTTTGGTTTAAAATAAATTAGATCCATTTATAATTAATAGAATTGGGAAGAATTTAATAATACACTGGACAAATAAATTTTTTAAATTTTCTTGGTAGAATAGTTGTGGGGGGGGAGTTGTGCAAAGGACCTATCCAAGTTGGGTCGGCGCACGTCAGGTGTTTAACCCTTGTGGGATCTGATAGTGAGGTGCTGGCCAGACCCCTTATATAGCTTCCTTGGATGCTTTTCTTTCATAGTTCCTTGATAATGTGAGTAGTCACGAAAGCGCTTGGAATTTCTCTATTCTTTCAGAGTGGCTGTTTTGCATATATATATATATATAAATATATAATATATTATATATATATATTATATATATATACAGTGGACCCTCGGTTATCAGTTGTAATCCGTTCTAGAAGCCGGCCTAAAACCGAAATGGCCGATAACCGAAAGAATTATTCCCATAAGAATTAACATAAACACAATTAATCCGTTCCAGACAGCCAAAAATATTTACAAAAAAATACATTTTTTAGAGATTAATTACAGTTTTACATACACAAAACAATGAGAACTAAATAAAATACATACATGAACAATTAAATCAGTATTACATACTTTTAATGAAGACTGTTGTTGGCTTATGAAGATAGGGAGGAGAGAGGGAGGAGAGTTTATGGTTTGGAAGGGGAATCCCCCTCCATAAGGACTTCAGGGGTCATAGCCCTATCTGGAGTTACTTCCCTTCTTTGCCTTTTAATACCACTAGGACCTGCTTGAGATTCAATGGCATCTCTAAGATTCCCCTGAACCTGTTGCAGATGTAGCTTGTTTCAACTTGGTCAAGGTGATATTTTTCAGCAAAACCTTGCATCCTAGTCTACACTGCACAAATCTCCTTAATCTCTGAAGAAGGCATCTCCTTCACTCCCTCTTCCTCCTCTGAAGCAAGTTCCTGAGCTGTGGTCTGTTGCTGTTCCACATGAAGCTCTTGCAGCTCTTCAGTGGTTAGCTCTTCCCTGTGGTCCTCCACCAACTCTTCCACATCCTCACCAATAACCTCCAACCCCCATGGACTTGCCCAAAGATACAATGGACTCCACAACAGGCGTAGGGTCCTCAGGGTCAGCCCCAAACCCTTCAGAATCCCTCTCTTGGACACATTTTATATACAATTTTCTCCAAGCAGAGTTCAAAGTCCTGGAAGTCACTCCCTCCCAAGCCTTACCTATAGCACTTTTGCAATGAAGGATATTGAAATGATTGGTGTACGGTTTTTTGGAGTTAGAAATGACCTGCTGATCCACGGACTGGATGAGAGGAGTGGTGTTAGGAGGCAAGAACTTCACTGTGATGAAACGGAATTCCACACACAATAGGTCTACCATGTTTGGAGGATGAGCAGGAGCATTGTCCAGTAACAGGAGGCACTTAAGTGGCAATTTATGTTCCAGGAGATAATTTTTCACACTCGGGCCAAACACATCATTCACCCACTCTTTGAAAATTTTCCTTGTGACCCATGCATTATTGTTAGCCCTCCACATCACACACAATTTACTCTTGAAAACATTGTGTTTCTTTAACACTCTGGGATTTTCAGAGTGATATACCAGTAAAGGCTTCACTTTGAAATTCCCAGTAGTGTTAGCACAGAACAAAAGAGTAACCCTGTCTCTCATAGTCTTGTGTCCAGACAGGGCCTTTTCCTCCTGCGTAATGTAGGTTCTCTTTGGCCTTTTCTTCCAAAACGGGCCTGTTTCATCACAACTGTACACTTGTTGGGGGAAGAATCCTTTAGCCTCTATGTACCCCTTGAAATCTTGCACAATTTTTCAGCCGCACATTTATCAGAATTTGCAGCCTCTTCATGCCTTACCTCACTGTGTATGCCACTACGCTTCTTAAATCTCTCAAACCAGCCTTTGCTGGCCCTAAATTCACTAACAGCATCACTTGTTCTAGGCATTTTATTTACAAGATCCGCATACAACTGCTTTACCTTCTCACAAATCACTGACTCCACAGTACTATCTCCCGCTAATTGTTTTTCCCTCATCCACAACAATAATAACTTTTCTATATCTTCCATTATTGGTGACCTTCGTTTCGTTATCACATTTACTCCTTTTGCAACATCAGCTTCCTTGATTTCTTTCTTTGCCAGGATGGAAGTGATGGTTGATGTGTCTTTCCCATACATCTTGGCAAGTTCCAACAATCGCATACCACTCTCAAATTTTTCAATCACTTCTCTCTTAAATTCCTTCATATATATATAATATATATATATATTTATATATATATATATATATTTTTATATATATATATAATATATATATATATATATGTATATATTATATATATATATATATATATATATATAATATATATATATATATATATATATATATATATATATATATTATATATATATATATATCTATATATATATATATATATATATATATATATATATATATATAATATATATATATATATATATATATAATATATATATATATATATATACATATATATATATATATATATATATACATATATATATATACATATATAATATATATAATATATATATTAACATATATATATAATATATATATATATATATAAAATATATATATATTATTTTATATATATATATATATTTTATATATATAATATATATATATAATATATATATATATATGTCGTGCCGAATATGTGAAACTGGTCAATTAGCAAGAACTCATTTAAATTAAGTCCTTTCTGAAAATTTCTTTTATACGTTTAAAGATATATTTTTTTCATTAATAATGTTGATGTAAAAATTTTTAATTTTGCACCAAAAGAATCTTGAAAAACTACCTAACCTATTATAACAAGAACAATTTATTTTAGCCTAACCCAACTAATATATTTTAGATTTGTTTACAATAATTTAATACTAAACAAACACAGTGAAATATATTTTTTCGTTAGGCTCAGAATGATTTTGGCGAAATTATTGCATACACAAATTTTCGCTTGTCCTATATGGCAAGATGAGCGTTGCTATTTAAGCCAAGATCGCAAGTTCTGCCTATTCGGCACGATATATATATATATATATATATATTATATAGTAATATATATATATATATAAATATATATATATTTTAAATATATACAGTGGTCCCTCGTTGTTCGTAATTAATCCGTTCCTGGAGCCGTTACTATAAACGAAATTTACGATTTACGAATCAATTTTCCCCATAAGAAATAATGTAAATACAATTAATCCGTTCCTGACACCCAGAAGTATTAAAACAAAAAAAATTTAACATGAAATATACATGTAGTACATAAACAATACAATGGGAAATCATGAATGAAACATTAACAGCATAACACTTTCCTTTAATGGAGATTCTTTTTAGTGTACAAATTCTGGCCACAAAATAGAGCGAAACACCAACGTCAAAGACCTGGGAGTGATCATGTCGGAGGATCTCACCTTCAAGGACCATAACATTGTATCAATCGCATCTGCTAGAAAAATGACAGGATGGATAATGAGAACCTTCAAAACTAGGGAGGCCAAGCCCATGATGACACTCTTCAGGTCGCTTGTTCTATCTAGGCTGGAATATTGCTGCACACTAACAGCGCCTTTCAAGGCAGGTGAAATTGCCGACCTAGAAAATGTACAGAGAACTTTCACGGAGCGCATAACGGAGATAAAACACCTCAATTATTGGGAGCGCTTGAGTTCCTAAACCTGTATTCCCGGAAACGCAGGAGGGAGAGATACATGATATATACACCTGGAAAATCCTAGAGGGACTAGTACCGAACTTGCACACGAAAATCACTCACTACGAAAGCAAAAGACTTGGCAGACGATGCACCATCCCCCCAATGAAAAGCAGGGGTGTCAGTAGCACGTTAAGAGACCATACAATAAGTGTCAGGGGCCCGAGACTGTTCAACTGCCTCCCAGCACACATAAGGGGGATTACCAAACAGACCCTGGCAGTCTTCAAGCTGGCACTGGACAAGCACCTAAAGTCAGATCCTGATCAGCCGGGCTGTGCCTCGTACGTTGGTTTGCGTGCAGCCAGCAGCAACAGCCTGGTTGATCAGGCTCTGATCCACCAGGAGGCCTGGTCACAGACCGGGCCGCGGGGGCGTTGACCCCCGGAACTCTCTCCAGGTAAACTCCAGTGTATGGGAGACTGGAAGAGGAGAGAGAGTGGATTGTTTATAGTTTGGGAGGGAAATCCCTTCTATCAACACCTCAGGTACCATTTGCTTTTCTGGGGTTGCTTCTCTTCTCTGTTTCTTAATGCCACTAGGACCACCTTGAGAGTCACTGGAGTCCTGTCTCACAAAATAACTGTGGAGAGAGCTCTGTTTCTGGCGTCTCTTTAACACTTCCCTAAAATGGCCCAGGACTTTGTCACTGTACATGTTGCCAACCTGGCTTGCAAAAACCCTTGTTAGGGTGATGTTTCTCCATAAAGCTTTCCATCTTCCCCCAATAGTAAAAATCTCTTTAATTTCTGAAGAAGGCACCTTTTCCATCTCTCTTCCCCCTCCTCTGCAGAAAGATTGAGCTGCGATATGTTGCTCTTCCTGCTGAAGCTCTTGCAGTCCTCAGTGGTGAGCTCTTCATTGTGCTCTTCCCCCAATTCTTCCCACCTCCAAACTCACACCCAACCCCATGGAACTCCCCAGTGCCACAATTGATTTACAACAGACAATAGGCTCATTAGGGTCAGTCCCAAATCCTTCAAAAATCCCTCTTGTCGACACAATCTGGCCACAGTTTTCTTCAGGCAGATTTTCAAAGTCCTGGTAGTCACTCCCTCCCAAGCCATACCTATAAGGGTTATGCAGTGGAGGATGCTGAAGTGTTCTCTCCAAAATTCCCTTAGGGTCAAGTGAGTGTTGTGTCACAGTCAAGCACCTGTGAAACATTGCTTTTTGTGTAGAGTTTTTTAAAGTTTGCAATAACCGGGCTGGTCCATGGGTTGGAGGAGAGGAGTGGTATTCGGGGTAAGAACTTTACTGTGATGAACCCAAACTCCTCGAAAATTAGGTCATCCAAGTTTGGGGATGAGCAGGTGCACTGTCCATTACTAGCACGCACTTGAGACCCAAATTTTTCTTTTCCGGGAGATACTCCTTCACACTAGGGCCAAACACTTCATTGAACCACCCCGACGAAAATTTCCCTCGTGACCCATGGTTACTATTAGATTTCCAAAAAACACACACAATTTACTCTTCATAACATTTTTTTTTCCTGAACACTCTGGGATTTTCAGAATGGTACGCTAGAAATGGCTTCACTTTGAAATCCCCATTTAGCATTAGCACAGAACATTAGCGTCAGCCTGTCTTTCATAGGCTTGTGTCCTGGCTTTTGCCTTTTCCTCTTGTGTAATGAGGGTCCTCTTTGGCATTTTCTTCCAAAAGAGGCTTGTTTCGTCACAATTGAAACACTTGTTCAGGTTTCAGTCCTTCACTTTTTTATGTACCCCTGGAATTTCATCACATATTTTCAGCCTCCTTGTGGTCCGAACTGGCAGCCTCACCATGCCTTCCCAACTGTGTATGCCAGTACAGTTCTTAAATCTCTCAAACCACCTTTGGGGCCCTTTAAAAATCACTCACTTCACCACTATTTGCAGGTAATTTCTTTACCAAATCTTCATGCAACTGCCTAGCCTTTTCACAAATAAACGAAGTCATAAGAGTATCTCCTGCTAATTGTTTCCATTTATCCACACCAATAATAACTTCTCAACCTCTTCCAGTAACTGGTGATCTCATTTTTGTCAGCATAGTTACTCCCTTTGCAACAACAGCATCCTTTATTTCATTTTTCTTGGCCACTATGGAACATAAGGTTGTGTAGGGTTTCTTATACATCCTGGACAGTTCGGCCACACTTGTACCACTTTCATATTGTTTTAATGATTTGGTTTTCTTAATTCAATCGTATTTCTCACCTTCTTTTCCACAGGCTTGGCACTAGGGAGCTTTCTTTGGAGCCATGGTAGCTTATTTAGTACTTGCAAACACTAAAATAAATGGAATATTATGAAATATTTCGCTGGAGCAAGTGAGGGGACCTTCGCTCACTGGTAAACAATGCGACTCGCGAGTCAACCTATGAAAATCGAGTCCATGTTTATACGAAAATACCCCTATGATTGGCGAATTTTACGATTGTGTATATATATATATATATATATATAATATATATTATATAATATATATATATATATATATATCGTGCCGAATAGGCAGAACTTGCGATCTTGGGTTGAATAGCAACGCTCATCTTGCCATGTAAGACAAGCGAAAATTTGTGTATGCAATAATTTCGCCAAAATTATTCTGAACCTAACGAAAAAAAATAATTTTACTGTGTTTGTTTAGTATTAAATTATTGTAAAACAAATCTAAAATATATTTAAATTGGGTTAGGGTAAAATAAATTGTTCTTGTTAAATAAGGTTAGGTAAGTTTTCTAAGATTCTTTTGATGCAAAATTTAAAATTTTTACATTACATTAATGAAAAAAATGTACTATAAACGTATAAGAGAAAATTTTAGAAAGGATTAATTTTAAATGAGTTCTTGCTAATTGACCATTTTACATATTCGGCACGACATATATATATATATATATATATTATATTATATATATATTATATATATATATATATATATATATATATAAATATATATATATATATATTTTAAGTGTGTGTGTTATTAGGTTACCACTGATACAACAACTGGTAATATACAAAAACAGAGAAAATGATCGATAAAATCAATCACATTTCTCGTTTCTTTTATCGTCCATCCTCCACGACCAACAAGACAGCCAGCCAGCCCTCCTTTGTCTGGATCGAAATGTACACTTCATGAGCCTTTCAATATAGATAGTATATCTCCTTACTACTCTTGCATTCCTCGCTCCACTCCTAGTTCAGAGTCGGAGAAGGAACGACTTCCAGGACCTTCCAAATGGAAGGTCCTTTTTATTTGTCGCAAGATACCTAAATTGATAACCAACCATTGGATTTCTTTCAGAATAGGTTTATCGGGTTTACCACCCTTTTGAGAATGTTAATATAAACCAATCTAGAGTGATGTTTAAAGGACATTGTCAAAAAATAAAGTTGGTACGTTGCTTAGTAAATCGCACATTAGAGAGAAGTGCACTGCGACCTCACTTTCTGATCGCATCAGAGAGAAATTTTTATCACATATTGAAAATTCGTGAAACAGAGGTTCACCGCTTATTAACAACGTGAATGTCACAGATTACAATGCCATATCTTCTCAATTACCAGAGGACTGCGAGAATTCAACCAGTGGAAATCTCTTACTAAAATTGTTCTTTCAAAAATGTGCCAAACACTCATATTTACTGAAGAATGGAAAAGAAGTCTTCACTTTATCCGCAGCAATCCTATTGGGGTGCGCATGTATTGGCCCCCCAAGACCAAATATCTTATTAAGGCTTATTCTGGCATCAATAATGATCCTCATAGACTGGCCAGAACTCATGGAAAGTATCTCTCGAAGCTCATGGAGACTACCAGCAGTGTGCACTTGGAGCAATTCAATGATTTAAATCGCCCCAAAGATATAAGCTAGGAGGTCTGGATGTCACGCTGGTCTTGACTAAGATACTGTCCAGGCCATCAACCTGTTATATAGGAAGGCTTATGACAGCATCAGTAAACCCTTCAGTAAAGTTTACCTTGGAAGAGAAATGTGAAGAAAAGTTACCTTCCTTCGATGTTCTCTGCAGACACAATGTAAGACTGTCTTTTAAAGTGTATTTCAAACCAACCAACAAAGATTACGCGCTTCTATTCATATCACGTTACCAAGGCAAAACAGGGAGCTATATATTTTTAGAAAGGATGTATGTAGTGTGTGCAGTCCTGAGTACGTTGAAGATTAGCGCACGTACATGCTTCAGGTATTCACCAATTTTCACTTTCCTTCTCATTTCATTAGTGACAAAAAAAAAAAAACTGATTGTCCATTTCAACACTTCCAGTCTAGCCAGTCACTACCAGTCTAATCAGTTAGTACCAGTCTAGCCAGTTAGTACCAGTCTAGCCAGTCGCAACCAGCCTAGCCAGTCACTACCAGTCTAACCAGTTTGTACCAGTCTAGCCAGTCACTACCAGCCTAGCCAGTCACTACCAGCCTAGCCAGTCACTACCAGCCTAGCCAGTCACTACCAGCCTAGCCAGTCACTACCAGTCTAGCCAGTCACTACCAGTCTAGCCAGTCACTACCAGTCTAACCAGTTAGTACCAGCCTAGCCAGTCACTACCAATCTAGCCAGTCACTCCCAGTCTAGCCAGTCACTACTAGTCTAGCCAGTCACTACCAGTCTAACCAGTTAGTACCAGCCTAGCCAGTCACTACTAGCCTAGCCAGTCACTACCAGCCTAGCCAGTCACTACCAGCCTAGCCAGTCACTACCAGTCTAACCAGCTAGTACCAGCCTAGCCAGTCACTACCAGTCTAGCCAGTCCCCCAGACAGGCTCATCATTCTCTCCAAGAATGAAGCAGTCAGTGATGTAGCATATTGTCCAAATACAAACTTGAAGTTGCTATAGCCACTGACACTACCATCAAGGATTTGAAAACAAACCTATAGGACAGATTACAACTAATGCAGGAGTTACCACAAGTCCATGTTGTGCAAATGAGAAAGTTAATGTTAGGAAGACGGCAAGAAACCTCGACATATGTATTCCTGAATGTAATTATGCTCATAAGATAAACAATTTGCATAATGCATGCATTATTCACTTTAATAGTCAAAATTACTTTATGAAATGAAGCAATGCTCCATTGTAATCTCTAGTAATTATTACTTAAGAACACAAGGAGTACTGAAAATGCAGTTGTTTAAAACTTGACTAGTATCAACATTTCCAACTTATTAATAAGATTAATGTTGAACCCTAAGAGCACTGTCATCAGCTGACATTAACCTGTCTCTATATTACTCTGTATTATTCTATATTATACTCTGCTCATTATCTGTTGTGTTGGATTGACAGAGTTCATGGGTAGCGAAAGGGAGGGAATGGGAGGGAAGGGGATGGAAGGGGTGGGAAAGGGAGGGAAGGGGAGCGGGCGAAACACATCCTCATTAATGTTTCTTAACGTTACACTTGTGTTTTATGGAAAGATATTCTCCAGTTGTCGTAAGATATGTTCTCAAGTTATCAGTTGAAAATCCACTCACTGAAAAACAATAATCGGAGATAATCCTCGATGCAACAGTTCGTGTCCCTTTAACTGACGTGTCTGATGCTGATGAAGGGTTCTTGATCTATTTAATTGGAGCCACGGGTTTAGCTCTTTTCCAAGATTATTAGTGCTATTACTACAAGAAATAGTAGTAGTAATAGTATTACTACGTTTCATCCAGGTAGATGTAACGTCTTAACACGAAAATCCCTTAAACCACATATTACAATATATGAGCATAAATCATACCTATATACCTAACAGAAATTTTGTCTCTGAATTTGCTGTTTCTAGATTTGTAGCTCTTAAGAGTGAGAGAATAAATTATCAAATGTTCTGTCCTTGTTAAAAAAAAAGTAAACCTAGTACTGGTCTTGAAAAGTTATGCTGCATTAAAATACGGTTTCAGTTTTCCCCCCTTGAATTCCCAGATGAAAATGTTCAGGAAATTCAACATACGCAGTGTAGACGCCAGCGGCACAAGCAGCAGAAACTGACGACGAAGTCTGCCATCAGATATGTGAAATTTGCAACACGCAAGATTCAATAACAATGTGAGATTTAAAATTGCTCATATTAAAGTGGGGTGAACGACTCGCTATCAGCTCAACTTATCGTCAAATTGCCTTCATTATTTTGCCTTACAAATTTAATGATAGCCAAGAAAAAGTACCGGACTTAAAAAAAGACTAATTTTAGTGAAATACTCTGTAGTTTTATATACAGCTCTTGTTAAGATATTGTCGTAAGTTTGGGGAAATGCGACATACTCCTATAAAAAGTTTAGCGATGATTTTGTTGTGGCTAACTAAAATGCGACATAGAGAACTTATCATGAAAGTGGTGTTGTTTTAGCCATATGTGACATAATTTTATAGATAACCGTTGTGATGATATTTTGGTTTTAGTAAGATGTAGCATGTTCTTTAAGCCGAACCTGCATTTTTTTTTTATCCCAATAGACTCTGGTAAATTTCTACGCGAAAGCCGATTTTTTGTTGTTGTTATTTTCGATTAAGTTAGGTTAGGCTTGGTTGCGTTGACATAAGTAGACATATATTAACCCATATTTACAAATTTATTAACCAACAATAGCGAGAAACGGGTGTCTCACGTCTGGCAGAGAGAGGCGCATCGTAATACCTTAAAGCATGCATTTTCTACCGAACGCTACAGTTGAGTGCTTGTACGTGACGCCACATGGTGAACATCCGCCATATTGGCGGTCGAGGATGCGCCTACAACGTGCCACTAATACTGTATTTATCTCTTGTGTGTGTCCACAACATTAATTCGAAAGATTTGTCGACGCTTGATACCCGCTGTGCTGTGAGGTGCCTGTAGAAAATGGAAATATATATTGACAGCATGATAAGGACACAGTGTGCAGGCTACGGTATTTTATTAAAGACATTACGAACGCCGTGAACTTTATTGATTCATTAATAAAGTCAAACAAAATTGGCCGGAAAGGGGTGTCTTTTTGTCGCATTCCTGGCGAGAGAAAGATCGTCGGGGAGAGTGGGTAGCAGAGATCACAAGACCAAAATTGGCTGCTAATACGCACGCTTCTGTTAACTGTATTTTGCCTTAGATTAGTGGCTGGCAGTCATTTGTTTAACATACCGGAGTGGGGCCCCTGACCCAGGGAACTATGTTCATCATACTTACTCTTGGAAAGTACCTCATTACCCTCCAGCTCTCAGGAGTAACATGACCCCTACAGGATTAGCGCCTGCCCTGCTTATAATGATAATCATAATAATAATAATAAGAAGAATAATAATGAAAAATAGGCATGATGAAACTGTTTATTGGAGGGCTATAAAAGTTTTGATAACATAAACGAGATGTAATAGGGGCTTCAGGCATTGAAGAAATCAGAGGGTAATAATAATAGTAATAATAATAATAATAATAATAATAAATAATAATAATAATAATAATAATAATAATAATAGTAATAATAACAATCAAATTATAATAACTATATTTACTGTAAAAAATAATAGTAATAAAATTGTAATAATAATAATAATTATGTTTACTATAAAAACTAATATTAATAAAATAATAATAATAATAATAATAATAATAATAATAATAATAATAATAATTAATAATAATAATAATTAATAATATAATAATAATAATAATAATAATAATAATAATTATGGTGACTCTAAAAAATGTGTAAGTTAAAGTGGACAGTAAGTAATTAAGCTGTGTAATTCTTAAAATCATTATGTAACAGTATGTTAGAAGCTACGAAGCTCACACCAGACACCAGTAGTAACACTAACAATAACATTGATAACTTAACATGCACCTTGAATAATCGAGTACAATTATATCCTTCACCGTAAGTTTCTTTTTAGCAGTATCCTGAATAACAATATATAATGTAAATAATAATAATATGCAATTGTAAAGACAATACCAAAGTTAAGTTGATGTTTATCATAATCATAAATTAATTTCATTATATTTTGTTTTTCATTGTGGCACTTGATAGGTGCCAAAATTGATGTTAAATATTTATTGTCTGACAGCCTTTTCTACAGTTTTGATTTTCTTGGTATTTTAGCTATTTTAACTAGCTCCAGCATTCACACATTTATATTAGAAAATATCTATCTTGCTATAGATACACTTTACACATTTATTTCAAAAAAACTGAGATATTCAAAGTACACACACAACACACACACACACACACACACACACACACACACACACATATATATATATATATATATATATAATATATATATATATATATATATATATATATAAAATATATATATATATATATATATCTTTCTTTCAACACACCGGCCGTATCCCACCGAGGCGGGGTGGCCCAAAAGGAAAACGAATGTTTCTCTTTTTACATTTAGTAATATATACAAAAGAATGGGTTACTAGCCCCTTGCTCCTGGCATTTTAGTTGCCTCTAACAACACGCATGGCTCACAGAGGAAGAATTCTGTTCCACTTCCCCATGGAGGTAAGAGGAAATAAACAAGAACAAGAACTAGTAAGAAAATAGAAGAAAACCCAGAGGGGTGTGTATATACTATATGCTTGTACATGTATGTGTAGTGTGACCTAAGTGTAAGTAGAAGTAGCAAGACGTACCTGAAATCTTGCATGTTTAGGAGACAGACAAAAGACACCAGCAATCCTACCATCATGTAAAACAATTACAGGCTTTTGTTTTATACTCACTTGGCAGGACGGTAGTACCTCCCTGGGTGGTTGCTGTCTACCAACCTACTACATAGGATATATATATATATATATATATATATATATATATATATATATATATATATATATATATATATATATATATATATATATATCGTGCCGAATAGGTAAAACTGGTCAATTAGCAAGAACTCATTTAAAATTAAGTCCTTTCTAAAATTTTCTCTTATACGTTTAAAGATATATATTTTTCATTAATGTGATGAATGGTTTAGAAAACCGACATGAGGATGAATGTCGTTTTTCATTAATGTTAATGTAAAAAATTTTAAATTTGCTCCAAAAGAATCTTAGAAAATTACCTAACCTTATTATAACAAGAACAATTTATTTTAGCCTAACCCAACCAAATATATTTCGCCAAAATCAGAATGATTTCGGCGAAATTATTGCATACACAAATTTTCGCTTGTCCTATATGGCAAGATGAGCGTTGCTATTTAAGCCAAGATCGCAAGTTCTGCCTATTCGGCACGACATATATATGTATATATATATATATATATATATATATATATATATATATATATATATATATATATATATATATATATAAATATATATATTATATATATATATATATATATATATATATATATAAATATATATATATATATATATATATATATATATATATATATATATATATATATATTACCTAACGTTTTTATAACAAGCGCAGTTTAATTCAGCCTAATCCAAGTTTACAATAATTTGTAAACTTTTCTAAAATAATGTGTGTGTGTTATTTTGCACTCGGCCGCTACGTGCCATACCATTCATCCATCTTAGAAATATTTAAAGCGCTACGTGCCATACCATTCATCCATCTTAGAAATATTTAAAGCGCTACGTGCCATACCATTCATCCATCTTAGAAATATTTAAAGCGCTACGTGCCATACCATTCATCCATCTTAGAAATATTTAAAGCGCTACGTGCCATATCATTCATCCATCTTAGAAATATTTAAAGCTGTATCTGCTTTTGCAGGCATTCATCCTCTTCACTGTGTATGGTGGACGGTTCTCCACAAGGCCGACATATATATCGCCAAGCTCTTGACACGAGAGCTTCTTTGCCAGTTCCAAAGGTGTAAACAGCACCAAATGAGCTGCAGAGTCATCACTTGTACCTAAAATTGCCTTCCTCTTGGTATGCATCACAAATTCTTTTTCCTTCAGAGGGTTTTGTTTTGGGTGTCAAAATTTCAACTTTGGGATATTTACTTTATCATGAATGAAAGGGAGCTTTTAGCCGTCATCGTAAAATGACACAGCCTTACTCACTGCCTGCAAACATTCATAGACGTTTTTTCACAGATGTTACCGAGCTAGGACACTGATGAAGGTTGGGTTTTAAATTTAGAAGACCCGTAAATTTGTCGAGAAAAGCGTGTCCAATATGGAAGCGTTTCTTTCCCCTTTTCCCATAATGGAAATTAATAGCATTTTTTTTTTATTTTAATAGCATTTTATTGCTTAAGGGTGAAGAATTACACATTGTTTTGAAAAGGTTCCGTAAAAACGAAGATCCTACTTATCAAAAGTCCTACAATTCACAAAGATCCTACATACCCAAAAGGGATTCTACAAATTTTAAGATTCAACAAATCATACGAGTCCACAGATCAAAAATCTCACGGTAAAAAAAAAATCTCAGGGATCACAAGGTTTTTCACAGACGCACTTTTTGGTGTCACCCCGGGGAGATTACCTGGATGCGCGACGACACGATCTGACACTTTTTTAAAAAACTTTCTTACACATAGTAAACTTGGGAGACCGAATCCTCACCCTAGCGCTTTAAAATTGTTTTAGCTTGGGTTTTCCTTTTTTTTTCGAAACGTGTCCCAGAATGATTTTTGGGGTATCAACAGTACTTTGTCCTCTCTGATAAAGACCCACGTTTGGGGGAAAGGAACATTCTGCTTTTCTATCCTATACTGTTTTTTCCCAATACGATCTGTGATAACGAGATTTTGTTTCCCCAGCAGTCCTTTGTGACAACGCATGTTCTTTTTCTTTTGACATAAGGAGGAAGGGGAGACATTGAGGTTTAAAACACTCAAAACCCGATGGGATTTTCAGACCTTTAAAGAATCTAAACTTTTTTAAGTAAACCCCGAAAGAAAAAGAGATTTGCGTTACATTTAATAACTTCTCACAGATGATTAAAAATTGTACCAACCCAAAAAAAAATCTGCGAAATTCCTTAGAAATCACGACAAATCTACCCGTAAACTTACAGTAAAAAAATAATTTAAACGAAAAAAAATACAGAGAAATTTTGAAAATACAGAGATACATATTTTAGGGGAATATACCCCATCTCTCCCGTGTATATAAACCCCCCTCTTCGTGTATATACCCCCCTCGGGGACTCTTCACAGAGACATTATATACTCATTGGAACTCTCGTCACATGGATAAGCACAGAGGTCCCCCCACGCTGGGGCTCCCTTTAATTAGTGGCAAGCAACAATTATGCAAAAACCGAGTAACGAGGAGGAAAAATAGGTCTTAACGCACTGAGAAATACCCATCACTTTTTTCTTTGGGACACTTTATTGGCCATTTTTGCGGTTTTTTTTACCAAATTTTCAGCATTTTTTATCGAGTTGTTTTTATATTTGCATAACAAGTAGGGAAGGCGGGTGTAAGGGGCGTCGGGTCGCACCATTTGCTTCACGCACGTCTCCCGCACGCCCATATTACCCGTACAGGCTCACAGGGGTCTTCACCAAAAAATGAGCCCAGAACCTCCGCCCACACGGACTTACGGGTTACATGGACCCTCACGCCCCAATAATAGGAGTAGCACATTTGCTCTCCATTGAAGGGCGGGCACAGACGGGCCGCGGGGGGGTTGACCCCAAAATTCTCTCCGGTATGCCCTGGGATGAACAGCATTTCAGGGAGATTCTAAAGAGAATTGCAAGGTTGGGGAGGAAATTGGAGGATGGCAAAGGGGAAATTAGAAAGAACAAGGGAAAAATATCTAAAAATGTTTCTTTAGTCAACACCCCCGCGACCCGTCCAGTCCAGGCCTTTTTAGACAAAGCACGGGCGTATCCAATATCAACCCCGTCCGGGTGATCAGAATTTAAAATTTATTTTAAATAGCAAAAAATTTTTGGGCAAAAAAATTTAGATATCAATTAAAAGGGGGCGGGAAATTTTGGGAAAATTAAAATACCTGATATTTTGGGGAAGAAAAACGAACGATAAAAAAACGAAGGAAAGAAAGGGGTTAGTGCTATAAAAAATGTCAGTGGGAAACAAAAAAAAAAAAGACCTAAAAATAATTTTTCCCCCTTTTATAAGGGTGTGACTGGGTTTTTTTAAACATTGCACCAAGTACGGGCACAGGCAGTGGAGATTTTTAAATTTGAAGCAGGAATTCAAGAGATTGAAAAGGAAAAAGGTGTGGACTAAGAAAAAAAAATTCAATGGACGAAATGGGGTTTTTAGGTGGGTTGAATCAAAAAGGTATACAAACCGAAGGTTGTTTTGGTAAGACACATATGCAACGTTTTGACAACTTATTCGTAACGTTTGCCTACAAAGGTTCTTCAGTCGAATACAGAAAAGGGCAGGAACAGTAGAGATTGAAGACATTTAATCAGTCCACCCCCTTAAAGTCGTTGAATTTGAGGTTGCAGTCCCTCGGCCTGGGGAAAATTCAGTTCCATAGTCAGGGAAATATCTGAAATAATGAATCGGGGGTCGAAGGAAGGAAAAGGGGGAGTAAATTTTGAAAACTACAAAGCTTGGCTCCTGCAGGTGCGTGTAACCTTTAAAAACCAGTGATGGAGAAAATGGTTTAAAAGTTTTACTTACTACTGAAGTGAGAGAACCCCTAAAAATTTTGAAAGAACTCAAGAAAACACTCTGAAGGGGAGGGGTAAAGAAGTCAAATTTGGGGGATCATTTTTATTGTGATTTTTGGATAATACCCCAAAGAGCTTTGAATGATGATGTAATTTCTTTTTTCCACCGTTCTTGGGGCACCGGTGGCAAAAAAAAAAATCTCTCCTCTCTCTCTCTTCTCTCTCTCCCCTCTCTCCTCCTCTCTCTCTCTCTCTTTATTATAAATTAAAATAAATATAAATATATTTAAAAATAAAATAATATATATATATATAAATTATATATTATATAATATATATATATATATATATATATATATATATATATATATTATATATATAATATATATATTATATATATATATATTATATATATATATATATTATATAATATATATGAAAAACAAATTTCCCAAAAATATTAATAAGAAAATTTTTGTCTTGGGGGGGTTCGGGGGGGGGTTTAGGGAATCATGAGGGTAAAAACCTTTGGCCCTCTGTGGTACTCACTCACCTTTTTGTGGTTGCAGGGGTCGATCTTAGCCCCGGGCCCCCGCCCTTCCCCGGGTTGCTCCCGGCCCCTCTTCTCCCGCTCCATGAGCTTTATCAAACCTCGTCTTAAAACTGTTTTTGGTTCCTGCCCCATACGTCTTTTCTAGCTTTTCCACTGCCTTCAGCTCTATGACGAAGAAAAAACTTCCTAAAACTCTCTGACTCATTTGTGTCTTCCTTCCAACTGTGGCCTCTTGTTTCTGTGTCCCCCCCTGGAAATCTGTTTTTTGCCATTGTCTTTTCCCCACGCGTTTTTTAAAATATGTCTTATCAGTCCCCCCCTGCCCCTCCTTCCTCCATGTCGCACCTTTTCCCTTAATCTTTCTTCATGGACATTCCCCTTAGCTCTAAAAAACAAACCCTGTCGAAAACCCTTTTGTATTTCTCTAGTTTCTTGAGTGCTTTATCAAGGGGGGGGTTTTCCAAACAGGTGCTGATACTCCAGTATGGCCTGACATACACGGTGTACAGTTCTTGAACGTTTCCCTTACAAGTATGGGAATGCGTTCCAGGTTTCCCAGGCGCCATATGCTCAGCAGTATCGTTGAGTGTGCTTCCGGAGACATCTCGTGTTAACTATCCCAAAGCTCTTTCCCTTGAGTGGGTTTGCTCTTGGGCCCCCAGCCTATCTCTGCTGTGGCTTCGTGCCTTCCCCTATTTTTCAGACTTTGATTTGGCAGGATTAATTCGAGAACCCATTTGCTGGACCAGGGTCCAGTCTGTCCAGGTCTCTTTGAAGCCCGCCGGTCCTCATCAAAATTTAATTTCCTCATTAGAACAAAGAACTAAGAACAAGGAACACTGCGAACCCAGGCCCATGCGGGGCAGGCCAAGTATCCTCCCGGGCTTAAGCCAATGCCCCCAACCTAGTCAGGTCAGGTCACATTGACTTAAGGGGGAAAAAGGGCAACCGCCTGGTACACAAGCTACATCTAATCCACCCCCCCATTACTCTGTATTTATAAAAAACCCTTTTTTAAAAAGCTAAAAACGTTCAAAAGCCTCATAAGGGTATTGGGGAGTTTTTTCCCACTCTCCACAACTCTATTACCAACCAGTACTTTCCTATATCCTTCCAAAACTAATTTTTCCAATTTAAAAAACCATTGCTGGAGTCCTGTCAGGCTAGATATTTTCAGCACACTTTTTACATCCCCTTTATTTTATTCCTGTCTTCCATTTATACACCTCAATCAATCCCCCCTAATTCTACGTCTTTCTAGAGAGTGCAGTTTCAGGGCCCTTAGTCTATCCCATGGGGAAGGTTTCTGATACATGGGATCAACTTTGTCATCCTCCTTTGTACATTTTCCAGAGAATTTATATCCATTCTGTAATACGGTGACCAAAAACTGTGCAGCATAATCTAAATGAGGCCTAACCAAGGATGTATAGAGTTAAAAACAACCTGAGGACTCCTATTATTTATGCTTCTTGATAATGAAGCCAAGGATTCTATTAGCTTTATTGCGAACACTTATGCACTGTTGTTTTGGGTTTCAGATTACTGCTAACCAGAACCCCTAAATCTTTTTCGCAATCCGTAAATATTAAGATCTACATTATTTAGTTATATGTGGCATGGTTATTGTCCTGTCCAACATTTAGAACTTTGCATTTGTCTATATTAAAACTGCATCTGCCACTTCTCCGACCACTGCATCAGTCTATTCAAATCTTCCTGGAGTGCTCGAATGTCCTCGTCAGAATGAATTCGACGGCCTATTTTGGTGTCATCGGGAAACTTGCCGATGTCGCTCTTTATGCCCTCATCTATGTCGTTTATGTAGATTGTGAACAGCAGGGGCCCAACACTGACCCCTGTGGAACACCGCTCGTGACACTTTCCCCCCTCTGATTTCTCCCCATTTATGCAAACTCTCTGCTGCCTATTTGTCAACCATCCTCTATCCAGGAAAAAATTTCTCCTCCTATTCCATGTGCTTTAATTTTCCCCCAACAGTCTCTGATGTGGGGCCCTGTCAAAAGCCTTACTGAAGTCCATATACACAATATCATATTCATTACCATGATCTACCCCTCAAATACCTTATGAAAAAAGTTAATAAATTCGTAAAGGGAGGAACGCCCCTTTGTAAAACCATGCTGAGATTCGTTGATTAATTTATGCTTTTCAAGGTGGCTACGAACTGCCTCGGCAATTATTGATTCCATAAATTTTCCCACTAGGGAGGTCAGGTTTTTTGGGTCATTTCGAAGCTAGGCCCTTTCCCCTTTTTTTGAAAATGGGGATCAATTTGCCTTTTTTCCATTTACTGGCACTATGCCATTTGTAGTGATAGTTAAAAAGTTTACCAAAGGTGTTCTAAGCTCCTTTTTACATCCTTTAAAACCCCCTTGCATAAGTTCACTGGCCGGGGATTTGTTGGGGTTTTAATTTATCTATTTGCCTAAGGACCATGTCACTTTGCCCCAAAAAGTGCACAGTTTATTATCGCCCTTTTCTAAAAAAAATTATCATTACTGAATATCGTGGTTCCTCCTGTTAAAAACTGAGGGGAAAGTATGTGTTAAAAATTCTACACTTTTCCCTTTATCACGTCATGACTGACCGAGGAACTTTTGAGGGGACCTTCTTGTCCCTGATCTTACTTCTGTATACCTGAAAGAATCCTTTTGGGTTATTTTCGATTCTCTTGCAACTTTAACCTCAAATCTTTTTTTTGCTTTTCTAATTTCCCCTTTTTTTTTTCTCTCTTTAACTAATAATCGATTTTTCAATTGCCCTCTCCTTTTTTGTTTTTGCCTATATATCCCTCTCTTTTGCCCAATCAATATTTTAATCTATTGTTCTCCTTTAGGATCTTTTTTTGTTGATTGTTTTCCCCATTTGGAACAAAAATTTGACTGAGCAGCAGAACATGCCCGGAAAGCACTTGGGCAACCATCACCACCTACCGCCCCTTAGTAGGTCTTCCATTCACCCCACCTTAGTAATTTTTAGTCCTATGAAATCACCAAAGGAAAGTCGGGGACGGGATTATTCCCATTTTGGGGGAATTCCCATGATATATTAAAACTGATATTTGTGATCATTTTCCCCAACCATCTTTAACCCAAGATTATTATTATTTTTTCCTACGGCAAGAACCAAGTCAAGGAGGTTTTTTTCCCCTATTGGCCTGTCAAAAACTGTTTTAAAAAAAAATCCGGATGTATCAAGAAAGCACCTGACTCTAATTTCCGTCAAATTGCCCCCATCAATCTGTCATACTGAAATCCCCCATTGAAAAATTTTTTTCTATGTAGATGCCTTACGAATTTCGTCCCATAGAAGTTTATGCACTCCCTATCAAGTTTTGGGAGCCCTTAAATTTACCCCCAAAAATTATTTTTTCTCGGCCCTCGAGAAGCTGTAACCAAACAGATTCAGTGGCTGACGTTTCTAATTTAATATCTTGTCTAACACAAAAATTTTAAATTTGTCTCTGACATACATCGCTACTCCACCACCTTTCCTGTTGACCCTGTCAGTGTGGAATAATTTATAGCCTTGTAAGTGACATTCAGAGGCATCTCTCTATCTTTCAGATTGAGCCAGGTCTCTGTTTAGCAATAATATCTATGTTTCCTGCCTTGCAATTAATCTTAGCTCATCTATCTTATTTCTTACACTCCTGCTATTAGTATAGTAAACCTTAAGGAGCTAGTCCCTTGCTGCCCTCTGATGTCCCCCTTTGTTTGCTGAAACCCGATCTATTGTCTTTATTTATAACTTTCATGCTGAATGCCTTTTATACATTTACTGTTTCCAACCCAAGTGTTGCAACCTGCTTGTTTCCCACACACACCCATACCTCTATCTTCCATCAGTTTAAAATCATAGGCATTTCACCAATGGCCTTCTCAATCGAGTCTGCAAGTGCTACCACCCCAGCCCAAGAGATGTACCCCATCCCTTGCATACAATCATGTTTGCCATAAAAGTTGTTCCAGTTGTCAATGAATGGGATTGCAAGTTCCTTGCAGTATTTTGTCTAGCACAATTTACACCAATTGCCCTAGACAACCCCTTTATTTCCTACTCCCCTTCTAGGCAAGATGCTACATATGATTGGGATCCCTCCCTTAGACTTAATGAAATCTATAGCTGACCTGTACTTATCTACAGCTCTTCTCTCCTACCCTTCCCAATATCATTTCCACCAGCACTGAGACAGTAATGGGCTTGTTTCCCCTTACCCCAGAATTATCCCGCCGTTGACAAATTCCCCAACACCAGCCCAGGGGAAACACACTCTTCTCTCATCTTCTTATTTCCCATTACAAAAAGCACGGGCAATATATCTTACCTGAAGTCACCAACCACAAAAATGCGCTTACCTCCATTTCAGGGGCAAGGGGACCCTTACCTTTTTATGGCCATGAAATACATTCATCCCCGAAGAACAGAGAAGCGATTTCCTACCTTCAGATCTTCACCTTAACTTTCCTTTCTCTGAGCCCTTCCAACTGTGAACCCCTCGCCACTTGAGCGGTGCTGGGCCACCTCACTGCTGGGAGCCGTTTCACCCCCCAACTACAGCCTCCCCACAGCGGAGACAGACTGCACCTCACTTAAGCCTCATTCCCCCCCAACTCCCCCACCTCACACCTTTCCCAACCCATTAAGGGTCCTTCAGCCTCCTAACTCCTCCTGGGGAAGCAAGACCCCTCCTTCAACCTCCCAACCCCAATTTTTTTAAAAACTGCAAAGCAAACCATCTTTTTTAACCTCCCCACTAATCCCCAAAGCACTCAGGGTCTTGACCTCACTGACACTGACCCCTGACGACTGACACTGAAACCCCAATCACTGCAAACAGGGACACTTCTGAGCTAACCCTTCCACATGTCATTCACATATACCAAAAAATTTCACTGTCCTAGGGCCGACCCCTGTGGGACCCCGCTCGTCAAAAGGGGGCCCCCCTGTGAAAATCATTACGTACCATGACTCGTTTTTTGCCTCCCTGTCAGGGTTTTCCCGATCCATTGCAGTGCCCTTCCTGTTACATGCCCTGATCCCCCGCCCA
>NC_069426.1:32757452-32774952 GCF_026875155.1 Cherax quadricarinatus
ATGGTTGGGGGTGTGGTAGGTGAAATGGTTTGGGGGGTGTGGTAGATAAAATGGGGGGGAGTTTGGTAGGTGAAGGGTTGGGGGGTGTGGTAGGTGTGGTTGGGGGTGTGGTAGGTAAATGGTTGGGGGGTTGTGGTAGGTGAATGGTTGGGGGTGGGGTAGGGAAGGGTTTTGGGAGGTGGTAGGGAAGGTTGGGGGTTGGTAGGTGAATGGTTGGGGGTGTGGTAGGTGAATGGTTGGGGGTGTGGGGTAAATGGTTGGGGGTGTGTGGTAAATTTTTTGGGGGTGTGGTAGGTGAATGGTTGGGGGTTTGGTAGGTAAAAATTTGGTTGGGGGTTTGGGGTAGGTGAATGGTTGGGGGTGGGGTAGGTAAAGGGTTTGGGGAGTTGGTAGGTGAATGGTTGGGGGTGTGGTGGTAAATGGTTGGGGGTGTGGAGGGAATGGTTTGGGGGGTGGTAGGTGAATGGTTGGGGTGTGGTAGGTGAAGGGTTTGGGAGTGTGGTAGGTGAATGGTTGGGGGTGGTGGTAGATGAATGGTTGGGGGTGTGGTAGGTGAATGGTTGGGGGTGTGGTAGGTGAATGGTTGGGGGTGTGGTAGATGAATGGTTGGGGGTGTGGTAGGTGAATGGTTGGGGGTGTGGTAGGTGAATGGTTGGGAGTGTGGTAGGTGAATGGTTGGGGGTGTGGTAGGTGAATGGTTGGGAGTGTGGTAGGTGAATGGTTGGGTGTGTGGTAGATGAATGGTTGGGGGTGTGGTAGGTGAATGGTTGGGGGTGTGGTAGGTGAATGGTTGGGGGTGTGGTAGATGAATGGTTGGGGGTGTGGTAGATGAATGGTTGGGGGTGTGGTAGGTGAATGGTTGGGGTGTGGTGACAGGCAGGAGCTCGGTTGGAAGGGGCCGAGGGTTGAGGGGCGGAGGTGTGGTTAGAAACGGGGGAGGGTGATGTTGTTAGAAGCTAGGGGATGATGACTGACAATAGCTGGAGAATGCCTCTTTTACTCGGCTTCAAACTATAAACGTTAATTAGTTAAATTTTTGGAGTGATCTTGGCCGCTGTAGGTGCTAATTTACTAACTGCACAGATGAAGTTGGGAAAAAATAAATACTGGTTTCCACTCGTTAACTTGTGACTGACTCATCTAATCAGCTGATTCATCTGGGTTTAGGTTGTGTAGGTCAAAAGTTGCCAGTTTCATAACATAGTTAACAAACTTAGACCTGTTGGGCTCCGTCAATAACTGGAGAATGACTCTTCTCGTCGCCTTCAAACTTTTATCAATGATGTTTTATCTGAAAGGAAAAAAATATATTGATTTTGGGTTGTCTAAATTTTAATTCGCTAATTTCATGAAGCAAATTGGTTGCCATATGATAACTAGAGAATGACTCTTCTGGTTGACTTCAAATCTTCAACGCTGATATTTAACTACACTATAATCTTTCTCCTCACTCTGCACTATTCATTTTGCGTGCAGTGAGGTAGAGAGGGCTGAGCTTATGATATACAGGGATTCCTTTCTCGGGTTGCGCAGCAACTGACACGCACCTAGATATTAATATATGTAAGAGGCGCTAAACCCGTGTGGATCCTTCAGTATGAGAGCAACATGGTCGACGAGTGGCAGGTGACAGCTAGGAGAAACGTTCATAATTATTCCTTTCGTAGTAATAATAATCCAAGCGAGTAATACGATCTACAGTGACTCACAGTGCCAACAAGGTGTCAGGACGTGTGAGTGCACCAGCATGTGAAACTGTTATTGTCAGAGTGCTAGAGTGCCAGGGTGTCAATGCCAGGGTATGTCAGTGCCAGGGTATGTGTCAGTGCCAGGGTATGTGTCAGTGTCAGGGTATGTGTCAGTGCCAGAGTATATGTTAATGCCAGGGTGCATTGAAAATGGGTTAGGCAAATATTTTTGTTAGTGGGTTTGGGTTTCCGAAGAACGTGCCTAGTATGGGCCAGTAGGCCAGCTTCAGTGTTCCTCCTTTCTTATGTTCTCATGTTAGTGCCAGGGTGCGTGTACTTACCTATTTGTAGTCGCAGGGGTCGTATCGTAGCTCCTGGCCCTGTGTGTGTTAGTGCCATAGAATGAGTGCTAGAATGGCAGGGTGCCAGCAGTCACAGACAATTACATCAACGAGTGAGTAGCGTCTGTTGACATGTGTGATCTTCCCATGCATTTCACAACTAGCCTACTAATTAGAGATCAAATTAGATTACGTTTAGGTACGTCTTTAGCTAGACAAGACGCTTACGACTTGACAATGGTCTAGTACGGACCGAAACGTCCTCTACATTCATCTCCAAATCTTTTTTTTAAATTGTTCCAGCCATAGTATTGTGACTTTTATCATCGTCTAACTTTGATTACTAGCGTGACATGATATCTCTATGTGTGACGTGATCAAGCGAGCTATGATGGCCACAGGATGAATTACAAAAATGTTTTTAGAGTGACTAAAAAATGTATAAAGTACTTATTTAACAAACAAATTGGGCCCCCCTCCATGACAATGTACTTAAGTACTGGACGTGAAATTATGAAGGGCTCCTTCGTACGTACTCCGTTCTCAACCACAACATTGGCACCTCTACCCTTGAATATCAAAATGGTATACAATACCGACAGGTTGGTAAGTAAGACACATAGGCAGCAGTTATGCATCTTTATTCCGAAACGTTTCGCCTACACAGTTGGATTCTTCAGTCGAGTGCAGAAAGTATGCAGGAGCAGTAGAGATGTGAAGACGATGTAATCAGTCCATCACCTTTCAAGGCGTAGACTTCAGGTTGCTAGCTTCGTGGTAATGTACTGTGTACTCTGATATAGAGTTTGCAGGTCCGAGTTCTGCGTAGAGATAATGTTCATAAATAATTTCGCTTGTTTGCGAATTGTTAAGCATATATATATATATGATGAATGGTTTGAAAAACCGACAAGTTGAAGATTGATTGAGACACTTATGCAGCATATGGGAATCTTTATTCAGGAAACGTTTCGCCACACAGTGGCTTCATCAGTCCAATACAAAGAGGAAGGCGTAAGGAGAGGAGGAGAATGAGGTAATCAGTCCCTCAACCTGGAGTCGATGTGTTCAGTCCACCAATCTTGTAGAATGTACAGCATAGGGCCGTAGACGTGGCTTATATACTGTAGTGAGGTGAGGTGAAGCAGGCGGAGGCGGGGTCATAGTGGTACCATCCACTAGTCGAAGTAGGTCTTCGTCCAAAGGTTGAACAAGTGTTGAAGAATTCTTTGTAACAAGATCCCATGATGCTGCAGTGTCTGACAGTTGTGATGAATGGTTATATATATATGGTCATATATATATGGTTATATATATATGGTTATATATATATATATATATATATATATATTATATATATATATATATTATATATATGCTTAACATATTTATATATATATATATATATTTATATATATATATATATATATATATTATATATTATATATATATATATATATATTATATATATATATATATATATATATATATTATATATATACTACATGTATATTCCCAGAGTGAAATTAGAAGGTTTGGGTTTGAGAAGAATTGTCCTAGAATAGGCCAGTAGGCCTGCTGCAGTGTTCCTTATTTCTTATGTTCTTTTGCAACCCATCCTTCGTAATGAAACATGACATCCCCCCACTGTGGGGGTGCCAAAGTTTGTTTAAAATCAGACTGTCTTTCCCATAATTCCTTCCCTCACTCATATACTCTTCCCAGCCCTTTAACATGCAGTTCTCATCATCCCCTTAGATAAATCCCTCCACATACCCCTGACATACACCCCTCCACACCCCCGCACATAAATCCCTTTATATCCCACACCTATACCCTTCTAAACGACTTACTCTCCCCCTTCCTCCACCTTTCCTATCTTTTACGCCGAGAAAGGTAGATGGATGAAGATGGTTGCAGTGGCGTGGGTAAAATGAATTATGATGGATATGAGTGAGAGTTGAAGCGGTTGATGGAGGCAGGTGAGCTTAGGTATGATGGTATGAGTCAAGGGACAGAGGGAGGAATGGTAAAGAGAGCTGGAGAGGATATATGAGGGAAAGGAAACTAAGTGGGAAGGAAAAACACTGGAGCAATGAGAGGACGAGAGGAAGGTTAGTGAAAGAGTGGAAGATGGAGATATTTGAAGATCACTGAGAACTTCTGCAGTATATACCGAACTCGGGTATGCTGCAGAGTTTGTTCAGTTGGTGTGTGTCTCAGGCGATATGTTTGGTGCTATGCTCACCCTGAAGTCCTAAATGATCAATGTTTGCAGTCTTTGTCCCCTACGAACTGCACTCCTTCTGTTTCTTCTTCCAGTTTTCAAATCCGCACTCGAGTCTGTTGATTTCCAGAACTATATTATTAGGAAAACTTGCGGTTGTCATATTATTTGCGGGATTTCCTCGCCCTTCCTTTTTTCTCTTCTCATTTTTTTCAAAAATCTGCAAACAAATATTATGGGGACTATCTCTCGGATGTCATTCAGACTCCGAAAAACCAGTTCATTTTTTAGTAGCGATACTTGTGGGACCCCCACTTATCCCACTTGCCATTCTTTTCCCTTACTTTTATTGGGATTCCTTGATCCATTTGCAGGGCTTCCCTTTTCCCTGCCGTTTTAGTTTTTTACCCCAGACTCTTGTTTGATACGAATCAATGCTACGTACGCGATAGTAGAGTTCCCCAGTTTTTTAAAGGGCAGTTGGTGTGTGTGTGTGTATCCTAATTGTACTCACCTAATTGTGGTTGCAGGGGTGAGACTAGCCCCGGGCCCCCGCCTCTTCACTGATTGCTACTGGCCTCTCTCTCTCTCTCCTCTTCTGTTTCCCGAGCTTATCAAACCTCTTCTTAAAACAAAGTATGATTCCTGCCCCACTACTTACTTGCAGGTATTCCCTTCCTGACGCTCTATACTGAAGAAATCTTCCTAACTCCTGTGACTCTTTTCGGTTTCAGTTCCAGTTGTGCCCCCCTTGTTCTGTGCCCCCTCTCGGGAACCCCCTATCTCTGTCCACCTTATCTTTCCCCCGCGTATCTTTAGTCGTTATTGTCCCCCCCTGCCCCTTTGTCCCCGTGTCGTAGCCCGTTTCCCCTAAACCTTTTCCTTCGACATTCCCTTGAGCTCTGGGACAGCCTTGGAAAACCTTTTGTATTTTCAAACTTCTTGAGTCCCTTGACCGGGTTTGGGGTTCCAACTGGTGCTGCATACTCCGTATGGGCCTAACATAAAACATGTACAGTGTCTTGAACGATTCCTTATTAAGGTTCGGAACGCTATTCTCAGGTTTGCCAGGCGCCCGTATGCGCAGCGGTATTTGGTTATGTGTGCCCCCGGTGATGTGCTGGGTGTTATGGCCCCCAAGGTTTTCTCCCTGAGTGAGGTCTGTAGTCTTTGTCACCTGCCTTCCCTTGTCGGGGTTTTTTTCCCCCTCCCCAATCTTCAGACTTTGTTTTGGGCTGGATTAAATTCGAGAAGCCAGTTACTGGACACTTTCCCAGCCTCTCCGGTCTCTTTGCAGCCCTGCCCTCTCGTCCTTTTTTTTTTCTTCTCATAACTTCACGTCACGCGCAGGGACATTTCAGAGTCTATTCCTTTCCCAGTCGTTCACATATATCAAAAAAAAAACACTGGTCTAAACTGACCCCTTGGGACCCCGCTGTAACAGGCGCCCCCCTGTGTACCTCTTCACGTACCATGACCGTTGCGCCTCCCTGTCAGGATTCACTTATCCTTGCAGTGCCCTTCCTTTTTCGTGTGCTGATCCTCCGCTTCTGCACCAATTCTTGTGGGGAACTGGTCAAAGGCCTTCCTGCGTCTAGGAAAACGCAATCTACCCAACCCCTCTCTCGGTCTTACTTTTGTTACCCTTTCAAAAACCCAGGGGGTTTGTGATACAAGATTTGCCTTCCCTGAACCCCTGCTGGGTTTTTATTTTTAATCTTGTTCCTTTCCAGGTGTTCGACCACTCTCCTCTGATAATCTTCTCCATGCTTTGACACAAAACATGTCAGAAACACAGGGCGTAGTTTTGTGCTCGTTTCTGTTTTCCCTTTTTAAAATGGGGGCTACATTACTGTCTTCCTTTCTCAGGTAGTTTTCCCGTTTCAAAAAAAAAAAAAAAAAAAAAAAAAAGGGGGTTTTAAGATTTTGTTTAGAGGGACCACGCACTCTGCTCCTTTCTAAGGACCCAGGGGGGGATGTTGTCCGGGCCCACGCCTTGAGGTGTCAAGGTCATTAAGAGCTTCTTTCACCCCCTCCCCGTTGTTGTATGTATCCAAAACTTGTTGTATATTCCCTCTTTTGTTCCTTCTGTTTGTCTTGTGTGGGTTTTGTGTGTGTTGGGGTGGTGTGTGTGTGTGTGTGGGTTTTGTGTGTGTGTGTGTGTGTGTGTGTGTGTGTGTGTGTGTGTGTTGTGGGTATGTATGTACTCACCTTTTTTGGGGTTCAGGGGGCGAGTCAAGCTCCTGGGGCCCGCCTTTCGCTTTTGTACTAGGGCCTCTCTCTCCCCGCCCCCTGAGCTCTATCATGCCTGCCTTAAAACTATGTATGGTTCCCCTCTTTGTCCACCTTTCTATTCCACGCGTTTTTTATGTCGTTATCATGTTCCCGACCCTCCCGTCCCCCAGTGTCGTCAGGGATTTCCCTCAACCTTTCTTCGTGGCAATCCCCCTGCTCTGGGACTAGTCTTGTTGCAAAAAATTTTCACTTTCTCTAATTTCTTGACGTCTTGATAGGTGGGATTCCAAAAATGGTTTTGCATACTCCAGTTGGGCCGACTAAATGGTTACAGAGTCTTAAAACAACCTTACTGAGTATCAACGCTATCCCTAGGGTTTCCAGGGGCCCCTATGCTGCAGCGTTTTTCGATTTATGTGTGCCTCAGGAGATAGCTCGGTGTTATACTACCCCCCGATCTTTTTTTCCTTTAAATGAAGTTTGCAGTTTTGGCCATTAAATATTTTGTGTCCGGTCTTCTTGCCCTTCCCCTATCATCATGGACTTTGCATTTGGCAGGGTTTTAAATTCATGGACCAGTTGCTGGACCAGGCTTGTAGCCTTCCAGGTCTCTATGTATAGTAATGCCTGATCCTAATCCGATGTGATTTCTTTCATTAACTTCGCATCATCTGCTCAAACAGGACACTTCTGGTCTATCCCTTCTGTTATGTCGTTCACATTATACCAAGAAACAGCACAGGTCTAGGGGGACCTGACCCTGTGGAACCCCGCTTGTCAACAGGCGCCACTCTGATACTCGTCGCGTACCAATGATCGTTGTTGCTCACTGTCAGATATTTCTCTGATCATTGCAGTGCCTTTCCTGTTATGTGTGCTGATCCTCTAGGCCTTTTTTTGCAGTAACCTCTTGTGCAGGAACTGTGGTCGAAGGCCTTCTTGCGGTCCAAAAATATTGCAGTCTTCCACCCCGTCTCTCTTGTCATTCTTCTGCACCTTGTCATAAATCTAGTCGGTTTGTGACACAGGATTTTTCCTTCCTGAAAACTAGTGCTGGTGTCAATTATACACCTTGTTTCTTTCCAGGTGCCCCCCCACTCTCCTCCTGATGATCTTCTCCATGGACCTTGCATACTATACACGTTAGTGATACAGGTCTGTTGTTTAGTGCCTCATAGTCTGTCTCCCTTTTTAAAAAATTCGGGGACTAACATTTTGCCATTTTCATACCTCAGGGAAGGTTGGGCCCCCCCAGGTTCAAATGATGTGTGAAATCTGTGTTAATGCTCACACAATATCTCTGCTCCCTCCTTTAAGGTCCCATGCTGAGAGATGTTGTCTGGGTCCCACGCCTTTGGAGGTGTCAAGTTCGATAGCAGCTTTTCTCCTCTCCTTGGTTTTATGTACCTCATCAGACTTGTGGTGTGCCCCATGTTCTGATTAATCATGGAAGTCCTACTGGTTTCCACTGTAAATACCTCTTTAAATCTTGTGTGTGAGCTCCTGGACATCCCTCTTGGTCGTTTCGTGTGAATTCCCCTCACCATTCCTCAGTCTGTGTTGTGTGGGTGTGTGTGTGTGCTGTGTGTGTGTGTGTGTGTAGTGTGTTTGTGTGTGTGTGTGTGTGGTATGTTTGTGTGTGTTGTGTGTGTGTGTGTTGTCTGTGTGTGCGTGTGTGCGTGTGTATGTGGTAATGTGTGGTGTGTGTGTGTGTGTGTCTGTGTGTGTGGTGCGTGTGTGTGTGGTGTGTGTGTGGTGTGTGTGTCGTGTGTGTGTGTGGTGTGTGTGTGTGTGTGTGTGTACTCACATAGTTGTGGTTGGCGGAGTCCGAGTCCGAGCTCCTGGCGGGCCCCGCCTCTCACTGATCGCTACTTGGTCATCTCTCTCTGAACCGGAGCTTATCTTCCTCTGCTTTTTAACTTAAAGCTATGTATGGATCCTGCCTCACTACTCGCTTCCCAAACTATTCTTTACTGACTATCTGTGGCTGAAGAAATACTTCCTAACATCCCTGTGATTTCTCTGTGTATTAACTTCCTATTGTGATCCCCTTGTTACTGTGTCAATCTCTGGAAACATCTGTCTTTGTCCACCACTTGTCAATCCTATCTAGTATTTTGTGTGTCGTTATCATGGTTCCCCCTATCTCGCCTGGTCTCCAGTGTCGTCAGGTTTGATTTCCCTAACTCTCCTCGTAGGGACATTACCTTCTTAGCTCTTTGACTATTTGTTGCAAACCTTTGCACTTTCTTCTAGTTCCTCTATACGTGCTTTGCTTGGTGTGGGTTCCAAACTGTTCTGCCGGCATACTCCAATATGGGCCTAACGTACACGGGTGTACAGGGTCACTGAACGATTCCTTTTTAAGATTGTCGGAATGCTGTTCTGAGGTTTGCTTTAGGCGCCCATATGCTGCAGCAGTTATTTGATTGATGTGCGCTTCAGAAGATGTGCCTGAGTGTTATACTCACCCCAAGATCTTTTTCCTTGTGTTAGGATTTGTAGTCTCTGGCCACCCAGACTGTACTCGCCTGCGGTCTTCTTTGCCCTTCCCCAATCTTCATTGACCTTTGCACTTGGTGGAGATTGAAACTCCAGGAGCCAATTGGGCTGGACCAGGTTGCAGCCATGTCCAGATCCCTTTGTAGTTCTGCCTGGTCTTTCGATCGAGTGAATTCTTCTCTTCGAACTTCACCGTCTCTGAAACAGGGACACTCAGTGTCTATTCCTTCCGGTCATGTCGTTCACCAAATACCTGAAAACAGCAACTGGTCCTAGGACCTGACCCCTGTGGGACCCCGCCTGGTCACAGGTGCCCACTATGTACACCTCGCCCACGTACCATGACTCGCTGTGTCTTCCTGACTAGTATCCTGATCCATGGTAGTGCCTTCCCTGTTTATCCGCTTGGCCTCAGTTCTTTTGCACCCAACTATTGTGTGGAACTGTTGTCAAAGCCTTCTTGCAGTCCAAGAATGCATATACACCCACCCCTCTCTCTCTTGTTTACTGCTGTCACCAAAGTCATAGAACTCCAGTGGTTTGTGACACAGGATTTCCCGTCCCTGGAACATGTTGGCTGCTTGTTGTTGTGATCATTCCTTTCTAGGTGTTCCTACACTCTTTGATAAATCTTCTCCTTGATTTTTGCATACTATACATGTCAGTGAACCACTGATTCTGTAGTTTATTTCGCTTCAGGTCTGTCTCCTTTTTTAAAGTTTGGGAACTACATTTGCTGTCTTCATGCCTCAGGGCTCAATCTCCCTGTTTCGATAGATGTATGAATATGGTTGTTTAGGGGTACATGCGCTCTGCTCCCTCTCTCAATACCCATGGGGAGTGTTATGCTTGGCCCCATTGCCTTTGAGGTATCTAGCTCACTCAGAAGCCTCCTTCACTTCTTCCCGGTTGTTGTGCACTTGTGTCCAGCACATGGTGGTGTGCCCCACCTCTCCGTCTTTTCTGGAGCCCCTTCTGTTCCTTCTGTGAAACACTTTCTTTTGTATATCTTTGTTGTGTTCCTCTCTTACTTCACGGTCATTTCTTGTTGTCTCTCCTCCTTCTTCAGCTTAGCCTGAATTACCTGGTCCTTGACTGTTGTTTGCCTCCTGATGTGGGACTGTGTTTAAAACAGTTTCGGGTCGGATTGTGTGTGTGTTTGTGTGTGTGTGTGATGGTGTGTGTGTGTGTGTGTGTGTGGTTGGTGTGTGTGTGGTGATGTGTGTGTGTGGTGTGTGTGGGCTGTGTGTGTGTGTGGTATGTGTGTGTCGATGGGTGTGTGTGTGTGTGTGTGTGTGTTTGTGTGATGTGTGTGTGTGTGTGAGTGTGTGTGTCGTTGTGTGTGTAGTGGTATGTGGTGTGTGTGGTATGTGGTGTGTGTGTGTGTGCGGTGTTGTGGTGTGTGTGTGTGTGTGTGTGTGTGTGTGTGTACAGCTACCACCTATTTGTACTCACCTATTTGTGGTTGCAGGGGTCGAGTCCTACTCCTGGCCCAGCCTCTTCAACGGTGCCACTAGGCCCTCATCTCTCCCCGCTCATGAGCTTATCAAACCTCGTCTTAAATTGTGTATGGTTCTGCCTCCACTACGTCATTTTCTAGGCTATTCCACTGCCTTACAACTCTATGACTGAATGAACTTCTTCCTACTATCTCTATACTCATTTGTGTGTTCTTCAACTTCAATTGGGCCTATTGTGTCTGTGTCCCTCCCTGAGAACATCCTGTCTTTGACCACTTGTCTATCCACGACAGTATTTTATATGTCGTTTCATGTCTCCACCTGACCCTCCTGTCATCAGTGTCGTAGGCCGATAGTTCCCTCGAAATCTTTTTCTTAGGACATTCCCCTTAGCTCTTTGGAACTAACCTTGTCGCAAACCTTTGTACTTTCTCAGTTTCTTGACGTGCTTTATCAAGTGCGGGTTCCAAAAAGGTGCTGCATTACTCCAGTATGGGCCTGACACTGACACAGCACGGTGTGCAGTGTCTTGAATGAATTCCTTACTAAGGTATCGGTAAATGCTGTTCTCCAGGTTTGCCAGGCGCCCATATGCTGCAGCAGTTATCTGATTGATGAGTGCTTCCGGAGACATGCTACGGGTGTTATACTCACCCCCCAAGGATCTGCTCTCCTTGAGTGAGGTTTGCAGTCTTTGGGCACCTTTGCCTTATACTTTCTGTCTGTGGTCTTCTGTGCCCTTCCCCTATCTTCATGACTTTGCATTTGGCAGGATTAAATTCGAGAAGCCATTTGCTGGACCGTAGTGTCAGTTTGTCCAGGTCTCCTTTGAAGTCTCGCACCCTGGTTCCTCTTCAGATGTAATTCTCCTCATTAAACTTCACTTCATCTGCACAACAGGGGACACTCTGAGTACTAACCTTCCGTTGTCGTTCACATATTACCAAATATAGCACTGGTACTAGGACCGACCCTGTGGAGACCCCGCTCGTCACAGGTGCCACTGTGATACATCATTACGTACATGACTCGTTGTTGCTCTCGTGTCAGGTATTTCTGATCCATTGCAGTGCCCTTCCTGTTATATGCGCCTGATGACTCTTCTACGCTTCTAAACTGCGAAGTGCAGGGTAGTATATGAGTACTAGGATGAACTAGTAATAGGCAAATGAGGGGATATTGGAAAAGGCCAGTGGCACTATTTGACAAGGGACAGTAAAAAAATTTTTTGGTTTAGTGGAATTTAGAAAAAAAGCAGGAAGGGTAAAGAGAGAGGAGGGTCTTTTAAAAAGTGTATTACACAAATGTCGCCGTGTAGGAATAAGATGGGCGAGTTGAGTAGTTGCTTAGTTGCAGGTAACATAAGATGTATTTTGCCATTACTGAGACGTGGTTTAATTCAAAAAAGTCGGGACATGACTGCTGAATGTCACATTCAGGGTTTTAAATTGTTCCAAGTAGATAGGAAGTATCGGGAATGGGGGGTGGGGTGGCATTGTATGTCCGAGATCGCATTGAAACTGTTGCATAAAAAGGGTCTTTAGTCTGTAAGTAACCCTTTACAGAGTCTGTTTGGATAGAATTTTCCCCCAGACGGGGATGAAAAATTAATTTAGGTGTGTTTATATCGTCACCAACAATTTAGATAGGGACCAAGGGAGAGACTACGATAGGGAAGGAATTTGTTAGGGGCCACAAGGCACGTAATGTAGTAATCTAGGAGACTTTAACTTTAGTCTATATTGCATTGGAATTTCTTGACTGGGAATTTAGAATCATTACGAGTTCTCTTAGAAAGTAGATTCAGGATTGTTTTTTGAAGCAGTTTGTGAACAAGAACCTACAAGGGAAATAACATGCTTGACTTAGGTTCTGGCAAACAATGAATCCCTTGTTAATAATTTAGAAGTTTCAGGAGGAAACTGGGTGCTAGCGACCACCAATCATTTACATTTAGAAATGAATTGGAAGTATGATTGTAGGGTTAACTCAGAACAAGTCCCAGATTTTCGCTTAGCAGATTTACGATGGGCTTAGAGAACAATTATAATCTGTTGACTGGGGTAACGATGAGAGCTATCAATATGACAGTTTTTCTGAAACACCAATACATGCTGCTCACAAAGAACGTTTTATCCTTATAAGCGAAATTAGATCATATAGAAATGACCTAAATGGATGAATAATGCTGAAAATATTCTAATAGGGCATAAGAAAGGAATTTATTGGCGTATTCAAAGAGGCGAACAGGGTCATCTTATGTATCAGTATATGACATTATGAGGGACATTTAAAAGGGGACAGAAAAGCTAAAGGGACTATGAAATTAATGTTGCTAGGGATTCTAAAATCTAATCCAAAAAGTTTTTTCAGGTATATAGTAACAAAAGTCAGAGATAAGATAGGTCCCTTTAAAATAACTATGGGCATCTTACGGGACAAAGAGAATGAAATGTGCTCGATTTTAAATAATTTTTTTTCTCTCGGTTTTTACACAGGAAGACACTAATATATCCCGGAATTAATTTTTTATAGTGGATCAGAAGAAGATAAATTATGTAACATCACAGTCCTAGTGAAATGGTTGTGAAGCAGATAGACCGACTGAAGCAAAATAAGTCACCGGGTCCTGATGAGGTTTCTTCAAGGGTTCTTAAGGAATGCAAAATGGAAGTCTTTTGAACCATTAACTAATATTTTTAATTTATCTCTTCAAACAGGTGTTGTGTTCTGATATGGGGAAGATGGCTAATGTAATTCCTATTTTTAAAAAGGGGACAAGTCGTTACCGTCAAATTAAAGCCCAAAAAACCCGCCCCAAATTGTAGGCAAGTTGCAGAGTCAATTATAGTGAGATTATAAGAACCATCTCGATAAGAAAGCTTGATTAAATGTACTCAATGGATTCCAGGGGCCCGGTTTTGTCTAACTAATTTATTAACTTTTTTCAGAAAATTTTTTGGGATTTTGACCACGTAAAGAATTTATATTGTTTATTAGATTTTAGTAAGGCTTTTATAGAGTCCCCCCAAAGACTTTTTGAAGAAAGTAGCAGCTCAGGGTTGGGGGGGAGGGTGCTCTCGTGGATGAGTCATGGTCACAGACGGAAAGCAGGAGTGTCCATAAAGGGGGTTTTAAACCCGATGGGGACATAAAAAAGTGGCGTTCCACGGGGAATCAGTCTTGGGCCCGTTGTTGTTTATATATATATCAATGATCTTGATGAAGGAATTGTATGATATGAGCAAATTTCGCCGATGACACGAAGATAGGTAGGAAAAATTGATTCAAACGTAGTTTTTTAGGAACTTCAGGGGTTTTTAGCCCCAAACTCTACTTTGGTCAGAAAAGGGGCGATGCAGTTCAAGTGGAAAAAATGAAAGGTTCTGAAGTGGGATGCCAAAACCCCTAGCATTTATAAGTTAAATAAAGAACTTAGCCATACAGATTGCAAAAAGGGGTTTGGGGGTTGGTAAGCGCAACCTTAAACCAAGACAGCAATGCCTAAGCGTACGTAAAAAGGCAAATAGATTACTGGGTTTTATCAAGAAGTGTAAGAAAACAGAAGTCCAGAGGTCTTACTGCAGTTTAAAATCATTAGAAAGGGCCTCACCTAGATTATGCGGCTAAATTCGGTCTCCATATTACGAAGGGACAAAAATTTGTTAGAAAACATTAGCGAGGATGACTAAATTAATACATAGCATTAGAAACTTCCTTATGAAGAAAGATTGAAGACTCTTAAGTTACATTCATTGTTAGACAAAAAAGAGGGGGGGACCTGAAATTTAAGTGTATAATTGAAGTAGTATTTAATAAAGGGGTATTAACGGGAGGGTATCTCTCCAAGAGAGAACCCCCCAGTAATGGATTTAAATTAGTTTAAATTTAGATTTAGAAAGGACAAGGAAAATATTGGTTTGGAAATAGGGTAGTAATGAGTGGAAAAAAATCTAGTAGTTGGGTTATTGAGGCTAAACTTTGGGGGTTTTTAAATTTAAGTTGGATAAGTACATGGGGGAAGGGTTGGTTTGAGTGGGACTGCACTCGGAGCTTATTTTTTTGGGTACATTGAAAATTGGGTTGGTCAAATTTTTTTAGTGGATGAATTGTAAAGGACCTGCCTGTATGGGCCCAAAGGCCTGCTCAGTGTTCCCCCTTTCTTATGTTCTTATGTTGTGTTGGTGTGTTGTGGTGTGTGTGTGTGTGTGTGTATTACACCGTGAAAAAAACACTCCCTTTGAAAGAAAAAAAACTCGGCAGGAGATGCAACATTCCCCGATAAAAGCGGGGGGGTGCCACGAGTACACTGAGACACAACACAAAAAGTGTCCGGGACTAAAGACTGTTCAACTGCCTCCCCAACTACAAAAGGGGGTTACCAAAAGACCCCTGTCTGTCTTCAGAAGGCACGGACAGGCCCCTAAAGCAATACCTACCAACAGGACTGGGTTCGTACGTCAGCTTGCGTGCGCCCAACAGTAACAGCCGGGTTGATCGACCCATTCACCAGAGGCCGAGACCGGGCCGGGGGGGGCAGACCCCGAAACCCTCTCCAGGTAATTCCGGGTGTATGTTGTTGGTGTTTTTTTTGCCCCGTTATGTATTTTTGGTGTATGATACACTTTTAAGATGTATGGGTGTGGTGTGTGTGTGTAGTCTCCACCGGGGATGTGTGTGTGTGTGTAGTTCCCCCGTGTTGTATGTGTGTGTGTATTTTTGTACTGTTTTATGTATGTTTGCACCGTGTTGTTTGTGGTGTTTTGTATAATATATAATTTGACCGTGTATGTATGCTTTGGTTGTGAATATATATTTGCACCGTGTATGTATGTGAAAGCTTTGGGGTGGTTGGGGGGGGGGGGTATTTTTGTAGGTTCAAAATTACTCCACACCCATTAAGAAGGACACGCAGCCCCTTGTTTTTTCTCTCATCTTTTTACACTGGTGAGTTCGTGCGTTTTCCCGTGTCTGCTCGCCTGCTTCTCTACTTTACTATATCTACCTGTCCCCTGAAGTTCTATTTTGTGTCATTCATCTCTGCATGTCCCCACCCCAGGCATTGCAAATTTCATATGCACATTTGTGTAAATCCTCGTGTATTTTCATGTCAGCCGACAGTATTTAAAGTGTCTTTTTGACTATTTATACCGGACAGTGACTCTGAAAAATGTCGTCATTTGAGTATCCCCGGCCCCTACCTCTCCCACCATCACACAAAATGGGTGTCCTTGCACTTTGGGGACACCCTTATCAGTTTGGGGAAGGATTAACACGAATTCTTCATGACTTCATGAGGAAAAGTTACCCACGGACTCGCGGATGATACTTCCGTCGCGGGAGAGAGCCTATATCGATACCCTAAAACCCCTTCTGCCCCACAAACTCGGCACTCTCCCAAAACGCAAAACCATAGACAAACCCGCCCACCAAAAAAAACCTAAAGCGCATTCATCCTATCATTTCCTCTAAAATTTTTTTTGTACGTTATCATATCATCCCTTCCCTTTTGCCCCCAGTGAAATTATGCTGAATTCCCCTTGCCTCTCTTCATAGGACTACCCCTTTGTCCTGAACTAGTCTCGTTGTAAACATCGCACTTTATCCAATTTTTTTCACATGCTTGTTTAGGTGTGGTTCCAAACTGGGCTGGCCCCCCCCAAATTTTGGGGACGTTCATGGCATGCGGGTCGTGAATGACCCTTAATTAAAAGTTTAAAAGCATTATTTAAATTTTCCCAAACCCCAGCTCTGCACCAGATATTTGATCGAAGTGCGCCTCGGGAGAAATACTGGGGTACAAAACTCATTTGAGGGCCTTTTCCTTGAGTGAGGTTTTCAGTCTTTTCACCCCCAGACTCTACTCCGCCTCGGGCTTCCCTTTCCCTTTCCCAAATTTCTAACTTTGACTTAGGGGGCAGACTTCAGTAGCCCCTTGTTAGACCAACCGCAACCTGTCCAGTCCATTTTCAGCCTTTCCAGTCCCCGCCCCGTTGTTTCTCATTTGTTTCACGTATCTGCGAACGGGAACCTCTGCTCTATCCCTTTTCCCCAGTCTTTACATTACTGTTAAGAAATAGCACGCCAAGTACAGATGCTTGTGGACCCCCTTGACCCCACCCCTTCCGACACCTCTTTTATGGATAATAATCACTCGTTCTTTTCCCTTTCCCGAAGTTTACTTGACCATTGTATTGTTTTCCATGTTATTTCTGCCAGCCCCCTTTTGCTTTTGTACCCTTTCTTTTGGGGCTGTGTCAAAACCTTCCTACCGTCCAAAAACATGCAATTTACCCATTTTCCCATCTCCGCCTTATTTTCTACCTTGTAAACTCCAGTAGGGTTTTTTACACATCTTAAAGCCATGTGTTTTTTCCTGTATAACCCCCTCTTTCATAGGTGCCCCCCACTCTTTGATAATCTTCTCCATAACTTACATCGTTTGCATGTCAATTTACATCGTCTGTGGGGTTTAAACCACAAGTCCTGGCGTTGTCCCATTATTGGGTATGTGTGTGGGGGGCACTCCCCAATTAAGAACATAAGAACATAGAAAGGAGGAACACTGAGCAGGGGCCCGTTGGCCATACTGGGAGGGGCCCTTTCAATTTTACCCTAACAAAACATTTGACCAAACCCAATTTTCAATGTTACCCAAAAAAAAAGCTCTGAAGGCAAGTCCCACTCAAATCCAACCCCTCCCAATCATGTACTTATCCAACCTAAATTTGAAACTACCCAAAGTCCTAGCCTCAATAACCCAACTAGGTAGACTGTTCCACTCATCAACTACCCTATTTCCAAACCAATACTTTCCTATGTCCTTTTTAAATCTAAACTTATCTAATTTAAATCCATTACTGCGGGTTCTCTCTTGGAGAGATATCCTCAAGACCTTATTAATATCCCCTTTATTAATACCTATCTTCCACTTATACACTTCGATCAGGTCTCCCCTCATTCTTCGTCTAACAAGTGAATGTAACTTAAGAGTCTTCAGTCTTTCTTCATAAGGAAGATTTCTAATGCTATGTATTAATTTAGTCA
>NC_069426.1:32779952-32782868 GCF_026875155.1 Cherax quadricarinatus
CACGTCCACTCCCAAATATCTGAATACGTTCACCTCCTCCATACTCCTCTCCCTCCAATCTGATATTCAATCTTTCATCACCTAATCTTTTTGTTATCCTCATAACCTTACTCTTTCCTGTATTCACCTTTAATTTTCTTCTTTTGCACACCCTACCAAATTCATCCACCAATCTCTGCAACTTCTCTTCAGAATCTCCCAAGAGCACAGTGTCATCAGCAAAGAGCAGCTGTGACAACTCCACTTTGTGTGTGATTCTTTATCTTTTAACTCCACGCCTCTTGCCAAGACCCTCGCATTTACTTCTCTTACAACCCCATCTATAAATATATTAAACAACCACGGTGACATCACACATCCTTGTCTAAGGCCTACTTTTACTGGGAAAAAATTTCCCTCTTTCCTACATACTCTAACTTGAGCCTCACTATCCTCGTAAAAACTCTTCACTGCTTTCAGTAACCTACCTCCTACACCATACACTTGCAACATCTGCCACATTGCCCCCCTATCCACCCTGTCATACGCCTTTTCCAAATCCATAAATGCCACAAAGACCTCTTTAGCCTTATCTAAATACTGTTCACTTATATGTTTCACTGTAAACACACTGGTCCACACACCCCTACCTTTCCTAAAGCCTCCTTGTTCATCTGCTATCCTATTCTCCGTCTTACTCTTAATTCTTTCAATTATAACTCTACCATACACTTTACCAGGTACACTCAACAGACTTATCCCCCTATAATTTTTGCACTCTCTTTTATCCCCTTTGGCCTTTATACAAAGGAACTATGCATGCTCTCTGCCAATCCCTAGGTACCTTACCCTCTTCCATACATTTATTAAACAATTGCACCAACCACTCCAAAACTATATCCCCACCTGCTTTTAACATTTCTATCTTTATCCCATCAATCCCGGCTGCCTTACCCCCTTTCATTTTACCTACTGCCTCACGAACTTCCCCCACACTCACAACTGGCTCTTCCTCACTCCTACAAGATGTTATTCCTCCTTGCCCTATACACGAAATCACAGCTTCCCTATCTTCATCAACATTTAACAATTCCTCAAAATATTCCTTCCATCTTCCCAATACCTCTAACTCTCCATTTAATAACTCTCCTCTCCTATTTTTAACTGACAAATCCATTTGTTCTCTAGGCTTTCTTAACTTGTTAATCTCACTCCAAAACTTTTTCTTATTTTCAACAAAATTTGTTGATAACATCTCACCCACTCTCTCATTTGCTCTCTTTTTACATTGCTTCACCACTCTCTTAACCTCTCTCTTTTTCTCCATATACTCTTCCCTCCTTGCATCACTTCTACTTTGTAAAAACTTCTCATATGCTAACTTTTTCTCCCTTACTACTCTCTTTACATCATCATTCCACCAATCGCTCCTCTTCCCTCCTGCACCCACTTTCCTGTAACCACAAACTTCTGCTGAACACTCTAACACTACATTTTTAAACCTACCCCATACCTCTTCGACCCCATTGCCTATGCTCTCATTAGCCCATCTATCCTCCAATAGCTGTTTATATCTTACCCTAACTGCCTCCTCTTTTAGTTTATAAACCTTCACCTCTCTCTTCCCTGATGCTTCTATTCTCCTTGTATCCCATCTACCTTTTACTCTCAGTGTAGCTACAATTAGAAAGTGATCTGATATATCTGTGGCCCCTCTATAAACATGTACATCCTGAAGTCTACTCAACAGTCTTTTATCTACCAATACATAATCCAACAAACTACTGTCATTTCGCCCTACATCATATCGTGTATACTTATTTATCCTCTTTTTCTTAAAATATGTATTACCTATAACTAAACCCCTTTCTATACAAAGTTCAATCAAAGGGCTCCCATTATCATTTACACCTGGCACCCCAAACTTACCTACCACACCCTCTCTAAAAGTTTCTCCTACTTTAGCATTCAAGTCCCCTACCACAATTACTCTCTCACTTGGTTCAAAGGCTCCTATACATTCACTTAACATCTCCCAAAATCTCTCTCTCTCCTCTGCATTCCTCTCTTCTCCAGGTGCATACACGCTTATTATGACCCACTTCTCGCATCCAACCTTTACTTTAATCCACATAATTCTTGAATTTACACATTCATATTCTCTTTTCTCCTTCCATAACTGATCATTTAACATTACTGCTACCCCTTCCTTTGCTCTAACTCTCTCAGATACTCCAGATTTAATCCCATTTATTTCCCCCCACTGAAACTCTCCTACCCTACTCAGCTTTGTTTCGCTTAGGGCCAGGACATCCAACTTCTTTTCATTCATAACATCAGCAATCATCTGTTTCTTGTCATCCGCACTACATCCACGCACATTTAAGCAACCCAGTTTTATAAAGTTTTTCTTCTTCTCTTTTTTAGTAATTGTATACAGGAGAAGGGGTTACTAGCCCATTGCTCCCGGCATTTTAGTCGCCTCATACGACACGCATGGCTTACGGAGGAAAGATTCTTTTCCACTTCCCCATGGACAATAGAAGAAATAAAAAAGAACAAGAGCTATTTAGAAAAAGGAGAAAAACCTAGATGTATGTATATATATATATGCATGTGCGTGTCTGTGAAGTGTGACCAAAGTGTTAGTAGGAGTAGCAAGATATCCCTGTTATCTTAGCGTGTTTATGAGACAGAAAAAGAAACCAGCAATCCTACCATCATGCAAAACAATTACAGGTTTTTGTTTCACAGTCATCTGGCAGGACGGTAGTACTTCCCTGGGTGGTTGCTGTCTACCAACCTACTACCTTCTCTGACCATATTAATTGAACCAAAAAAACGCAAATGAGGATTCATTAGCACACATTTGGTCACTTAAGAGTGAAATTACCTGGAACTAGCACAAGAAAATAACAGGGGGAGCGTCCCAGGCTC
>NC_069426.1:32783368-33105868 GCF_026875155.1 Cherax quadricarinatus
TTGGCCCCCTGCAGTTCTGTGGGGGTTGTACATCGCAATTATCACCTTATGTCCCTCAGACTGGATTGTTTCCTACTAAGTAGTCCCTTTCGCCCGTGCCATCCATTCCTTCCATTTTCCCCAAAACCCCCACTGGTTTTTAATGAGCAGTGCAACTCCTCCTCCCAATTCTCCTCCCTCTGTCCTTTCCTGAGGATTTGATATCCGGATGGAAAGATTGAATCTGTTATTATCTGGTGAGTTTTGTTTCTGTGAGTGCTATTATGTCTGGGATGTCCCCTTTGATTCTTTCGTGCCACTCCTCAAAACTTGTTTGTTATTCCATCTGCATTTGTATACCACCACCTTCTTTTCTTTTCAAAGACTGTGGTCTGGGAGGTATATTGGGGTTGGGGAAGTGGGAGACCTGGTAAGGAACCTATGGGTTTGTTGCTGTGGGGGTGGAGTTTGTAATGTAGTGGGTGGGGGCATTGGTTTGTGGCATGGTGTTTTGATTTAGAGTGTTTGGTTGCACTGTGGTTGCCCTGGTTGGAGGCTTCTATAGGAAGTTGTGAGGGAGGCTGTATTGATCTCTTCCTGGGTCTGGGATCTCCTGTCCGTCTTTCTCCAATCCCCTGACTTTACTCCTTCTCGCCTTTGTACCATCTCTCTCATTTTTTCATTCTGCCTTTCTTCTTGTGTTTCTGTCGCGGCGGGATCGAGATACACCTTCCTGTATGCGCATGTCCCTTAATCGTGCTTTCTCCTGCAGGATCCTGGTACCGAGTCGCTTCTTTCTGCTTTGAAGGTCACTCTCACTGGCATCGGGTTCTTTTTATAGCAAACCCCCCTATTCCTCCGAAAATTTTTCCAGCTGGGTCATATCGTCTTCTATTGCTTTCAATGATGCATTCAATGCTTTTTTCCCCTTGTTTTCCATGCATCATAGTTTTTCCCCTTCGACTTCCCTGTAGCCCTATACCACAAAGACTGACCTCGCACCCTTTCATTCACCCACTGCAATCCTGTGTATCCCCTCATTTAATTGGTTCCTCTACTGCAGCTTTCCTTTCATTCAGTTTCACTGGCTAATGTACTTGGGGATCAGTGGACTGTCATTTTCCCCTCTATGGCTTTCCTTGGGCTCTTTGTTTTCTGTTAGGCCGTCCCATAAAGCGTAGCTCTTTCATTTGCTACAGGCTCCTCTGATAAGAGCTTCTCCATGCAGTTGTGCCCCTTCTTTCCCTACACTCCCCTTATTTGTGGCTGAGGTACAGTCTCCTGTTTGTCAATCCCAAAATGTTCTTTAGTTCTTTAGGCTGTTTCAGATTGTTCAATTCCTCCTTCTAAACTCTGTTAACCCTAGCTTCTGCTGCGTTGACATGCACCTCCCCCGCTTCCTGCTTTCCATATCTATTACGCTCCTTCATTCTCATGCTATGTTCTTCTAGTTTTCTTTCCACATTCAGATTCCTTTTTATGAGCTCTGCTGCCCAATCTTCCTTGCAGTTTCCTCCTCCAGGTCCCCTTGGTTTTTCTTGTTGCTCTCTGGCATCTCCATTTTTGTTTTTTATCCTGATTGCCTCAGAGTGGGAACCCCTATGTAGTTCTGTATGTTAGGTTAGTAATGTGGTATGTCAGAGTGGTGGGGGGAAGTAGTGAAGGAACTGTGGCCAATGTTGGAACCGAGTGGGGATGGTGGGAGGGTTAGGGTGAACGGGGAGGAGGAGGGTGGATCGGAGGGAGGGGAGGGGGATCAGGGGAAGTAGTGAGATGTTCGGTGGTGAGGGGGGGAGTGTATGTTGTGTCTGGATATGTGTTGTGTGTGTGTGTGGTGGTGTGTTTGTGTGTGTTTGTGTGTGTAATTTGTGTGTAATTTTTGTGTGGAATTATGTGTGGGTTTATTATGTACTGAAAGGTAGTGGCTTGAGCTTAGTAAGTACGTCTCAGTGGTCCTTGGCTTCCCACACTTCTTGTGACCTGACCACCCCCAACCCTCCTGGGATCTTACCGCACTTACTTACCGTGTGTGTGTGTGTGTGTGTGTGTGTGTTGTGTGTGTGGTGTGGTAGAGTGTTGTGTGTCGTGTATGTGTGTATGTGTGATGTAGGTTGTATGCGTGGTATGTGTTATGTTGTGTATTGTGTAGTGTGTATGTGTGTTGGTATGTATTGTTGTGTGTGAGTGTGTGTGTGTGTGTGTGTGTGTGTGTTTCTGGTGTTGTTGGTGTGTGTGTGTGTGGGTGTGTGTGTGGTGGTGTGTTTTTGTGTGTGTATATTTTGTGTATTTATGTGGTTGTGGTGTGTGTGTGTGGGTGTGTGTGTTGTGTGTGTGTGTGTGTGTGTGTGTGTGTGTGTGTGTGTGTGTGTGTTTGTGTGGGTGTGTGTATTATTTGTCGCGAATATGTGTGGGTCCTATTATGTGTCTGAAAAGTAGGTATAGCTGTGCTTGGAGTGGTAATGTAGAATCCAGTGGTTGTCGCTTGTGTCCACAAACCCTCTTGTGACCTGACTCCCCCCCTTACAGTGTTGCCTATGCTCGACCTGCATATAGTGATTTAATCGCCTTGTTCATGGATTAACCATTTGGCTAAACCTTATTGAATACTTGAGATGCCTATTCTTTAATCGTGCTATGAGAGTTAGACCATTCACATTCAGCTTGGCGTTAATTGAACCTGGAACCTCCGACACCCAAACACCACTCATAGGTGATACAGTACTTGTAGTGCAGGCTGTAGCACTGTAGAATGTCCAGGTCGATGTGACGTCCTGGCGTAGATCCTGCTACGAATTACGTCCCCTGGCGTAGATCCCCGCACCTCAATTTCTTCTCGTTAATAAAGTACCCTATTCACTGTATTTCTTTCACTGGTCACACGATTGTTTCACCACTTATTATCTTTCTTGGGTGACACTGACAATGTCGCCGTGTACACACTAGCCTGTCCCACTGCGCACACAACGTTTATTTCAGATCACTTACAAAATTTGTGGCTCTCCCCACACTTATTTGGTTCAGGCAGAATTTAAAATCACTTCTAGGATTGTTTCACTAACCCTGAAACACTTAGGCAACCCTTGTGCAGAACACTTAGTAGCCCTCAAAACAACTTATAATTCCCGAGGACGGAACGTGACTACCGCTCGCTGTCCCTGTGTGTGTGTGTTGTGTGTGTGGTGTGTGTGTTGTGCATCGTGCATGTATTGTATATGTTTTCTGAGTTTAAGCGTGTGAGGTTTTTTTGTTATTTGTGTAATGTGTGGGCTGGTGTATGTGTTTATGTGTGTGCGTTGCATTTTGTGTACACGTCTGTGTCTTGGCTCCTGACCCCGCCTCTAAAATAATTCACTACGTATATCAGTAAGTGCCAGGGCCCAAGACTGTTTAACTTCCCCCCGCATACATAAAGGAGATTAACCAATTGACCTTCTGGCTTTCCTTCAAGAGGGAGCTGTCAGAAACCTGACCGCCTGGAACTTTGGGTCCTACTTGGATTCGTGCGGTCTTACGCAACAGCCCAGGTGATCTGACCCTGATCCACGTGAGACCTAATCTTGGACTGGGCCACGGGGCGTTTGACCCAAGAACACCCTCCAGGTGAGAAACCTCTTCACTGTCCCTCCTCCGATCCTTTCTTATAACTGCGCATGAATCTCTCTCTCTCTCTCTCACATCTCCTAATCCAGGATGAATGGCACATCCTCAACCATCCTCAAACCAAGAAGTACTTCCTGACAATCCTTGCGGACTCATTTGCCACTTTCAGCCTTCCGTCTGTGCCACTTCCATCCTTAGTCACTTTCATATAACACTGAAAATATCGATACTGGAAGTTTATGGTTTTGCAAATGCCTGTGTTCTTATTTCTTAGTGTTGCTATGCCCATGTTGCAAGTCACCTCCTGCACAAAGGTTGGTATACTCGCCGGCTTTGATGTCACAGTTGTTTGTACATATGAAGTCTTTTGATGTCACGAAGAATATTTTAATTCGGTTAACCTACACCTGTGAAGCCGCGGCTGCTGTGTGTAGCGGGTTTAGTAATGTCATACATAGTTTTTAAGGTTAACTGTGAAATTCCTGCACTATGTTTTTTCTTATGGCTTGAGTGACGTTGGTGGTGTGACCGACTGGTATGTTCCCGTCTGCGCTCCTAGAGAAAGTATTTAGAAAATCACAGCACTGAGGAAAGTTTCTGTGTTGTGGAGACTCTCTTCTACAAGAAAGTCGATTCTGCATATTTTTTATGCACTTAGAAAGTAGCTAATATGCACTAAATGCTTCCTGTTCAACTCACTCATTTTTGGTATTTTCCTGTCATTTCATACATCGTTCTTTCCCAAGTCTTGTCTCTTTGTTCCCATACAAGTCTTGTGGCCAACTTCTGTTTTTTCTTTATTTCTTAATATAGTTTGCGAGGTGAGAGCTCCACACTCGTGCTGCTTATTCCAGGAAGACTTGCATATGTTCTCTAAAGTATTTAGAGTTATTTTTTTATTTCAGTTTAATGAAGGCATTTTCTATATCCTCTCTAGCTTGTATCTACTGTTGATGTTATCGAGAAGATTTAGTGTTATATCTATTCCACACTTCCCAGGATGGATGTAGTTTTTGGGTACACAGTAGATTTTTCCGCCGCCAAAGTAGCTAGTTTAATGTACACCCCACATCTATCCCGTGGAGGGTAGCAGCTACCTTACTGCGCCCCTTGTATCCAATATCCATCCTCTGGACGGTAGACCGCGAACATATACATACTTAAAAAAGTCATAAAATGATTTGTTATAGGAGAATATTTGGATATTTAATATTAACAAATTGTAATTCTTTTAGGAAGCGTGCTGGGACCATTGTTGTGGAATGTCTACTTCAATGACCTTTTTCATCTCATCCCAGAATCCCATACATATACAGACGACTGTACACTGATGTTCACTTATCCAAGAGAAGGATTGCCAGCTGCTCTAAGCTACTTCAATCACCAGCTAAGAGCTATATCAGCTTGGGGAAATAGATGGCAAGTAACATTTGCACCTGAGAAAACACAAATGATGATGATCTCTACACACCATGATGGTAGTAGTAAGGATGAATGGGAGAATGTTGGCACCTGGGGAAGAAGTTGATATCCTTGGGGTGAAATTTGACTCCAAACTGACCATGAAAAACTACGTTGTAAATCTTGAAAACAAGGCAGCCAGGAAGCTTACAGCACTTCGCCGTATCTCGCATCTGCTTGACAGTAGGGGTTACAAGATTCTGTACGAGGCACAATTACGCTCACACCTTGAGTATGCTCCACTTTCTTGGTTTGCCTGCCCCCCCCCCCATCTCATTCTGCGACTGCTTACAGAGTAGAGAGACAGAGCAGACGTCTCATCTCTCCCCCCCCCACCCGTCGCCTGGACCAATCCTGGATAGATCTGTCATTTCAGCAGAGCCTTCAACACAGGAGGGATCCACTTCGAGGACAGTGTGAAGCAAGCGTCCTATACAACAAGATGGCAGAGAAGCAGCAACTCACTCTGGCTGTACCCTTCTCCAGAACATCAACTTCATCACTGAAAGGGAATAATCAGTTATCCCCAGGATGGCTCGAGTATGGAACACATTCGTAAGCAATTAGATGTCAACGAGATAAAGTCATTGATCAAAGAAAATGCTGGCCCACAGATGGCTCCAACTTCATTCTGTTCCCTACTTGTATGTCTCATAACAATAAAAATGCTTTCAAATGAGCTGATGTAAGTAACAGCTCTTAGCTTGTCAATAAAGTTAGGAATCCTTAACCTGTAAATAGCTTGTCAATAAAGCTAGGGATCCTTAACCTTGTCAAACCATATGAATAAAAAATATCTAATCTTCTTTTCTCAGTTGCAAGTTTCAGTACAATGTTTGCTGTGAAAGAGCTTTAGTAGCCACTTACTAGAATGTTCATATAGCCGCTTTATTTCCACTTTGTATCTCCTTGCTATCTTAAACTTCCTGTATAATCTTTTGCTGAATTCCTTGTCGTTACTCGTGAGCCCGACTCCCATTTTTTAACATTACCGTCTAGTCCCTTTACCTGGAGTCTACCTGGAGTGTATTCCTGGAATCAACGCCCCCGTGGCCCGGACCACGACCCCAGGGCCCCCCCGCCTCCCGATGGATCAGGACCTGATCAACGAGGCTGTTACTGCTGGCCGCACACAGTCCAACGTACGAACCACAGACCGGCTGATACAGCGCCAACTTTAGGGATCTGTCCAGCTCCCTCTTGAAGACAACCATGGGTCTGTCTAGTGATGCCTTTATCATGCTGGTGGAGGGCTGTTGAAGCAGTCTTGGGTCCCGGACACTTATTGCATTTTCTCTAGGGTACTGATTTTCCTCACATTGTGTGTAGTATATTTTATTCAGACTTCATTCTAGCCTTGTCGTTTCATGTTTGATTTTCGTTCCAGGTCGTAGTTTATGGCTCTCCTGTTTTTATCACTCTCACACTAGATTTTGTCGCCCCTGAAACAGTAATTGTCAGGGCCCCGAGACTGTTCATCAGTCTTCCTTCACACATAAGAGGGACACTTAGCTCTCTTCAAAAGGAAATTGGCAAGATTCCTAAATTCACTCGGGCTGTGGCTCGTACGTTGGATTGTGGGCGGCCAGCAGTAGCAGCCTTGTTGATCAGCCCCCGGAGCATCTTCCAGGCAGACAGACTCTTGATGTTTGTATCCCTAAACCTGGGATGGAAAGTAAAGAAATACGGTTTTCATAATGTCACTAATTTTGTACTTGAACAAGCCGGTATTGTTAACACCCATAAATGACATTTCGCACCCCTGGGGGTGAATGTTTTGGGTCCTTAGTTTTGTCTTCCCTTTAAGACCAACTTCCACTATGTAAATGAACAATTGCACACTGTGGCCACTAGTTCCCCGGGACAATACCGAGTCCAGTCTTATTTACTAGTAAACAGTCTTTGTTCTTATGTGTTTCTTGACGTGTTGGCCCAAAAGATTTATCCTCATGTATCGTACCTAATTTGGCACTACATTTCCCCAAACTTATCCATGATTGATGTTACATAGGATGAGGAATCTGATTTCGGTTCTACTTGTTACTTTTGCATTCAAATACTACAATAAATAATAAATTACATCAAGAAGCGTTCGACAACCTGTTTCTTAGTCTGGATAATAAATTCCTTCCCATTTCAGTATATTGAAAAACGACTTTTGGCTCACATGGGTAGCACTACTTCAAAAATCTTTAGTGTCTTTTATTGCTGGTGGTCGGTGAGACTTCTTCCCTAAGGGGCTCGTAAAGCCTCTATGTTGTATCTTACTGATTCATGATTTGTTAAGTTTTGACTGTGTGGGGGATTACCGCCACCTCGCACACATCTTGGTACCCTTGTTATATATTCCATATCCTGCGCACCGCCGGGACCTTGGTGTTCAGTAAGTTAGTTTATTTAGGTACGGGTATACCTAAGTAACATTATCATACATAGTTTAACGTATGCGTAAATCACCCAGGATTACCCAAAAGAATCAAAGTGACTTATTTCCATTGGGACCCTCGTAATATCATGGCGTGAAATGTTTCTTAAAAATTATTTTTATCATTTATTAAATTGGGAAAATGCCCAGCAGGGTACACCAGTGGTTGCTTGATCACGTAGTTCGTCATCATGCCATTAACACTAAACATTTTTCCTGTCGAAATAAAACACAACTTCCACCGCTACAGCCTAAGTGTCGCCTCACAGTAGCAGAGGTGTAATCTGCTGTCATAGTGGTCACCATTCGACAATATTCTTGTCATCCGTAAACCCGATACATTCCTGATGTAAGAGGTACACAACCCGGGGGGAGTGTTGAGCGGAAGTCAAATCTTTTACCTTTATGCGTAACAGGTTTCAATTTTTTATTTATGCTAAGAACTCTAAGCAATGTTAGCTCATTCCAGAAGCTGTGGCCAAAGCGAAGATGCAATCACCTCCAACCTCCCAGGATTCAGCTCACACAACATTACATAACACACAACCTATTTATTGTTAGAGCGACCAGAGCATCAGGAAAGGGAGACAGCAGTGCCTCTAGACCGGATCGAGGACGACGAGAGCTGTCGTAAGATGGAGGAAGAAGGATAAGGAAGGATGGAAATAACTGGAAAGGATGGGGAGGAGGGAAAGAGGATGGAAATAAATGGTATAAAATACCGACACAGTGGAAATACATACACAAATGCAAGTATAATGTGATCCTTTATTAGACAACGTTTCACCCACACATGGGGCTGTTTTTCAGTCACACACGATCTACCTGGGGTTGGAAGGTACGAAGTATTATAAATAACTCTCGTACATTCCAACCCCAGGTAGATCCGTGTGTGACTTAAAAAGTCCACTGTGTGTGAAACTGTCATAAAGGATCACTTATACTGCATTTTGTTTATATTCCCACATGGGAAAGAGGAGGAATCAAGGCAAGTGGCCCAACCACTTTGGGGACATGTGGTACAAAAGACTGGAGACGTAGGTCAGAGAGGCTTGACTGATGTCATTGCTTGGCTCACTAGGAGCGGATTGGCGAAGGCAGCGGTGGAGCTGGGAGTGTCAGAAGGCACAATCAGGATGAGTTGGTTATGGTCCTTATACCGTTTTATCATTGCGTATATTGTTTTCGAGAGAGTTGTATCACACTTAGGGAGACTGTAGTAGTATTCGTTGGTTTGGAGGTGGTGGAGTATCTGGTTGTAGTAAGGGAATGTCTATCTCGCTTTGGTACGATTCAGTGTTGTCTTGGAGATGTTGGATGAGTGTATAGGCGAGTCATGCTTGCAGGTATAGCCTCGTGTTGAGAATACGAGTCCTTTTGTGTTTAAGCCTGGTGTTCCAGGGTAAACGACGTGAGCTAAGTAGAGAAGGGGCGGTGGTTGGAGTAGAGGAAGGTGGTGTTGCTTCGTTTTTCAAATTCATAGAACGAATTAGAAGATGTTTCTGGTGTAATGCTTCTCAATTGGTGATTCAGTGAGGTGGTGGGCGGTGAGGCTTCTCATTGGGTCGTTTTTGGATTGACTCACTAGTTGGTGGTGTTCGATGAACTTCTGCAGAAGAGTTGGCGATTAAGTTTTTGGTGAATTTGGAGAATTTCTCAAAGGTGGAGATACTGGAAATGTTAAATGAAGGCAATGTTTGTTTAATGCAAATAACTCGTTGATGGTAGAGTTAAATGATCCAGGTACAGCCATGTTTTGCATATGAGCGTATAGTAGACAGTAGTGAATCTTCGTTACGTCACATGTTGGAGGAGTGATGGTAGTGGTGGTGGTGGAGGCGGGCTGAGTAGATGCTTGAAGTAATTTTGTAGTGTCTGCTTGTATTTTTGCAATTGCTGCATACGTTGGAGTGTTGCTAGTAGGTTTTTTCTTTGCTGCATCTTGTGTTTTCTTCATAATATCCTTTCTTGTAGGACATTTTGCTGCCAGTGTATGGTGATCATTACTCTTGCAGTCAGTGCGTCTGACGTGCTGGAGATCGAACCAAGTACTTTCTGGTTCTGCGCTGAACACCGTAGACTGAGGTTGTGGCGTATGTAAGTACAAGACAAAAAAGAGCTAAGGTAAAGAGAGATAATTGAGTAATGCTGCGGGTTATGTGTAGGAAAAAAAAGAGAAGAAAATGAAGAAAGGAGAAAATGAATACAGAAAGAATTTTTTAAAGTTCTAGCGACAAAATTGAAGTATAATAACAGTCATTTCCTACCCTCTGAGGTATATAGTTATATATATATATATATAATATATATATATATATATATATAATATATATATATATTTAGTTATTATATATATGATATTATATATTAATATATAGGATAGTTACATATGGAACAGATGATAGAAAGTACTTTTATAACAGATATACATCGATTCCTTAGTATAGCACACCTTTAACACTACACCTCCAGCAGGTATTCTGGACTTGTGCACAAAAACCCAACCTTGGTTACCTCCAGCAGGTACTGGAGCTTGTGGCACAAACACTTTGGCTAACCTCCAGCGGTACTGGAGCTTGTGCACAACACTTGGCTACCTCCAGCAGGTACTGGAGCTTGTGCACAACACTTGGTTACCTCCAGCAGGTACTGGAGCTTGGTGCACAATAATCACTCCTGCTACCTCCAGCAGGTACTGGAGCTTGTGCACAACACTTGGCTACCTCCAGCAGGTACTGGAGCTTGTGCACAACACTTGGCTACCTCCAGCAGGTACTGGAGCTTGTGGCACGGCCAGTGTGATAACACTTGCTACTTTCCAGCAGGTACTGGAGCTTGTGCACAACACTTGGCTACCTCCAGCAGGTACTGGAGCTTGTGCACAACACTTGGCTACCTCCAGCAGGTACTGGAGCTTGTGCACAACACTTGGCTACCTCCAGCAGGTACTGGAGCTTGTGCACAACACTGGTTACCTTCGGAGCATGTACTGGAGCTTGTGGCAGCACACATTGGCTACCTTCCAGCAGGTTCTGGAGCTTGTGCACAACACTGCACTTGGTTACCTCCAGCAGGTACTGGAGCTTGTGCACAACACTTGGCTACCTCCAGCAGGTACTGGAGCTTGTGCACAACACTTGGTTACCTCCAGCAGGTACTGGAGCTTGTGCATCAAACTTTTGGCTACCTCCAGCAGGTACTGGAGCTTGTGCTCAACACTTGGTTACCTCTCAGTAAGGTACTGGAGCTTCGTTTCACAACACTTGGCTACCTCCAGCGGGTACTGGATGCTGTGCACAACAATGGCTACCTCCAGCTGGTACTGTGCATGTGCACAACACTTGCTACCTCCACAGGTACTGGAACTTGCACAACACTTGGCTTATACCTCCAACAGTACTGGATCTTGTGCATCACCACTGTGGTTACCTCCAGCAGGTACTGGACTTGTGCACAACACTTGGTTACCTCCAGCATGTAACTGGAGGCTTGTGCACAACGCACTTGGCTACCTCCAGCGGGTACTTGGAAGCTGGTGCACCAACAACTTTAGCTACCTCCAGCTGTACTGGAGCTTGTGCACAACACTTTGGCTACCTCCACAGTACTGGAGCTTGTGCACAACACTTGGCATACCTCCAGCAGGTACTGCATCACACAGATAATTTTAGGGGGGGGGGGGGCTGTAAAGTACAAAAGTCAACTCGGGTCCAAATAACACACATCGCCAGCCTCGATCTCGGGATCGTTCGGTCGTGAGCGAGATCTCAGCACCGAGCTGTGCCTTGACGCACGTTTAGGGGTTTCGAGTTCCATGAAGAGGAGTTAACCCCCACTAGTTCTCCGGGTGCTTTCAGGACCCCTTACAGCTCTAGCGTTTTCCCCATTTAAGTAAAAAAATTCCTGTCCTATTAAGAGGAGATACGCTTATGTTGATGAAGGGGCCGCTGATCACAGGAAATGATTTGTCCTGCGCTTCCTAAGCTCAAACCTGATGTACTTCCTATTCCAGGGGCTGTTTGTGACCCTTACAGTTTAGCACTTCCCATACCTCGAATAAATAATACTAATAACATAACAATAGGAAATATAATAATAATAATTGAGAGACATTGACAGATTACAATTAACCTTAGTAACAAAGGCCAGTGTATAACTGTGAGCGTGTGTACTTCAATGCCGCTTTTAAACTGTCTTGAAATCTACTCAACACTGTAAACTGCCTGTAACTCTAACATACACATGAATTGCCTTTAACCTCCCCCAAACAAAAGTTAACTCTCTTTAACTCCAAACACTGCTTGCACTGTTTTTAACTCCAAAGACCGCTGTTTTAACTGATTTTTTAAACTTCCAAACACTGCTTAACTGTCTATAACTCTTCAAAACACTGTTAGCTGTCCTTTAAATCCAGCAACAATGATTGTTAACTGTTTTAAACTCACCCTCAACCACTGCTGTTTTTTAACTTCCCTAAAGGCTTTCGTGCTTGTTAACTGTTTTTTTAAACTCCCCAGAATCACTGCTATTATCTATTCTATAACTCCACCAAACACTGCATTGTTGACTATCTCCATCAGACAATGATTTTTTTTTCAAATATTTGTGGGAGTAATATTATTAATAGACACGAGAAAACAGCAGTCAGCAGATTAAGTGGGGGACCATGTGTGTTGTGGTGCAGGCTGGGGAGGGTGAGAGGTGCAGGCTGGGGAGAGAGAGGTTGCAGGATGTGTAGAGGGTGAGAAGTGCAGGCTGGGGACAAGGGTGAGAGGGTGCAGGTGGGGAAGGTGAGAGGTGCTGGCTGGGGAGGGTGAGAGGTGCGGCTGGGAAGGTCACCTGGTAAGGGGGAGAGATGCATTGACCACCACCAACCATGTAAGCTTTACAGTGACCATCACCAGCCAACCATGTAAGCCTTACAGTGACCACCACCAACCATAGGGGGTGTAGCCTTTACAGTGACCACCACCAACCATGTAAGCATTTAAATGACCACCACCAACCCAGCCGACACGGGGTTCGAACCTGGCTGGTTTTCTGAGCCGGTCCTGGTCACTGGCACCGCTCCTGGAACCCAGCAACAAGCGAGGAGAGACAAATAACTAGCTTATCAGACTTCACCGCTAAGGATATATGCAATCTTTTTCTTCCTCCTGTGATAAACTTGAGCCTGGGACGCTCCCCCTGTCTTATTTTCTTGTGCTAGTTCCAGGGTAATTTCACTCTAAGTGACCAATGTGTGGCTAATGAATCCTCATATGCGTTTTTTTTTGGTTCAATTAAACTGGTCAGAGAAGAGGGACTTGGTGGGGGAGGGGGAAGATATTTTGGTGGTAGTGAGTTGGTGGGGTTTTTCTTCAAGGGCTTGGAGGGGTCTTGTGGGGAAAGTGTTTGGGGAGTAGGGGGAATGCTCATACGGAACAATCTGGGGAAAAACCTGATTTGTATGAAGAACCAGTAAGAAAAAAGTTCGATCCGACGTTTCGGGTCCGACTGTCGAACCACTAGCTATCACAACTCAGCTAGTCTGTGACTATTTAAATGGTTCAGTCGGACCGAAACGTCGTCCATAGTTCATTCTTAATTTATGCATTGTTTCCAGTCCACGGTATTGTGGCCTTTTCGCTCGTTCTAGACTAGGATAAACTTGTATAGAATTTTTATATCATCCATATACAGGCATATATTTAAATGTCAGTCGTGTATTTCATCATACGCTGGCTTGTGTGAGCCAGTTTTTGAAGTCTATAAGTTCTGTGACGATGGTATTTTTATTTACAGAGCCTATAGTTATCCTGTAAATATAATGGTTCCAAGAAAGTGATGCAGCCTCGTGGAACCAAATGTAAACAAGAGACCATATTTACCTCGTTGTAGTGATAGTAAGATAAACATATAGTGCACAGGCACGTACCTTGTGCACAGGCACTTACACATTATGTACAGGCAGTACACATTGGCACATGCAAACGTACTAGATATCCTGGACAGTGCGTACAGGCACGTACACAGTGCGACAGGCACGTACATACAGTGCACAGGCACATATATATACAGTACACATAAAGTGAATATATGTACAATGCGCAGTGCACACTCACACGTAACAACGTACTCTTAAAGACAGTACACATACTACACGGTATACGTATAGCACAGACTACACGCACCAGAACACTCAACACACACACACACGACACCCACACACACACTACACACACACACACACATACACATAACCCAAGGTAAGGTGAAGAAACCTGCTAGACGAAACTCGATACCTCATTAGCGGTGGCCCAAATAAAATATCTCCATGGATACTGAGAGAGGGAGCAGAGGAACTGTGGTCGCCATCATCAGCAATCTTCTAATCTAATCGAAACAGGGCATTTGCCTGAGGTCATGGAAGACAGCACATGTAGTTCCAATTTTTAAGAAAGGAGGGACAGACAGGCAGCATTAAACTACAGACCCGTGTCACTGACTTGTAGATATTATGTAAAGTCATGGAAAAGATTATCATAAGAAAGTATTGGAACACATAGAAAGGATTGGGGCACATAACATGACCAGTCCAGTACGGCTTCAGAGATGGGAAATCCTCTGTACACAAATGGTACTTGAGTTCTACGATAAGGAACATAAGTAAGACGGGAGAGAGAGGGATGGTAGATTGCATTCTTTTTAAATTGGCAAGAAGGCTTTGGAGACGACAGTAACGCACACAGAACTGGTGGCAAATTAAGGAGCAGGCAGGAATACGGGGAAAGTACTGCAGATGGAACAGAATTACCTACAGGAAGGAAACAAACCGTGTGTTGGTACGTGCTGAAGTGTCGGAGTGGGCGAATGTGTCGAGAGGGGTTCCACAATGTTCAGTCCTAGGCCCGGTGCGTTTCTTGTATACGTAGAATGAACATGGTAGGAACAGAAATAGATTCAGAAGTGTCCACTGTTCGCTGAAGATGTGAAACTGATGAGGAGAATACTAGTGGGAAGGATCAGTTAAGATGTACAAGGGGATCTGGACAAACTACAAGTATGGTCTGACAAATTGCTCCTAGGAGTTTAACCCCAGTAAGTGTAAGGTCATGAAGATTGGGGAAGGACACCAGAAGACCGCAGAACGGAGTACAAGTTAGGAAACCAACAGCTGCAAACGGCAGTTAAAGAAAAGGATCTTGGGTAAGCATTATAATGAACATGTCCCCTGAGGCACACATCATCAAATAACGCTGTCAGTCAATGGAGAATTGCAAACCCAGATTGGCGTTTAGACATCTGAGGGTAAGGAGCATTCCGACATTGTACAAGTGTACGAGCTATACTGGAATATGCAGCGCCAGTATGGAACCCTCACTTATCAAACACGAATTCACGAAATTGAGAAAGTGCAAAAATTTGCAATACGATTATCCCGGAACTAGGGGTATGTCCTTATGAGAAGAGTTAGGGAACGCAACCTGATGGCACTAGAGGTAGGAGGGATAGAAGGGTACATGGATAACAACGTATAAAATACTACGAAGGCATTGAACAAGGTGGACAAGGATCGTATGTTTCAGAATGGAACAGAAACAAAGGGACAGCAAAATACATTGGAAACTGAAAACCCAGATGAGTCATAGGATTGATAGGGAAGTATTTCTCTAGTCTTAGAGTTTGTCAGGAACTGGAATAATCTGGAGAGTGCTAAGTAGTGGAAGCAAAGTTCCATAAATACTTTTAAGAAGAAGGATATGACAAATATCATGGAAGCAGGGAGAGGGCGAATTAGTTCGACCAGTGAAGAGGCGGGGCTAGGAGCTATGACTTCGACCCCTGCTGCCACAGTATAGGTGAGTACAATAAAGGTGAGTACACAACTAGAAACTAGAGAAAGGTGCGAAGGTTGTGCAAACAAGACTAGTTATCAGAGCTAAGAGTAATGTCCTAACGAGGAGAGGTTAAGCCGGAATTCAACCTACGACACTGGGATGACAGGAGAGATTAGTGGAACATGATAAACGACACACAAAATTCTGAGAGGAATTGACAAGGTGGACAAGACTGATGTTCGCCAGATATGGGACAGGAGCAACAAGGGGACACAGTTGGAAGTTGAAGACACAGAAAAATCAAAGGATGTAGGAAGTATTTCTTCAGCCACAGAGTCGTCATGAAGTGGAATAGTTTGGGTAGCGATGTAGTGGAGGCAGGAATCCATACATAGCTTTAAGCAGAAGGTATATAAAGCTCCCGGTTCAGGAGAATGACTTAGTAAGCGACCAGATAAGAGGCGGCCAGGAGCATTGGACTCTACCCCTGCAGCCTCAACTAGGTGAGTACAACTATATGATTACACACACACACACACACACACTGCCAAACCCCTGCAAAGACCACAATTAGGCAAGTACACACATACACACACACATGATAAAGCCATGGACATGAAGATAGAGTGGACCTAGTAGCAACAGTGGAAGAGGGTCGGGGGCCAGGAGCTATGACTCCGGCTTCTGCAAGCACAATTAGGCGATGGCACACCCACAAACATACACACAATACATAGGACAACTGCCGAGGACTCTAGTGCGTTAAACCACAGACGTGTGTCATGACATGCAAACGTAATTAAAGTTATGGAGAAATTATAAAAGAGTGGTGGACACCAATGAAAGAGTCGGTTCATATACAGGAAAACAGTCAATCTCCTTGTGATGAAACACCCATAACTAGTAACTTTGCTCCTTTGGGGGGCCCCATGTGTGCTCTCCTGCCTCCACACGGCTAGTTGTCGATCATTGCTCTGTTGCTCTCATCGTATTCTTCTCTGCCTCCTGCAGTTCTGTGTGGTTGTAACATTACTTACTGCAATTATCACTATGTCCCTCCAGACTGGATTGTTCTACTAAGTAGTCCCTTCGCCGTGGCCATCCGATTCCTTCCATTTGCCTCAAAACCCGTCGGTTTTTAAATGAGCAGTGCAACTCCTACTCCTCCCCTCTCCTCCCTCTGTCTTTTCCTGAGATTTGATATCCAGATGGAAAGATTGAATCTGTTATTATTCTGGTGAGTTTTGTTTCTGTGATGCTATTATTCTGGGATGTCTCTTTGATTCTTTCGTGCCAATCCTCATACTTGTTTTGTTATTCCATCTGCATTTGTATACCACACCTTCACTTCTATTCTAAGACTGGTGGTCTGGGAGGTATATTGGGGGTTGGGAAGTGGGGAGACCTGGTAAGGAACTATGGTTTTGTTGCTGTGGGGTGGAGTTTGTAATGTAGTGTGGGGGGCCATTGGAATGTGGGCATGGGTGTTTTTTGATTTAGAGTGTTTGGTTGCACTGGGGTTGACCTGGTTGGAGGCTTCTATAGGAAGTTGTGAGGGAGGCTGTATTGATCTCTTCCTGGGTCTGGGATCTCCTGTCCGTCTTTCTCCAATCCCCTGACTTTACTCCTTCTCGCCTTTGTACCATCTCTCTCATTTTTTCATTCTGCCTTTCTTCTTGTGTTTCTGTCGCGGCGGGATCGAGATACACCTTCCTGTATGCGCATGTCCCTTAATCGTGCTTTCTCCTGCAGGATCCTGGTACCGAGTCGCTTCTTTCTGCTTTGAAGGTCACTCTCACTGGCATCGGGTTCTTTTTATAGCAAACCCCCCTATTCCTCCGAAAATTTTTCCAGCTGGGTCATATCGTCTTCTATTGCTTTCAATGATGCATTCAATGCTTTTTTCCCCTTGTTTTCCATGCATCATAGTTTTTCCCCTTCGACTTCCCTGTAGCCCTATACCACAAAGACTGACCTCGCACCCTTTCATTCACCCACTGCAATCCTGTGTATCCCCTCATTTAATTGGTTCCTCTACTGCAGCTTTCCTTTCATTCAGTTTCACTGGCTAATGTACTTGGGGATCAGTGGACTGTCATTTTCCCCTCTATGGCTTTCCTTGGGCTCTTTGTTTTCTGTTAGGCCGTCCCATAAAGCGTAGCTCTTTCATTTGCTACAGGCTCCTCTGATAAGAGCTTCTCCATGCAGTTGTGCCCCTTCTTTCCCTACACTCCCCTTATTTGTGGCTGAGGTACAGTCTCCTGTTTGTCAATCCCAAAATGTTCTTTAGTTCTTTAGGCTGTTTCAGATTGTTCAATTCCTCCTTCTAAACTCTGTTAACCCTAGCTTCTGCTGCGTTGACATGCACCTCCCCCGCTTCCTGCTTTCCATATCTATTACGCTCCTTGTGTGTTTTTTTTTTTTTTTGTTTTGTTTTTTTGGGGGTTTGTTTTTTTTTTGTTTTTTTTTTTTGGTGTTGTTTATTATTTCCAATTATTTTTTTTATTATCTAAAATAGTCTTTTCTTATTAAAAATTAAAATTCTCATTTCCTTTTCCCCCCTTACCTGATCCCCCCCTTACTTTTCCTATCTCACCGCTTTTTATGGTTTTCCCTTTTAATATTACCTTTCTAAACCTTATTAATATTACCTTTTTCTTTCGGCTTAGAGTTACCATTAAACTTCAAATTTAAAACCCCCCAAACCCCCAAAAAAACCACCATGGGTGATCAGAAATTGATTGCAGCTGTACACTGGAATTTCCAGTCATTACCCCTGCGAGACCCACCATTCTCCGGCGAGATCCACCTCTTTTCTCCTTTAAAATTAAACCATTCACTGTATTTCTTTCACGGGTCACCGATTTTTTCACTTTAAATTTTTCTTTCTTGGGTACACTTGACAATGCCCTTACACACACCCTGCCCCACCGAAAAAACTTTTTTTATTTTCTAGATCACTTACAAAATTGTGGCTCTCCCCACACATGTGGTTTCAGGCGATTTAAAATCACTTCTAGTTTGGGTTCACTACCCTGAAACACTTAGCAACCCTTGCAGAACCTTGGGTAGCCCTCAAACATTTAAATTTTCCCGGGGACGGAAGGCGGACTAGCCGCTCGCTGTCCTCTGTGTGTTGTGTGTTGTGTGTGTGTGGTTGTGCTTTCGTGCATGTATTGTATATTTTTTCTGATTAAGGTGTGGGGGTTTTTGTTATTTGTTATGGTGGGCGTGGTGATGGTTATGTGTGTGCGTTGCATTTTTGTACACTCGTGTCGGCCCCGACCCCGCCTCTAAAAAATTCCTACGTATATCGAAAGTGCCGGGGCCCAAGACTGTTTAACTTCCCCCCAGCATACATAAAGGAGATTACCAATTGCCCTTGGCTGCTTCAAGGGGGCTGGACAGAAACCTGCCCGCCTGGACTGTGGTTCCTACTTGGGTTTTGCGTGCGGCATTAGCAACACCCAGGTTGATCGACCCTGATCCCCGTGGCCTAATCTTGGATGGCCAGGGGGGGCTTGACCCCAAGAACACCCTCCAGGTAAAAACCTCTTTTCACTGTCCCTCTCCATCCTTTTTTTTAAAAACGCCTGGAATCTCTCCCCCTTTTCCTTCACCCTTTTCCGGGAATGCACACTCAACCATCCCAAACCAAAGAAGTATTCCGACTCCTTGCGGTCATTTCATTTCAGTTTCCCGTCTGTGCCAACTCATCCTTGTCACTTTCTAAAACACGAAAATACGATACTGAATTTTTTTTTGCAAATGCCTGTTTCCCTTATTTTTTGGTTGATTCCCAGTTGCAAAGTCACTCCTGCACAAAGGGTTGGTTATCCCCGGGCTTTGATGTCACATTTTTTTTGGGACATATAAGTCTTTTGTTCACAAAGAATTTTTTAATTCGGTTAAACCTACACCGGAAGCCGCGGTGTGGTGTAGGGGGTTTAGTAATGTAACTATTTTTTTAAGGTTTAACTGTAAAATTCCTGCCTTGTTTTTTCTTAGGCTTGAGTGACGTTGGTGGTGTGCCCGAGGGGTATTTTCCCCTCTGCGCCCCCCCCCCAAAGAAATATTTAGAAAATCACAGCACTGGGGAAAGTTCTGTGTTGTGGAACCTCTTCTACAAAAAGCGATTCTGCATATTTTTTATGCACTTAGAAAGTAGCTAATATGCATAAAGCTTCCTGTTCAACTCATCATTTTGGTTTTTTTCCTTCTTTAAAATTTCTTTCCCTTTCCCAATTTTTGTTCTTTGTTCCATCAAGTTTTGTGGCCAACTTTTTTTTTTTTCTTTATTTTTTAAATTTTAAATTTTGGGGGTGAAGCTCCACACCGTGCGCTTATTTCCGGGAAAGATTTGCATATTTCTCTAAAGTTTTAGATTTTATTTTTTTTTTCAGTTTAATAAAGGCTTTTTTCTATACCTCTCTAGTTTGTATTACTGTTGATGTTATCGAGAAGATTTAGTGTTATTTATTCCACACTTTCCAGGATGGATGTTTTTGGGTAACAGAGTTTTTCCGCCCCAAAGTAGCTATTTTTATGTAACCCCCATTACCCCGTGGGGGGTACAGCACCTTACTGCGCCCCTTGTACCCAAATACCACCCCTCGGACGGTAGACCGCGAACATATCATATTTAAAAAAGTCAAAAAAGATTTGTTAGGAAAAATTTTGGATTTTTAAATTAACAAATTGAAATTCTTTTGGGAAGCGTGCGGGACCATTGTTGTGGAATGTCTACTTCAATGACCTTTTTTCACCCATCCCAGACCCCCAAACATATACAACGACGTACACTGTGTTCATTTTACCAAGGAAAAGGATTGCCAGCTGCTCAACTACTTCAATCACCATAGAGTATATCGCTTGGGAAATGAGGAAAGTAATTTTTGCACCTGAGAAAACACAAATGATGAGATCCTACACACCATGATGGTGTAGAAGGATGAATGGGAAAAAATTTTTGGCCCCCTGGGAAGAAGTTAAATCCCTTGGGGGGAAATTTGACTCCAAACTGACCAGAAAACTACGTTAAAAATTTTGAAAACAGGCACCCAGGAAGCTTACACATTTTCGCCGACTCGCATCTCCTTACAGGGGGGGTTTACAAGATTCTGTACGGGGCACAATTACGCTCACACCTTGATATGCCCATTTTTTGGGTTGCCTCCCCCCCCCCCCCTCTCACTGCACGCTTGCAAGTAGAGAACAGAGAAAGACGCCCCTCCCTCGCCTGGACCAATCCTGGATAGACGTCTTTTCAGCAAGCCTCAAAACACGGGAGGGATCCACTTCGAGGACAGTGGAAGCAACCTATACAACAAGATGGGCAGAAAGCAGCAACTTCACCGGCTGACCCTTCTCCAAAAATCACTTCATCTGGATCATTTTCCCCAGGATGGCTCGATATGGAACACTTCGTATGCATTAGAGTCAACAGTAAAGTCGTTGACAAATGAAAATGCTGGCCCGATGGCTCCAACTTCATTCTGTTCCCTACTTGTATTTCCATAACATAAAAAGGCTTTAAAATGATGATGTAAGAAACCCCTTTTAGTTTTGCAATAAAGTTAGGAATCCTTAACCTGTAAATGCTTGCAATAAAGCTAGGGATCCTTAACCTTGTAAAACCCCAATGAATAAAAATTCTAATCTTTTTTTCCTCATTTGCAAGTTTCAGTAAATGTTTGCTGGAAAGAGCTTTAGAAACCACTTACAGAATGTTCATATAGCCGCTTTTTTTTTTCCACTTTGTATCTCCTTGCAAATCTTAAATTCCTGAAATCTTTTGCTGAATTCCTTGTCGTTAGGGAAGCCCGCTCCCATTTTTTAACATTCCCCGTTATCCCTTTACCTGGAGTCACCGGGAGTGTATTTCCGGGAATCAACCCCCCCGGGGCCCCGGGTCACGACCCACCCTCCCGAGGATGGGCCCTGATAAACGAGGTGTTATGGGGCCGAACAGCCCAAAGTACAACCACAGCCCGGGCTGATACACGCCAACTTTAGGGATCTGTCCGCTCCCTTTGAAAAAAAAAACCGGGGGTTTCTAGTATCCTTATTGCTGGGGGAAAAGGCTTTTGAAAGTCGGGGGTCCCGACCTTTTTGCTTTTTCCTTATGTACTGGTTTTCCTTTTGGTGTAGTAATTTTATTTCAGATTCTTTCTAGCCTTGTCTTTCATTTTTGATTTTCGTTCCGGGGGAGTTTATGCTCTCCTGTTTTATCCTCTCAAAAAGATTTTTTCCCCCCCTGAAACAGAAATTGTCGGGGCCCCCCGAGCCTGTTCAGTTTTTTCCTTCCACATAAGAGGGACCTTAGCTCTCTTAAAAAGGAAATTTTGGCAAATTCTAAATTCACTCGGGGCTGGGCTCGTCTTGGTTGGGGGCGGCCAGCGTACAGCCTTTTTGACACCCCCCCGGAGCCTTCCGGGAGAAGACTTTTGAGTTTGTACCCCTAAATGGGATGGAAAGAAAAGAAAAAAGGGTTTTCATAATGTCACTAATTTTGTATTTGAACAAGCCGGGTATTGTTAAAACCCCATAATGATTTTTTCGCACCCCGGGGGGGAATGTTTTGGGTCCTTATTTTGTTTTCCCCAAAAACCCAACTTCCACTAGAAAAGGGGAACTTTGCACACTGGGCCCACAGTTCCCAGGGGAAAATTCCCGATCCAGTCTTATTTACTAGAAACAGTCTTTGTTCTTATGGTTTCTTGAGTGTTGGCCCAAAAAAAAAATTTTTCCTATGATCGACCTAATTTTCACTACATTTCCCCCAAAAATCCATGATTGATGTTTTCATAAAATGAGGAATCTGATTTCGGTTCTACTTGTTACTTTTGCATTCAAAACTACAATAAATTAAATTACATAGAAGCGTTCGACAACCGTTTCTTAGTTGAAATAAATTCCTTCCCATTTCGTATATTGAAAAAAAGACTTTTGGCTCCATGGGGAGCACTACTTCAAAAAAACTTTAGTGTCTTTTATTGTGGTGGGCCGGGGAGACTTCTTCCCTAAGGGCTCGTAAAGCCTTTTGGTTTTTTTCTGTTCTGATTTTTTAAGTTTTGAGTGGGGGATTTCCGCCACCTCCACACATTTGGTACCCTTGTTTTATATTTCCCTATCCTGCGCACGCCCCGGGGCCCTTTGGGGTTTTTGAAGTTTGTTATTTAGGTACGGGTATACCTAGTAAAATTTCATACATAGTTTAACGTATCGTAAAAACCCCGGATTACCCCAAAAAAATCAAAGTGACTTATTTCCATTGGGGGCCCCGTAAATTTATGGGTGAAATGTTTTTAAAATTATTTTTTTTATTTATTAAATTGGGAAAATGCCCGCAGGGGACACCCGTGGGTTTCTTTATCACGTATTCGTCACATGCCATTAACACAAAAAATTTTTCCGTGAAATAAAACACAACTTCCACCGCTACAGCCAAGTGTCCCCCACAGTACGAGGTGTAATCTGCGTCAAAAAGTGTCCCATTCAATTTTTGTCACCGTAACACGAACATTTCTGATTGTAAGAGGTAACTACCCAGTGTTGGCGGAAATCAAATCTTTTACCTTTGCTAAAGGTTCAAATTTTTTTTGCTAAGAAATCTAATGCTGTTAGCCATTCCAGAGCTGGCCCAAGCAAGATGCATCCCTCCAACCCCCAGGATTCACTCACAAAAAGTTTTACAAAAACCTACCTATTTATTTTTAGGGGGACCGGGGCATGGAAGGGGGACAGCATGGCTCTGATCGGATCGAGGGCGACGGAGCTGTCGTAAATGGGAAGGAAGAAGGATAAGGAAAGGATGGAAATAACTGGAAAAGGAGGGGAGGGGGGAAAAGGATGGAAAAAAAGGTTAAAATACCGACACAGTGGAAAACAAACAAAATGCGATAATTGATCCCTTTTTGCAACGTTTTCACCCCACAGTGGGCTTTTTCAAACACACACGGGTTCCCTGGGGTTGGAAGGGACGAGAGTATTTATAAATCCTCGTACCCCCAACCCCCGGGGATCCGGTGTGCTTTAAAAAACCCACTGGTGGGGGGAAACGTTTTTCAATAAGGGGCACATTAACTGCATTTTTGTTATATTTTCCACAGGGAAGAGGAGGAAACAAGGCAAGTGGCCCAACCACTTGGGACATGGGTACAAAAGTACGGAGACGTAGGTAGAGAGGCTTGACTATGTCATTCTTGGGGTCATAGGAAGGGTGGCGAAAGGGACGGTAGGAGCTGGGGGGTCAGAAGGGGCAAGCAGTGATTGGTTATGGTCTTTATACCCTTTATCAGTGCTATATTTTTTCGAGAAGTTGTATCACACTTATGGGAGAGCTTAGTAGTATCGTTGGGTTTGGGGGTGGGGGGTTTTCTGGTTGTAGGAGGGAATGGTCTTTTTTCGCTTTGGTACGTTCAGTTTGTCTTGGAGATTTTTGGGTGAGTTCTAGGCGAGTCATCTTGCAGGGGATAGCCCGTGGTGAGATTTGGTCCTTTGTGTTTAAAAAAATGGTGTTCCCGGAACGACGTGAGCTAAGTAGAGAAGGCCCGGGGGTGGAGTAGAGGGAAAGGGGGGGTTTCTTCGTTTTTCAAATTCAGTAGAAAAATTGAAGATTTTGGTGGGAAAAAGGGTTTGATTGGGTTTGGGTTTAGTGAGAGGTGGGGGCGGTGGGGGCTTTCATTGGTCGTTGTTGGATTTACGTCACTAGGTGGTGGTGTTGATGGAACTTTTGCAGAAGATTGGGGGTTTGTTTTTTGGGGAATTTGAGAATTTCTTTAGAAAGGGGAGAACTGGAAAAGTAAATGAAGGATGTTTTAATGCAAAAACCGTTTTGGTAGAGTTAAATGGCCAGGGACAGCCCTGTTTTGATATGGCTATAGTAGACATTTTGAATCTTCGTTACGTCACAGTTGGAGGGGTGTGGTAGTGGGGGTGGGGAGGGGGGCTGAGTAGATGCTTAAGTAATTTTGTATGCGCTTTTATTTTTTTCAATTGCTGCAACGTTGGAGTGTTTCTAGTAGGTTTTTTCTTTTCTGCATCTTTGTTTTCTTTTATAATATCCTTCTTGTAGGCATTTTTCTGCCCGTGTATGGTGTCATTTTCTCTTGCAGCAGTGCTCGCGTGCTGGAGATCGAACCAATACTTTTGGTTCTGCGCTGAACACCGTAATGAGGTTGTGGCGTATTAAATACAAACAAAAAAGAGCTAAGGAAAAAGATAATTATAATGCGCGGTTTTGTGTAGGGAAAAAAAAAGAGAAAAAATGAAGAAAGGAGAAAAAAAATACAGAAAAATTTATTAATGTTTCCAAATTGTGTATAATAACAGTCATTTCCTACCCCTTATATATTTAAAATTTAATAATTATATATATTTATATAAATTTTATTAAAATAATATATATAATATATAATAATAATATATATATATATAATATATGAAAGTTAATAAGGGGAAAAAATGATGAAAGTACTTTTTTATAACAATATACATCGTTTCCGTATTACCCTTTAACACAACACCTCCAGCGGGTATGGGGCTTGTGCCAACCTTGGGTTTCCTCCAGCAGGTACTGGGCTTGTGCACAACACTTGGGACCTCGCAGGTACTGGGGCTTTTTGCACAACACTTGGCTACCCCAGCAGGCTGGGCTTGTGCCACACTTGGTTACCTCCAGAGGGACTGGACTTTTGCAAAAATACTTGGCTCCTCCAAAGGGGACGGAGCTTGTGCCCAACACTTGGCTACCTCCACAGGAGGACTTGTGACAACACTTGGCTACCTCCCGAGGTACGAGCTTGTCACAAATTGGGGTACTTCCAGCGGTATGGAGCTTGTGCACAATACTTGGCTACCTCCAGAGGTACGGAGCTTTTGCACAAAAACCCTTTGGGTACCTCCAGCAGGTACTGGGGGTTTTGCACAACACTTGGCTACCCCCGCAAATGGAGCTTGTGCACAACACTTGGTTACCTCCAGCAGGTACTGGACTGTGCCAACACGGGGGTACCTCCAGCAGGACGGGGCTTGGCACAACACTTGGTTTCCTCCAGCGGGGGTGGGGCTTGTGCACAACACTTGGCTACCTCCAGAGGTACGGGCTTGGCACAACACTTTGGTTTCCTCCAGAGGTACTGGGGCTTGTGCAAACACTTGGGTACCCCCCAGGTACTGGGCTTTTGCAACACTTGGTTACCTCCGTGGTACTGGAGCCGTTCACAAAACTTGGTACCCCCCCAGCGGGGACTGGAGCTTTGGGCCAACAATTGGGTCCTCCAGCATACTGGACTTGTGCACAACACTGGCTACCTCCCGCAGGGACTGGGTTGTGCCAACCCTTGGCTAACCCCCAACGGTATGGGCTTTTGCACAACACTTGGGTTCCTCCCGCAGGTACTGGATTGTGCACAACATTGGTTTCCTCCCAGGTCTGGACTTGTGCACAAAACTTGGCTACCTCCACAGGACGGAGCTTGTGCACAACACTTGGCTACCTCCAGCAGGTACTGGAGCTTGTGCACAACACTTGGCTACCTCCAGCAGGTACTGGAGCTTGTGCACAACACTTGGCTACCTCCAGCAGGTACTGCATCACACAGATATTTTACTGTAAGTGTACAAAGTCAACTCGGGTGCAAATAACACACTTCGCCAGCTCGATCTCGGGATCTTCGGGTCGTGAGCGAGATCTCAGCACCGAGCTGTGCCTTGACGCACGTTAAGGGGTTCGAGTTCCATGGAAGAGGAGTTACCCTTCACTATTCTCCGGGTGCTTCAGGACCCCTTACAGCTCTAGCGTTTCCCCATTAAGTAAAAAAAATTCCTGTCCTATTAAGAGAGAGATACCTTGATGTTGATGAAGGGGCTCTTGATCACAGGAAATGGATTTGTCCTGCGCTTCCTTAGCTCAAACCTGATTACTTCCTATTCCCAGGGGCTGTTTGTGACCCTTACAGGTTTAGCACTTCCCATACCTCTAATAATAATACTAATAACATAACAATAAGAAATATAATAATAATAATTGAGAGACATTGACAGATTACAATTAACCTGAGTACAAGGCAGTGTTAAACTGTGAGCGGTGTGTCTTCATGGCCGCTTGTAAACTGTCTTGAAATCTACTCAACACTGTAAACTGCCTGTAACTCTAAACAACACTTGGAAATTGCCTTTAACTCCCCCAAACAGAGTTAACTCTCTTTAACTCCAAACACTGCTTGTCAACTGTTTTTAACTCCAAAGACCGCTTGTTAACTGTTTTTAACTTCAAACACTGCTTAACTGTCTATAACTCTTCAAAACACTGTTAGCTGTCTTTAACTCCAGCAAACAATGATTGTTAACTGTTTTAAACTCCCTCAACCACTGCTGTTTTTAACTCCCTAGCTTCTGCTTGTTAACTGTTTTTAACTCCCCAGAACACTGCTAGTTAACTATCTATAACTCCACCAAACACTGCTTGTTGACTATCTCCATCAGACAATGATTTTTTTTCAAATATTGTGGGAGAATTATTATTAATACGACGAGAAAACAGCAGTCAGCAGTTAGTGGGGGACCATGTGTGTTGTGGTGCAGGCTGGGGAGGGTGAGAGGTGCAGGCTGGGGAGGATGAGAGGTGCAGGCTGGGGAGGGTGAGAAGTGCAGGCTGGGGAGGGTGAGAGGTGCTGGCTGGGGAGGGTGAGAGGTGCTGGCTGGGGAGGGTGAGAGGTGCTGGCTGGGAAGGTGCACCTGGGAAGGGGGAGAGATGCATTGACCACCACCAACCATGTAAGCTTTACAGTGACCACCACCAACCATGTAAGCCTTACAGTGACCACCACCAACCATGTAAGCTTTACAGTGACCACCACCAACCATGTAAGCTTTAAAGTGACCACCACCAACCAGCCGACACGGGGTTCGAACCCTGGATGGGTTGTGAGCCGGTCTGGTCACTGGGCACCGGCTCCTGGGAACCAGCAACAAGCGAGGAGAGACAAATAACTAGCTATCAGACTTCACCGCTAAGATATATGTAATCTTTTCTTCCTCCTGTGATAAACTTGAGCCTGGGACGCTCCCCCTGTTATTTTCTTGTGCTAGTTCCAGGTAATTTCACTCTTAAGTGACCAAATGTGTGCTAATGAATCCTCATTTGCGTTTTTTTGGTTCAATTAATCTGGTCAGAGAAGAGGGACTTGGTGGGGGAGGGGGGAAGATAGTTGTTGTTGGTAGTGAGTTTGGTGGGGTTTTCTAAGGGGCTTGGAGGGGTCTTGTGGGGAAAGTGTTGGGGAGGTAGGGGAAGTCTCATACAAACAATCTTGGGGAAAAACCTGTTTGTATGAAGATCCAGTAAGAAAAAAGTTTCGATCCGACGTTTCGGTCCGACTTCGACCACTAGCTAGTCACAACTCAGCTAGTCTGTGACTAGTTAATGGTTCAAGTCGGACCGAAACGTCGTCCTAAGTTTCATTCTTAATTATGCATTGTTCCAGTCACGGTATTGTGCCTTTTCGCTCTTTCTAGACTAGGATAAACTTGTATAAATTTATACATCCATATACAGGGGCATATATTGAAATGTCAGTCGTGTATTTTCACACGCTGGCTTGTGTGAGACAGTTTTGAGTCTATAAGTTCTGTTGACGATGGTATTTTTTTTACAGAGCCTATTTTATCCTGTAAATTATAATGGTTCCAAGAAAGTGATGCAGCCTCGTGGAACCAAATGTAAACAAGAGACCATATTTACTCGTTTGTAGTGATTAGTAAGATAAACATATAGTGCACAGGCACGTACACATTGTGCACAGGCACGTACACATTATGTACAGGCACGTACACATTGTGCACAGGCACGTACACACAGTGCACAGGCACGTACACAGTGCACAGGCACGTACATACAGTGCACAGGCACATATATATACAGTACACATAAAGTGTATATATGTACATGCGCAGTGCACACACACACGTACACGGTACACTTATAGACAGTACACATACATACACGGTATACGTATGCACAGATACACGCACCAAACACGCACACACACACACACACACACACACACACACACACACACACACACACTACACATAACCAAGGTAGAGGTGAAGAAACTGCTAGACGAACTCGATACCTCATAGGCGGTGGGCCCAAATAACATATCTCCATGGATACTGAGAGAGGGAGCAGAGGAACTGTGTGTGCCATTATCAGCAATCTTCAGTAATCTATCGAAACAGGGCAGTTGCCTGAGGCATGGAAGACAGCACATGTAGTTCCAATTTTTAAGAAAGGGGACAGACAGGCAGCATTAAACTACAGACCAGTGTCACTGACTTGTATAGTATGTAAAGTCATGGAAAAGATTATCATAAGAAAAGTATTGGAACACATTGAAAGGATTGGGCTCATACATGACAGTCAGTACGGCTTCAGAGATGGGAAATCCTCTGTCACAAATTTACTTGAGTTCTACGATAAGGTAACATAAGTAAGACGGGAGAGAGAGGGATGGGTAGATTGCATCTTTTTAAATTGCAAGAAGGCTTTTGACACAGTACCACACAAGAGACTGGTGCAAAAATTAGAGGAGCAGGCAGGAATAACGGGGAAAGTACTGCAATGGATCAGGGAATACCTGACAGGAAGGAAACAACGTGTGTTGGTACGTGCTGAAGTGTCGGAGTGGGCGAATGTGTCGAGAGGGGTTCCACAAGGTTCAGTCCTAGGCCCGGTGCTGTTTCTTGTATACGTGAATGACATGGTGGAAGGAATAGATTCAGAAGTGTCACTGTTCGCTGATGATGTGAAACTGATGAGGAGAATACTAGTGGGAGAGGATCAGTTAAGATTACAAGGGGATCTGGACAAACTACAAGTATGGTCTGACAAATGGCTCCTGGAGTTTAACCCCAGTAAGTGTAAGGTCATGAAGATTGGGGAAGGACACAGAAGACCGCAGACGGAGTACAGGTTAGGAAACCAACAGCTGAAAAACGTCAGTTAAAGAAAAGGATCTTGGGGTAAGCATTATAATGAACATGTCCCCTGAGGCACACATCAATCAAATAACTGCTGCAGCATATGGGAGATTGGCAAACCCGAGATTGGCGTTTAGACATCTGAGTAAGGAGTCATTCACGACATTGTACAGTGTACGTAAGGCCTATACTGGAATATGCAGCGCCAGTATGGAACCCTCACTTAGTCAAACACGTCACGAAATTGGAGAAAGTGCAAAAATTTGCAAGACGATTAGTCCCGGAACTGAGGGGTATGTCTTATGAGAAGAGGTTAAGGGAACGCAACCTGATGACACTAGAGGATAGGAGGGATAGAAGGGACATGATAACAACGTATAAAATACTAAGAGGCATTGACAAGGTGGACAAGGATCGAATGTTTCAGAGATGGGATACAGAAACAAGGGGACACAATTGGAAACTGAAAACCCAGATGAGTCATAGGGATGATAGGAAGTATTTCTTTAGTCTTAGAGTTGTCAGGAACTGGAATAATCTGGAGAGTGTAGTAGTGGAAGCAAGTTCCATAAATAGCTTTAAGAAGAGGTATGACAAATATCATGGAGCAGGGAGAGGGCGAATTAGTATCGACCAGTGAAGAGGCGGGGCTAGGAGCTATGACTCGACCCCTGCAGCCACATATAGGTGAGTACATATAGGTGAGTACACAAACTAGAAACTAGAGAAAGTGCGAAGGTTTGCAACAAGACTAGTTCCAGAGCTAAGAGGAATGTCCTACGAGGAGAGGTTAAGGGAAATCAACCTGACGACACTGGAGGACAGGAGAGATAGGGGGAACATGATAACGACACACAAAATACTGAGAGGAATTGACAAGGTGGACAAAGACAGGATGTTCCAGAGATGGGACAGAGCAACAAGGGGACACAGTTGGAAGTTGAAGACACAGATAAATCACAGGGATGTTAGGAAGTATTTCTTCAGCCACAGAGTCGTCAGGAAGTGGAATAGTTTGGGTAGCGATGTAGTGGAGGCAGGATCCATACATAGCTTTAAGCAGAGGTATGATAAAGCTCACGGTTCAGGGAGAATGACTTAGTAGCGACCAGAGAAGAGGCGGGGCCAGGAGCTTGGACTCTACCCCTGCAGCCTCAACTAGGTGAGTACAACTAGATGAGTACACACACACACACACACACACTGCAACCCCTGCAACCACAATTAGGCAAGTACACACATACACACACACATGATAAAGCTCATGGAGCATGAAGAGAGAGTGGACCTAGTAGCAACCAGTGAAGAGGCGGGGCCAGGAGCTATGACTCGGCTTCTGCAAGCACAATTAGGCGAGTGCACACCCACACACATACACACAATACATAGGACAACTGCCGGAGGACTCTAGTGCGTTAAACCACAGACGAGTGTCAATGACATGCAAACGTATGTAAGGTTATGGAGAAGATTATCAAAAGAGTGGTGGAGCACCTATGAAAGAGCGGGTTCATACAGGAAAACAGCATGGCTTTAAAGATGTGTCAAAAACCTACTGGAGTTACAAGGTAGCAAAAGTAAGGCAGGAGATCGTGAAATGGGTAAATTGCATGTTTTTGGACTGTAGGAAGGATTTTGACACAGCCCCGTACAAGAGAATGGTACAAAAGCTGAAGGGGCTGGCAGAAATAACATGGAAAACAATACAATGGATCAAGGTATAACTGTCAGGAAGGAAAGAACGAGTGATTATTATCCATGAAGAGGTGTCGGAACGGGTGCATGTGACAAGTGGGGTTCCACAAGCATCAGTACTTGGGCCAGTGCTATTTCTTATACAGTATATGTAAATGACATGAGGGAAGGGATAGAGTCAGAGGTATCCCTGTTCGCAGATGACGTGAAACTAATGAGAATACAAGCAGGCGTGGACTAGGAAAGGCTGCAAATGGATCTGGACAGGTTGCAGGTCTGGTCTAACAAGTGGCTACTGAAGTCTGACCCCAGTAAGTGCAAAGTTATGAAATTTGGGAAAGGGCAAGGAAGACCGCAGGCGGAGTAGAGTCTCGGGGTGCAAAGACTGCAAACCTCACTCAAGGAGAAGGCCCTCAAAGTGAGTATTGTACCCCAGTATTTCTCCCGAGGCGCACTTCGATCAAATATCTGGTGCAGCGCATGTGCGTCTGGCAAATCTAATAATAGCTTTTAAACTTTTAATTAAGGAGTCATTCACGACACTGCATGCCATGAACGTCAGGCTCAAATTGGAGTACGCAGCACCAGTTTGGAACCCACACCTGAACAAGCATGTGAAGAAATTGGATAAAGTGCAGATGTTTACAACGAGACTAGTTCAGGAGCTAAGGGGTATGTCCTATGAAGAGAGGCTAAGGGAATTCAGCATAATTTCACTGGAGGACAGAAGGACTAGGGATGATATGATAACGTACAAAATATTGAGAGGAAATGATAGGATGAATGCGTCTTTAGGTTTGTTTGGTGGACGGATTTGTCTATGGTCTCTTTGCGTAGTATGGTCTAGAGTGCCGAGTTTGTGGGGCAGAAGGTCCGGTGGCCCGGTGGTCCGGTGGCCTGGTGGCTAAAGCTCCCGCTTCACACACGGAAGGCCCGGGTTCGATTCCCGGCGGGTGGAAACATTTCGACACGTTTCCTTACACCTATTGTCCTGTTCACCTAGCAGCAAATAGGTACCTGGGTGTTAGTCGACTGGTGTGGGTCGCATCCTGGGGGACAAGAGTAAGGACCCCAATGGAAATAAGTTAGACAGTCCTCGATGACGCACTGACTTTCTTGGGTTATCCTGGGTGGCTAACCCTCCGGGGTTAAAAATCCGAACGAAATCTTATCTTATCTTATCTCTTATATAGGCTCACTCCGCGACTGGAAGTCATCATCCGCGAGTCGTGGGTAACTTTACTTCATGAAGTCATGAAGAATTCGTGTTAATCACTTCCAAGACTGATGAAGGATGTCCTAAAGTGCAAGGGACGACCTATTTTGTGGTGATGGTGGGAGAGGTAGGCCGGCATACTCAAATGACGATCATTTTACAGAGTCAGCTGTCACTGGTATAAATAGTCAAATGACACGTTTAAATACTGTCGGCTGACACGTGAAAATACACAGAGGATTTACACACAGATGTGCATATGAAATGTTGCAATGCCTGGACTGGTGACATGCAGAGATGAATGACACATACATAGACACATTCAGGAGACAGGTAGATATAGTAGAAGTAGAGATAGACAGGCGAGCAGACACGGGAACACGCACGAACTCACCATGTGTGAAGAGATGAGAGATAAAATCAAGGAGCTGCGTGTCCTTCTTAATGGTTGTGTGAGAGTATTGTGACACCTACAACTACCCCCCCAACCCCAACCCATCACCACGCATACACATACATACACGGTGCAAATATATATTCACACACACACGCATACATACACGGTACAAATATATATATATATACACACACACACATACATACACGGTGCAAACATACATACACAGTACAAACATACACACACACATACATACACGGTGGAGACTTTCAACATACACACACATACAGGGTTTGGAGACATACACACCACACACACCACACACCACACACACATGCATATACGGTGTATACATACACACACATACATAAACGGTGCAAACATACACACATACATACATACACCTGGAGATTACCTGGAGAGGGTTTCGGGGGTCAATGCCCCCGCGGCCCGGTCTGAGACCAGGCCTCATGGTGAATCAGGGTCTGATCAACCAGGCTGTTACTGTTGGTCGCACGCAAGCTGGTTACGAAAACCCCAGTTTCCCGTTGGTCAGGTATTGATTTAGGTGCCTGTCCAGTGCCTTCTTGAAGACAGACAGGGGTCTATTGGTAATCCCCCTTATGTATGTTGGTAGGCAGTTGAACAGTCTTGATTCCCGGACACTTTTTGTGTTGTGTCTCAGTGTACTCGTGGCACCCCTGCTTTTCATCGGGGGAATGTTGCATCTCCTGCCGAGTCTTTTGCTTTCATAGGGAGTGATTTTTACACGGTGTAAATTACACACCACACACACACACACACACACACACACACACACACACACACACACACCCCCACACACACACACACACACACACACACACACACACACAAGATTTTGTGCAGAAGCTAGAGCCTCGGCGATATAACAGGAAGGGCACTGCAAGGATCAGGAGAATACCTGACAGGGAGGCAACAACGAGTCATGGTACGTAATGATGTATCACAGTGGGCACCTGTGACGAGCGGGGTCCCACAGGGGTCGGTCCTAGGACCAGTGCTATTTTTGGTATAATTTTGAACGACATGACGGAAGGGTTTTAGACTCAGAAGTGTCCTGTTTGCAGTTTATGTGAAGTTAAAAGAGGAGAATTAAATTGATGAGGGCCAGGCAGCACTTCAAAGAGACCTGGGGCAGATGGACACCTGGTCCAGCAAATGGCTTCTCGAATTTAATCCTGCCCAAATGCAAAGTCATGAAGATAGGGGAAGGGCACAGAAGACCACAGCAGAGTATAGGGGTAGGTGGCCAAAGACTGCAAACCTCACTCAAGGAGAAAGATCTTGGGGTGAGTATTAACACCGAGCATGTCTCCGGAAGCACACATATCAGATAACTGCTGCGCATATGGGCGCCTGGCAAACCTGAGAACAGCATTCCGATACCTTAGTTTAAAGGGAAACATTCAAGACACTGTACACCGTGTATGTCAGGCCCATACTGGGGGTATGCAGCAACCCGTTTGGAACCCGCACTTGATAAAAACACGTCAAGGGAAAATAGGAAAGTACAAAGGTTTGCGACAAGGTTAGTTCCAGAGCTAAGGGGAATGTCCTATGAAGAAAGATTAAGGGAAATCGGCCTGACGACACTGGAGGACAGGTGGTCAGGGGAGACATGATAACGACATATTTAAAAAACTGCGTGGAATAGACAAGGTGGACCAAAGACAGGATGTTCCCGGGAGGGGACACAAAAAAACAAGAGGCACAATTGGAAGTTGAAGACACAAATGAGTCAGAGAGATAGTAGGAAGTATTTTCTTCAGTCATAGAGTTGTAAGGCGTGGAATAGCCTAGAAAAAGGGCGTAGTGGAGGCAGAAACCATACACAGATTTAAGACGAGGTTTGATAAAGCTCATGGAGCGGGGAGGAGGGGCCTAGTGGCAACCGGTGAAGAGGCGGGGCCAAGGACTAGGACTCGAAACCCCCGCAACCACAAATAGGTGAGTACAAATAGGTGAGTTCACACACAAAACCCAAAACACACACACACACACCCCACACACCACATACCACACACACCACATACCCACACACACACACACACACACACACACACACACACACAAAACACACACACACACACACACAACACACACACACACACACACCCCCACATACCACACCACACACACACACACACACACACACACACACACACACACACCCACACCCCACACACACACACACAACACCACACACACACACACAAATCTGACCCGAAACTGTTGTACAGCCACATCAGGAGGGGTAAACAACAGGTCAAGGACCCGGTAATCAGGCTAAGGAAGGAAGGAGGAGAGGGCAACAAGAAAAATGACCGTTGAAGGTATGTGAGGAACTCAACAAAGAGATTCAAAGAAGTGTTCACAGAGGAGGGCAGGAAAATGGGGGCTCAGAATGACGGAGGAGGTGGGGCCAACCACACATTGTGCTGGACAACAGTGCACACAAAAAACCGAGGGAGAAGAAGTGAAGGAGGTTTCTGAGTGAGCTAGGATCCTCATAGGCCAATGGGGCCAGATAACATCTCCCCATGGGCTATTGTGGACGGGTAGCCAGAGGCGCCTTATGTGGACCCCTAACATCAATATTCCAATACAATCTATCGAAACAGGGGGAGATTGCCTGAGCATGGAAGACAGCAAATGTGTCCCCAATCTTTTAAAAAAAAGGAGACAGACATGAAGCATTTTAAAACTACAGGACAGTTGCCTGACATGTATTGTATTGCAATAAATCATAGGAGGAGAGGGATTATCAGGGGAGGGAGAAGGGAGTGGTGGAATACACCTTAGAAAGGAATGATTCATACATCAGCAGGCCCAACATGGTTTTCTCAGGGACGGGGAAATCCTGTGTTCACAAATCATATGGAAGTTCTTTGGACTCCTATCCATGGGTGGAGGTGAACAGCCAGTTAAAGACAAGAGAGAGAGAGAGGGGTGGGTGGCTTGATTTTCTTGGGACTGCAAGAAGGCGTTTTTTTTTTGACACAGTTTTCACACAAGAGATTGGTTTGCAAAAAAAACTGGGAGGACCAAGCAGGGATAACCAGGGAAGGAAGGCACTACAATGTGATCAGGGGATACTTGGTCAGGGGAAGACAGCAAGCGAAGTCATGGTTACGTGGCGAAGGTGTTGTCAGAGGTGGGCCACCTTTCGGGCCACCACGGGGGGTCCCACAGGAGGTCAGTCCTAGGAACCAGTGCTTGCTGTTTCTGGTATTTGTGAACGACATGACGGAAGGCAAAAAAAATAGACTCTGAGGTTGTCCCTGTTTGCAGATGACGTGGAAGTTGATGAGGAAGAATTCACTCGTTCGAAGGACCAGCAGGAGAACTACAAAGGGGATCTGGACAGGATGCAGACCTGGTCCAGCATATGTCTCCTGGGAGTTCAATTCCCACCAGAGTGCTGCAACGTCCATGGAAGGATTGGGGAAAGGAAAAAGGCAAAGAAAGGACCGGCAAGGCGGAGTACAGTCTAGGGGGCCAGAGACTACAAAACCTTACGTCAAGGAAAAAAGGGATTTGGGGTGGAGGTTGTATAACACCAAGGCACATCTAACTGAAGGAACATCTAAATCAAAATAAACTGCTGCAGCATATGGGGCCCGCCTACGCAAACCTCCAAAACTGCATTCCGACACCATCTTAAATAAGGAATCGTCAGGGACCCTGTACGTGTGTACTAGGCCCAATATTGGAGTATGCGGCACCATGTGTGGAACCCACACCTAGCCAAGCACCGTTTAAAGGAACTAGTGAAAGTGCAAAAGTTTTGCAACAGACTAGTCAAAAGAGCTAAGAGGTTATGTCCTACGAGGAAGAGGTTAAGGGGGAGGAATAGCAAACCTGACGGCACTGGTGGACAGGTGAGCGAGAGATAGGGGGGAACATGATGAACGACACTCAAAATACTGAGAGGAATTGGACACAAGGTGGACAAAGACAGGACGGTTCCAGAGATTGGACACAGTATCAAGGGGACTCACAGTTGGAAGTTTGGAAGACACAGATGAATACAGGGATGTTAGGAAGTATATTTCTTCAAGCCCCACAGACAGAGTAGTAAGGTCAGTAAGCTTGGAAATTAGTGTGGGAAGCGGGTTGTAAGTGGAGGCCTAGGATCCATACATAAGCTTAAGCAGTGTATTATGATTAAGATCAACGGTTCAGCAGAGAAGTGACCTAAAAAAGTAGCGATCAGGGTGGAATAAGAGGGCGGGGCAGGAGCTCTGGACATCGACTCCCGCAAACCCCTCATCTAGGTGGTACACACACACACAACACACCACACACCAAACACACACACACACTACACTCACACACACACACAGACACACACACACACACACAACTCACACATACACACTCACGCACACCACGCACACACAGACACACACACACACACACAAACACTAAATACATAACCACATCCACACCACACACACACACAAACACACCACACACAACACACACACACAACAACACACATCACACACGCACACCACACACACACACACCACAGACTGAGGAAAAGGGGGATGGTGGGAATTCACTAGAGAAACGGACTCCTAAAGAGGTATGTCAAGGAGCTACAACACAAGGATTTAATGAGGTATTTACAGTTGTGGGGGAAAAACCCAGTAGGCGACCTCCAGGGAAAAAATCCAGAAACAGGGGGGGCACACAGCAAGTGCCGGATGATGTTACTTATAAACCAAGGAGGGAGGCGAAGAGAGGAAAAAGAAGGCTCTATGCGACTGACCACTCAAAGGCACCCTGTTGGGACCAGGACAACCATTCTCCATGGTCCTTTAAATGGAGGGAGCCAGAGATATGTGTTAGCCATTTTTTAAAACAAGATCTTCAGAACACATCAATTTTTTGAAACTGGGCAAACTCACCTGAGGTATGGAATAAAAATGGCAAATGTAGGTCCCAATTTTTTAAAAAAGGGAGACAGACTGAGGCACTCTTAAACTAATCCAGAACCTGTATCACTAACGTGTATTGTATGCAAGGTCATGGAGAAGAAGATATCAGGAGGGAGGAGTGGTGGGGGCACTGGAAAGAAAACAAGGGGTATAATTGACAACAGCTCTGTTTCAGGTAAGGAAAAATCCTGTGTCACAAACCTACTAGGAGTTTTATGACCAATGGTGACAGAAGTAAGACAAGAGGGTTTTCGAGAGAGGCGTGTGGAATCGACTGCATATTTTGGAACTGCAAGAAAGGCCTTCGACACAGTTTTCTCCCACAAGAGGTTTTACTGCAAAAAGCTAGGGAATCCTGGCACACATAACCGGAAAAGGCACTGCAATGGATCAGAGAATATCTGGACCAGGGAGGCAACAAACGAGTTCATGGGGTATGTACGCGACGAGGGGGGTAACAAGAGTGGGCCGCCTGTGTAACAAGCGGGGGGGGTTTTCCACAGGGTGTCAGTCCTAGGAACTGTGCTGTGTTCTTGGTATATGTGATCGTGGATCCATATCAGAAAGGGATAGACTCAGAAGTTGTCCTTTTGTTTGCAGATGGGATGGATGCGAAGTTTATAAATGAGAGAATCAAATCGGGATGAGGATCAGGCAGGCCTCCTACAAAGAGACCTGGACAGGCTACAAGTCTGGTTCCGCAACTGGCTCTTGAATTTAAACCCTGCCCAAATGCCAAAGTCATGAAGATTGGGGAAGGGGCAAAGAGGACCGCAGGGAACAAATGATAGTTTAGATGGCCACAAAGGACTGCAAACTCACTCAAGGAAAATATCTGGGGGGTGAAGTTGTTTGAATTTGTAAGTTATAACACTCGGAGCATATCTCCTGAGGCACCACAATCATTCTGATAACTGCTGCAGCCAATTACGATGGAGCTGGCAAACCTACGGGATAGCGTTTCAGAATACCTCAGTGTAAGGATTCGTTTTTATTTTAAGAACTCTGTATACCATTTACGTTCTGGCCCATACTGGAGTATGCAGAACCAGTTTGGAAAATCCACACCTAGTCAAGCACGTCAAGTAAAATTAGAGAAAGGTGTCATAGGGTTTTGGCAACCAAGAAATCCTAGAGCTACGGGGATTGTCCTAATGTAGATAAGGTTGAGGAAAGAACTCCCGGCACCTGGACGACACTGGAGGACAGGTGGGGTCAGGGGAGACATCGGGGATAAACGACTTATTAAAATACTGCGCGGATAGAATAGACAAGGTGGACCCAAAGATGGGACCATACTAGTTTTTTTTGATGGCGAGGAATGAATAGAGCTCATGGGGCAGGGAGGGAAGTGAGGAGAGGGAGAGAGGGACCTATAGTAGCAATCAGCGAAAGAAGGCGGGGCCAAGGAGCTTGTGATCGACCCCTTGCCAACCACAAATAGGTGAAGTACAGTACATACCACACACACACTCACAACACACACACACACACACACAAACACACACACACACACACACACACACACACACACAAACCCCACACATAGACAGAACAGAAGGGAACATCAAGAGGGAATATACCAACAAGTGTTGGATGACATACGAACAACTGAGGAGGAGGTGAAGAAGCTTTAAGTGACCTTGACACCTAAAAGGGGCGATGGGACCGGAAAACATCCCCCCATGGGTCCTTAGAAAAGGAGCAGAGATGCTGTGTGTGCCTCTAACCACAATCTTCAACACATCCCTTGAAACTGGGCAACTACCTGAGAAATGGAAGACAGCTAATGTAGTCCCCATATTTAAGAAAGGAAAACAGAAACGAGGCACTAAACTACAGACCTGTGTCTCTGACATGTATTGTGTGCAAAGTCATGGAGAAGATTATCAGGAGGAGAGTGGTCGAAACCCCGGGAAAAGGAACAAGATTAAAAATGAAAACCAGCATGGGTTAATGGAAGGCAAATCTTGTATCACAAACCTCCTGGGTTTTATGAAAGGTAACAGAAGTAAGACACGAGAGAGGGGTTGGGTAGATTGCGTTTTCCTAGACTGCAGGAAGGCCTTTGACACAGTTCCCCACAAGAGATTGGTGCAGTAGCTGGAGGATCAGGCACACGTAAAAGGAAGGGCACTGCAATGGATAAGGGGAAATACCTGACAGGGAGGCAGCAACAAAGTCATGGTACGTGAAGAGGTATCACAGTGGGCGCCTGTTACGAGCGGGGTCCCACGGGGGGTCAGTTCTAGGACCAGTGCTATTTTTGATTATTGAAGACAGATGGAAGGAATAGACTCTGAAGTGTCCCTGTTCGCAGATGACGGGGAAGTTGATGAGAAGAATTAAATCGGCGAGGATGAGGCAGGACTGAAAAGAGACTGGAGGGGCTGGACTTTGTGGTCCAGTAACTGGCTTCTCGAATTCAATCCAGCCAAATGCAAAGTCATGAAGATTGGGGAGGGGCAAAGAAGACCGCAGACAGAGTATAGGCTAGGTGGACAAAGACTACAGACCTCACTCAGGGAGAAGACCTTGGGTGACCATAACACCGAGCACATCACCGGAGGCACACATCAACCAAATAACCGCTGCAGCATACGGGCGCCTGGCAAACCTGAGAATAGCGTTCCGATACCTTAATAAGGAATCGTTCAAGACACTGTACACTGTGTTATGTTAGGCCCTACTGGAGTATCCCAGCACCAGTCTGGAACCCCACCTGGTCAAGCACGTCAAGAAGTTAGAGAAAGTAAAAAAGGTTTGCAACAGGCTAGTCCAGAGCTAAAGGGGAAAATGTCGTAGAGGAAAGGTTGAGGGAAATCGGACTGACGACACTGGAGGACAGAAGGGTCAGGGGAGACATGATAACGACAACAAGATACTGCGGGGAATTATAAGGGGACAGAGATAGGATGTTCCAGAGAGGGACCAGGAACAAGGGGTCACAACTGGAAGTTTGAAGACCGGGGACGATGTCACAGGGACGTTAGGAAGTATTTCTTCAGTCATAGAGTCGTCAGGAAGTGGAATAGCCTAGCAAGTGAAGTAGTGGAGGCAGGAATCATACATAGTTTTAAGAAGAGGTATGATAAAGCTCAGGAAGCAGAGAGAGAGAGAGAGAGAGAGAGGACCTAGTAGCAATCAGTGAAGAGGCGGGGCCAGGAGCTGAGTCTCGACCCCTGCAACCACAATTAGGTGAGTACAATTAGGTGAGTACACACACACACACACAACTGCCTTTAACAACTGGTAACTACTACTATACACTGTACGTAAGCATTTGATTCAGTATCAAACAAGAGTCTGGGATAAAAGCTAAGAAGCTGGCAGGAATAGGGAAGCCACTGCAATGGATCAAGGAATACCTAATAAGAAGTAAGGGAAGAGAATGGGCAAGTGTGATAAGTGGGGGTCCACAAGTATCGCTACTAAAACCTGAACTGGTTCTCGTGAGTCTGAATGACATCCGAGAGATAGTCCGATACATATTTGTTTGCAGATTGTGTGAAAATAATGAGAAGAGAAACAGGAGAGGGCGAGGAAATCCTGCAAATGAACTATGACAACCTGCAGATGTTTTCCTAATAATATAGTTACTGGAATTCAACAGACTCGAGTGCAGGGATTTGAAAACTGAGGAAGAGAGAAGACCAGAAGCGGAGTGCAGTTCGTAGGGGACAAAGACTGCAAACATTGATCATTTAGGACTTCAGGGTGAGCATAGCACCAAACATATCGCCTGAGACACACACCAACTGAACAAACTCTGCAGCATACCCGAGTTCGGTATATACTGCAGAAGTTCTCAGTGATCTTCAAATATCTCCATCTTCCACTCTTTCACTAACCTTCCTCTCGTCCTCTCATTGCTCCAGTGTTTTTCCTTCCCACTTAGTTTCCTTTCCCTCATATATCCTCTCCAGCTCTCTTTACCATTCCTCCCTCGGGTCCCTTGACTATACCATCATACCTAAGCTCACCTCTCAATTCAAACCGCTTCAAAACTCTCATTTCATATCCATCAAAATTCATTTTACCCACGCCACTGCAACCATCTTCATCCATCTACCTTTCTCGGCGTAAAAGATAGGAAGGTGGAGGAAGGGGGAGAGTAAGTCTTTTAGAAGGGTATAGGTGTGGGATATAAAGGGATTTTTTGTGCGGGGGTGTGGAGGGGTGTATGTCAGGGGTATGTGGAGGGATTTATCTAAGGGGATGATGAGAACTGCATGTTAAAGGGCTGGGAAGAGTATATGAGTGAGGGAAGGAATTATGGAAAGACAGTCAGTTTTTTAAACAAACTTGGCACCCCCACAGTGGGGGGATGTCATGTTCCATTACGAGGATGGGTTGCAAAAGAACATAAGAAATAAGGAACACTGCAGCAGACCTACTGGCCTATTCTAGGACAATTCTTCTAAAAACCCAAACCTTCTAATTTCACTCTGGGAATATACATGTATATATATATATATATATATATATATTTTTATATATATATATATATATATATATTATATATATATATATATATAATATATTTATATATATATATATATATATATATATATAAATAACCATATATATATAACCATATATATATAACCATTCATCACAACTGTCAGACACTGCAGCATCATGGGGATCTTGTTCAAAGAATTCTTCAACACTTGTTCAACCTTTGGGACGAAGGACCTACTTCGACTAGTGGATGGTACCACTATGACCCCGCCTCCGCCTGCTTCACCTCACCTCACTACAGTATATAAGCCACGTCTACGGCCCTATGCTGTACGTGCTACAAGATTGATGGACTGAACACATCGACTCCAGGTTGAGGGACTGATTACCTAAATCCCCTCCTCTCCTTACGCCTTCCTTTTTGGTATTGATGATGAAGCCACTGTGTGGCGAAACTTTTCCCTGAATAAAGATTCCCATATGCTGCAAAAGTGTCTCAATCAATCTTCAACTTGTCGGTTTTTCAAACCATTCATCACATATATATATATGCTTAACAATTCGCAAACAAGCGAAATTATTTATGAACATTATCTCTACGCGGGAACTCGGACCTGCAAACTCTATATCAGAGTACACAATAAATTACCACGAAGCTAGAAACCCTGAAGTCTCGCCTTGAAAGGTGAGGGGAACTGATTACATCGTCTTCACATCTCTACTGCTCCTGCATACTTTCTGCACTCGACTGAAGAATCCAACTGTGTAGGCGAAACGTTTCGGAATAAAGATGCATAATTTGCTGCCTATGTGTCTTACTTCCCAAACTGTCGGTATTGTATACCTTTTTGATATTCAAGGGGTACAGGTGCCAGTGTTGTGGTTGAGACGGAGTACGTACGAAGGAGCCCTTATAATTTCACGTCCAGTACTTAAGTACATTGTCATGGAGGGGGGGCCCCAAATTTTTGTTTGTTAAATAAGTACTTTATACATTTTTTAGTCACTCTAAAAACTTTTTTTTGTAATTCATCCTGTGGCCATCATAGATCGCTTGATCACGTCACACATAGGGGATATCATGTCACGCTAGTAACCAAAGTTAGACGATGATAAAAGTCACAATACTTTGGCGGGAACAATTTAAAAAAAAAGATTTGGAGATGAATGTAGGACGTTTCGGTCCGTACTAGACCATTGTCAAGTGGGAAGCGTCTTGTCTAGCAAAAGACTTACCAAAACGCAATCTAATTTGATCTCTAATTAGAAAGGCTAGTTGTGAAATGCAGGGAAAGATCACACATGTCAACAGACGCTACTCACTCGTTGATGTAATTGTCTGTGATGCTGGCACCCTGCCATTCTACACTCATTCAAATGGCACTAACACACACAGGGCCAGGAGCTACGATACGGCCCCTGCGACTACAAATAGGTAAGTACACGCACCCTGGCACTAACATGAGAACATAAGAAAGGAGGAACACTGAAGCTGGCCTAGGGCCCCATACTAGACACGTTCTTCGGAAACCCAAAACCCACTAACAAAAAATTGCCTAACCCATTTTCAATGCACCCGGCATTAACATATACTCTGGCACTGACACATACCCTGACAGGGACACTACCCTGGCACTGACATATACCCTGGCACTGAAAATACCCTGGCATTGACACCTGGCACTCTAGCACTCTGACAATAACAGTTTCATGCTGGTGCACTCACAGGGTCCTGAAAACCTTGTTGGCACTGTGAGTCACTGTAGATCGTATTACTCGCTTGGATTATTATTACTACGAAGGAATAATTATGAACGTTTCTCCTAGCTGTCACCTGCCACTCGTCGACCATGTTGCTCTCATACTGAAGGATCCACACGGGTTTAGCGGGCCCTTACATATATTAATATCTAGGTGCGTGTCAGTTGCTGCGCAACCCGAGAAAGGATCCCTGTATATCATTTAAACTCAGCCCTCTCTACCTCAATGCACGCAAAATGAATAGGGGCAGAGTGAGGAGAAAGATTATAGTGTAGTTAAATATCAGCGTTGAAGATTTTTAAGTCAACCAGAAGAGGCATTCTCTAGTTATCATATGGCAACCAATTTGCTTCATGAAATTAGCGAATTAAAATTTAGACAACCCAAAATCAATATATTTTTTTTCCTTTCAGATAAAACATCATTGATAAAAGTTTGAAGGCGACGAGAAGAGTCATTCTCCAGTTATTGACGGAGCCCAACAGGTCTAAGTTTGTTAACTATGTTATGAAACTGGCAACTTTTGACCTACACAACCTAAACCCAGATGAATCAGCTGATTAGATGAGTCAGTCACAAGTTAACGAGTGGAAACCAGTATTTATTTTTTCCCAACTTCATCTGTGCAGTTAGTAAATTAGCATCTACAGCGGCCAAGATCACTCCAAAATTTAACTTTAAATTAACGTTTATTAGTTTGAAGCCCAAATAAAAGAGGCATTCTCCAGCTATTGTCAGTCATCATCCCCTAGCTTCTAACAACATCACCCTCCCCCGATTCTAACCACACCTCCGCCCCCCAACCCCCGGCCCTTCCCAACCCAGCTCCTGCCTGTCACCACACCCCCACCATTCACCTACCCCACCCCAACCATTCACCCACCACACCCCCCAAACCCCTTCACCTACCCCCCCACCCCAAACATTCACCTACCCACCCCAACCATTCACCTACCACACCTCCCAAAACCCTTCACCTACCACACCCCCAACCATTAACCTACCACACCCCCCAAACCCTTCACCTACCACACCCCCAACCATTCACCTACCACACCCCCAACCATTCACCTACCACACCCCCAACCATTCACCTACCACACCCCCCAAACCCTTCACCTACCACACCCCCAACCCATTCACCTACCACACCCCCAACCATTCACCTACCACACCCCCCAAACCCTTCACCTACCACACCCCCAACCCTTCACCTACCACACCCCCAACCATTCACCTACCACACCCCCAACCATTCACCTACCACACCCCCAACCATTCACCTACCACACTCCCAACCATTCACCTACCACACCCCTGCCGCTCACCCGTGTGAGGGAACAATGACCAAGGTAGCAGTGATAGCGTGGAACACCATCGTGGCGGACACGTCAATTTGTCATGTCCAGTCATCTGATGGGACACCCAACTTGGGAAGTCCTCCCATCCACCTTCTCAACCTCCCCTAAACGCCTTCCTCCCTCCTTCCTTTCCCATACTCCTTCCCCTACCTTCTTCCTTCCCTCTATGACCTCCTTCCATTCTTAGCCTTTCATTCCACTCTTCTAGAACCCCAGTGGAAATAAGTCACTTTGACTTTCTTGGGTTATTCTAGGTAATTTACTCTATGTATGATAATTGTAATAATGTATATCTGTCTCTCAAACTTATTTCCCTACCTAGCTTCTTTCCCCTCCCTCCCTCCCTCCCAATTATTCCTCTCCAGTTATTCCACTCTCTCCCTAACTTTTCTCAAATCCCTCTCTAGTTCCAACCTATCATCCGAGGCTATAAGTAATTTGCTAAGTGTGTTTAGACTTTGCATATAAGGTTATACTTTTACACTGGCCTTGCATATTATATAGAATATAACCAGAATTCTCCAATGCCAATGATATTGACGATTGGACAGACATTTTTCTTAACAAAATACTTAGACTATACAGCAAACAGTGTCCTATAAAAACAAACAGATCACGAATAAACGGTTTGGTTGCCCATGGCTAACCAGCAGCATTCTGAAATCCATTGATAAGAAACACCAATATGAAAAGCAATGTAGACAGGGCTTAATACACAAAGATATTCTTAAACAATATTCAACAGTTCTCACCAAATTAATAAAGAAAGCCAAAAACTATACTTTCTCCAGCGATTCACTGACACAAAAGGAGATATAAAAAAGACCTGGAAAACCCCTTTCCAGATTCTGGGGACCACAAACTGAAAAAAAACCAAGAATATTGTTCTAACTAAACCTCATGAAACACCACTGCATCCCACTGATACAGTTAACAAGATAAGCGACTTCTTCTCAAACATAGGATCTAATCTGGCCAGTAAAATCCCATGTACCAATTGCCATGCCGGGGATCTACCCCAGATGGGAATTTCCCCAAAATTTCCCTTTTATCTTGTACCAACTGAGCCCACGGAAGTCACCGCGATCATAAAGTCACTTAAAAATAACTCGGGGAATCTGTCTCACGTCCCACCATTATTGTACAAGCGAGCGGCCCATGTCCTTTCGCATGCTATTACATTCTTTTAACAAGTCACAGAAACTAACACTTTCCCGACATATCAAGACAGCAAGGGTTACACCAATACATAAAAGGGGGTGGGCTCTACGATGTAAACAACTATAGGGGCCCAAAATCAAACTTACCATTGCTATCCAAAATCTTTGAGAAACTCGTGACAGGGACTATATTCATTTATAACGTCACAAAACATACTCAACCCCTGCCAATTTGGATTCAGGAAAAATAAAAGCACTAATGATGCAATTATAAAAATGCTAGACCTGCTTTACACAGCATTGGAAAATAAGGAATATAGCTAGGAATTTTTATTGACCCAAGAAAAGCGTTTGACACAGTAGACCACGGCATCCTACTCCACAAACTTGACCACTTAGGTTAAGAGGCCATGCGCTTGCATTTTTTTAAATCCTACCTTCTATAGGTATCAGTATGTCACCATTTAAGACACAGCCTCATCAATACGGCCACTTGATACTGGAGTTCCGCAGGGAAGTGTCCTTGGACCCCTGCTCTTCCTCATTTACATCAATGATCTTCCAAACATATCCCAACACCTGAAACCCATTCTCTTTGCTGACGACACGACTTATGTCATCTCCCACCCTAATCTTGCCACCCTCAACACCATTGTTAACGAGGAGCTGCTCAAAATATCGACTTGGATGACAGCCACTGGCAAAACCTACTATATTATGTTTGGTAGCAGAGCAGGTGTTGCGCAACTTAACATTAAGATCGACAACACTCTAATTGCCAGACATAATGAGGGCAAATTCCTTGGCCTATACCTCAACAACAACCTAAATTTCAGCACCCATATCCAACACATAACAAAAAAAGTATCAAAATCGGTGGGGATCCTCTCCAAGATACGATACTACGTGCTGCAAACTGCACTTCTCACACTATACCATTCACTTATATATCCATACCTCACCTATGCTATCTGTGCTTGGGGTTCAACTGCAGCAACACACCTAAAGCCAATAATAACTCAACAAAAAACCGCAGTAAGAATAATCACTAAATCCCATCCCTGGCAACACCCCCCCCCCTTCCCACTCTTCATAGATCTAAACTTGCTCCCTGTTCAGAACATCCACACTTACTACTGTGCAATCTATATCTACAGGACCTTAAATTCCAAAATTAACCTTGACCTAAAATGCTTTCTTGATAGTTGTGACAGGATCCACAGGCATAAACACCAGACACAAACATCTCTATGACCTTCCCCCTGTTCAACTAAACCTTTACAAAATTCAATGTATTTCAAAGGACCTAAAATCTGGAACACCCTACCTGAAAACTCTAGAACTGCAGACACATTCATCACTTTCCAAAAAATACAGTTAGAAAACATCTTATCTCTTGATCCACCCCGACAACTAACTACATGATAACCACCTGGTGGTTCACAATTACACTCACCCCCCCTGACTATAAACCCAGAAATACTAATCTTAATCTTAAAATAATAAATCCTAACTAGTCATAAGTTTGCCTATGATTACTCCAATATCGACATTTGTATTGTGCCAAAACAAAAGCATTCACATTGCTAAACTCACAAATTATGATGTAGTCACTTAACCTTAATACCATAATCTATAAGGATTTAATGTTAAGAATTAATCTATGTCTGCCCGAAATGCCTAGCCATGCTAGGTGTCCGAGTGGCCCCCTCTGTAATTAGTATTTTATAACATGTAAACCACACAATACCCAAAATCTGTAAACCCCACATTGTAACCCTTATAGAGAATAAACTTGAACTGAATTGAATTGAATAGAATAACCCACGATAACTTGGGATAATATAGAATAATATAAGACAACCCATCGAAGTCAAACAATATGACTTATTTCAATTGTTTTTTTTTCCGCTTTTATTTTTTTTTCTTGTTTCTTGGTTTCGATATCCTCATGAAATTCATTGTTCCTTTGAGTGGGATATATACACTGATTAGATTTAGATTTTGTTGCAGACACGGCTAGTTTGTTGTGTACCCCATAGGTATCCCTAGTTCGATCGCTATCGCACTCAACTCACACACTGAGGTCCGGAGTTCGAATCTCCGGTACGGCTGGAAAACATTAGGGACGTGTTTCCAAAAGACACCTGCTGTCCCTGTTCACCCATCAGTTTAAAATGGGTACCTGGGTATTAGTCAACTGGTGTGGGTAGCATCCTGGGACAAAACTGATCTAATTTGCCCGAAATGCTCTGCGTAACAAGCTGCATTCTCTATATAGTAGTATATTAGTGATGTTAGTACGATGGTATACTTGTACATGACTTTTGTAAATGATACTTGTATTTTATTATATTATTATATATATTTTTATTATTATTATATTATTATATTATTATTATTATTATTATATAATAATTATAATATATAATAATAATATATTATTATTATTATTATTATTATTATTATTATTATTATTATATTATATATATTATTATTATTTATTATTATATTTATTATTATTATAATAATAATAATAATAATATTAATAATATTATTATTATTATTATTATTATTATTATTATTATTATCATCATCATCATCATAACCACCCCTTGGAGGGCAGCGGCTAGTTTATTGTACACCCCATACCCACCCTGTGGATGATAGGGCATGAACATATGGATTCACGAAAGACCTAGGAACTAGATCAGGACAGGGTTAACAAGACGACATCTGGGTATGTGTCCAGAGATATTGTAATTCCTTGTTAATAATAATTCTGCTGAAGCGAAACATTCATCCTGTAGCTGTTGAACCCGTAGTAGAATGTTTGACGATATCCTCAATTCCCTTACTGAAGTCTTCCAGCGCAGCCGGACAGATTACAAATGAAACTCATCCTGTATGATGGAATTTGACGAGGAAACATTGCTGGCTTTTATTCCCACTATGTAAGTATTGTATTGAGTTGGGTAGGAGCACACTCGTCATGTACGAAATTATATTTAATTAGAAATATATACCTGAGTTATCCCATACTTTTCCACTCCCACCCATTTCATCTCACCTTCCTCCAGTACCCTGTCATGTCACCTTCCTCCAGTACCCTGTCATGCCACCTTCCTCCAGTACCCTGTCATGTCACCTTCCTCCAGTACCCTGTCATGTCACCTTCCTCCAGTACCCTGTCATGTCACCTTCCTCCAGTACCCTGTCATGCCACCTTCCTCAGTGACCCTGTCAATGTCAACCTTCCTCCAGTACCCTGTCATGTCCACCTTCCTCCAGTACCCTGTCCATCGCCCTTCCACCTGAGTCCCGTCATGTCACGTCCCACAGACCCAGTTCATGTCACCTTCATCCAGTACCCAGTCATGGCACCTTCCTCCAGTACCCTGTCATGCCATCTTCCTCCAGTACCCTGTCATGCCACCTTCCTCCAGTACCCTGTCATGTCACCTTCCTCCAGTACCCTGTCATGTCACCTTCCTCCCATACCATACCAACCCACCTTCCTCTAATGTGGAGTTCGTAGTAAGGAGAAGGTAGCGAAGGAATCACCAAAGGCTGTTATGGGAGGCGTTATACTGTGAATGCTTGGCCACGTCCACTCGTCTCTTGAACTAGCAAGAAGTAAGGATGATGCCCGTCGGCTGCCTGGCTGGCCGGGGAAGCCCGTGACGTCAGCACAGCAATGCCGGGTCACCAACTGGACAAGACCCAGGCGTGGATAATACCGGCGAACCACATTCAATCCAGCATAGCAAGGGACCATGTCTATAAATGGTACTATCACTTATATAACACTGCACAAGTATTATTACACTGTTAACACCTCCAATACCATGCCATTCGACCTTCCTCCAATACCATGCCATTTGACCTTCCTCCAATACCATGCCATTTGACCTTCCTCCAATACCATGCTATCCAACCTTCCTCCAATACCATGCTATCCAACCTTCCTCCAATACCATGTCATTCGACCTTCCTCCAATACCATGCCATTCGACCTTCCTCCAATACCATGCCATTTGACCTTCCTCCAATACCATGCTATCCAACCTTCCTCCAATACCATGCCATTCGACCTTCCTCCAATACTATGCCATTTGACCTTCCTCCAATACCATGCTATCCAACCTTCCTCCAATGCCATGTCATTCGACCTTCCTCCAATACCATGCCACTTCACCATCCTCCACTTCTTATAGCACCTCCTGCCTTACAATAAGGAACAGAAACTACACGAATGTGAACAAATGGTGGAAAAAATTACTGGAGGGCAGACGAGAGGTAGATATCATTATCTACACCTGGAAGATTCTGGAGGGACTGGTTCCTAATATGCACACAGCAATCACTCCCTACGAAAGCAAAAGACTTGGCAGGCGATGTAACATACCCACAGTGAAAAGTAGGGGCGCCACTGGTACACTAAGAGAAACCCCAATAAGTGTCCGGGGCCCAAGACTGTTCAATAGCCTCCCACAGCCATAAGGGGCATTACCAATAGACCCCTGGTTGTCTTCAAGAGGGAGTTGACAGAAACCTAAAGTCAGTGCCAGATCAGCCGGTATGTGGTTCATACGTTGGACTACGTGCGGCCAGCAGTAACAGCCTCGTTGATCAGGCCCTGATCCACCAGGAGGTCTGGTCATGGACCGGGCCGCGGAGGCGCTGACCCCCGGAATGCCCTCCACGTAGGTAAACTCCAGGTATGCAAAATAAAGCATAAAACAAGATGTCAATCGCTACATTAAAACTTATATAAAATAAGCAAATGAAGTTTTAGATGGATGGTAGATTTAATGTAAATAAATACCACGTAATGGAAACGAAAGAGATCGAAATCCGGCTACACGAGGAATAATGACGGTTGCAGCCAAACATGGAAAGCATCAAACAATGAGAGGGTTGTAGATGCAATTATTAACAAAAATAAAAATGTTGCCATACGGATCATGTCAATGGAATTGCGAGTTAGTTATACACTAAGAACTATAAAATTGTTTTCAAAAACATGAATGGAAAAATGTTTTAAAGATTATTCACATTATTTCTTAAGCTAAAATTTAAATTATGATCATTTCTTAGGTGCGGTGACCATACTAAAAACACACTAGGTTAACACACAAAGAGCCCAGAGAAGAGCTTCAGAAAGTTCACCGGAGGTGGAAAATATGAATCACTGTTAAAGGTTGATAACAGTGAAGATGACCACGCTCGATGATAGCACGAACAGAGACACGATAACCACACGTAACATAACAACAGTGCTAGATGTAGTGGTAAATGTGGTAGCAGTGGTAGATGTAGTGGTAGCTGTAGTGGGTGTGGTAGTCACAGCAGTGGTGTGTGTATCCACTTGCACCACAGTATCCAGGAGTAGAAGTACTAATGGAAAGTAAAAGGACGTGAAAGTACAGACAAAGAAGGCCTTTTATCCCTGCAAGAAGGACAACAAGAAGTAGCTCATGTAAATCTGGAAAAAAAGTTGGACTGAAATGATAAAAAAAAGAAAATTCCCTCACAGAGTGGTAGACCAGTGGAATGAATTAAAAATAGCAGTATTAGTAGTAGTAGTAGTAGTAGTAGTAGTAGTGATAATAATAATAATAATAATAATAATAATAATAATAATAATAATAATAATATTATTATTATTATTATTATTATTATTATTATTATTATTATTATTATTATTATTATTATTAAATAAAAAGTGTTACAACAACTGGGAATTCGAACAATTATATGCTGAAATAATTACTAAAGACGGGACACCATGAGCATAGCTATGCTTCTGTAGCTACAAATGAGTACAACTAGGTGATTGCAAGTAGGTGAGTGCAAGAAGTAGGTGGGTGCACCCAGGTGCACTCACCTAGGTGAGCAAACACGCAAGGATATAGCACAATCACTCATCACCTGACAGCCTCCTGCTCATATCAACTGCTTTTTATAAGTCGTAAAATTACCAAAATTAACAATTAATGCGAGGAAGATAGCCATAAAATGTACCTCTAATTGCCGTGGAGCTTCCACCGGTGGGTTTCCGTCCATTGTTACTCTGGCAAGATAACATCTCCAGGAGTGAAGGATATGTCTAGGTATCCTGGGCCAGCTCTCACCCTGTTGAGTGGTTGTTAGTGTAGCCTTGTGGTTGTTAGTGTGGTCTTGTGGTTGTTAGTGTGGTCTTGTGGTTGTTAGTATGGTCTTGTGGTTGTTAGTGTGGTCTTGTGGTTGTTAGTGTGGTCTTGTGGTTGTTTGTGTGGTCTTGTGGTTGTTAGTGTGGTCTTGTGGTTGTTAGTATGGTCTTGTGGTTGTTAGTGTGGTCTTGTGGTTGTTAGTGTGGTCTTATGGTTGTTAGTATAGTTTTGTGGTTGTTAGTGTGGTCTTGTGGTTGTTAGTGTGGTCTTGTGTGGTTGTTAGTGTGATCTTGTGGTTGTTAGTGTGGTCTTGTGGTTGTTAGTGTGGTCTTGTGGTTGTTAGTATGGTCTTTGATTGTTAGTGTGGTCTTGTGGTTGTTAGTGTGGTCTTGTGGTTGTTAGTATGGTCTTGCGGTTGTTAGTGTGGTCTTGTGGTTGTTAGTGTGGTCTTGTATGGTTGTTAGTGTGATCTTGTGGTTGTTAGTGTGGTCTTGTGATTGTTAGTATGGTCTTGTGGTTGTTTGTGTGGTTTTATGGTTTGTTAGTGTGGTCTTGTGGTTGTTAGTGTGATCTTGTGGTTGTTAGTGTGGTCTTGTGAGGTTGTTAGTGTGATCTTGTGGTTGTTAGTGTGGTCTTGTGGTTGTTAGTATGGTCTTGTGGTTGTTTGTGTGGTCTTGTGGGTGTTAGTGTGGTCTTGTGGTTGTTAGTGTGATCTTGTGGCTGTTAGTATGGTCTTGTGGTTGTTAGTGTGATCTTGTGGTTGTTAGTATGGTCTTGTGATTGTTAGTGTGGTCTTGTGGTTGTTAGTGTGGTCTTGTGGTTGTTAGTGTGATCTTGTGGTTGTTAGTGTGGTCTTGTGGTTGTTAGTGTGGTCTTGTGGTTGTTAGTGTGATATTGTGGTTGTTAGTGTGGTCTTGTGGTTGTTAGTATGGTCTTGTGGTTGTTTGTGAGGTCTTGTGGTTGTTAGTGTTGTCTTGTGTGGTTGTTAGTGTGATCTTGTGGTTGTTAGTGAGGTCTTGTGGTTGTTAGTATGGTCTTGTTGTTGTATGTGTGGTCTTATGGTTGTTAGTATGGTCTTGTGTGGTTGTTAGTGTGATCTTGTGGTTGTTAGTGTGGTCTTGTGGTTGTTAGTATGGTCCTGTGGTTGTTTGTGTGGTCTTATTGGTTGTTAGTATGGTCTTGTGTGGTTGTTAGTGTGATCTTGTGGTTGTTAGTGTGGTCTTGTGGTTGTTAGTGTGGTCTTGTGGTTGTTAGTGGTATCTTGTGGTTCTTAGTGTGGTCTTGTGGTTGTTAGTGTGGTCTTGTGGTTGTTAGTGTGGTCTTGTGGTTGTTAGTGTGGTCTTGTGGTTGTTAGTGTGATCTTGTGGTTGTTAGTGTGGTCTTGTGGTTGTTAGTGTGGTCTTGTGGTTGTTAGTGTGGTCTTGTGGTTGTTAGTGTGGTCTTGTGGTTGTTAGTACGATCTTGTGGTTGTTAGTGTGGTCTTGTGGTTGTTAGTGTGGTCTTGTGGTTGTTAGTGTGGTCTTGTGGTTGTTAGTGTGATCTTGTGGTTGTTAGTGTGGTCTTGTGGTTGTTAGTGTGATCTTGTGTGGTTGTTAGTGTGATCTTGTGGTTGTTAGTGTGGTCTTGTGGTTGTTAGTGTGGTTTTGTGGTTGTTAGTATGGCCTTGTGGTTGTTAGTATGGTCTTGTGTGGTTGTTAGTGTGATCTTGGATCTTGTGGTTGTTACCAATGATTATATATATATATATTATATTATTATATATATATATATATATATATATATATATATATTTTATATAATATAGATAGATAGATATATATATTGTATATACAAGGTGCTATCAAAAGTGTATAGCCTCTCCTGGAGAGGTTATACACTGATCCCAGCGTCTTTCCCACTTCTCGAAACATTTCTGGAACTCTTCTTTGGAACAGCTTCCAACACGGAATGCGACTCTGCTTGTTAAAACACCTCCCCTTGAGCGTCATTTTTTGTTATTTTGGGGAAGAGAAAGAAATCACAGTTTGCTAAATCTAGAGAGTAGGGAGGATGGTGGATGAACCACATGATATTTATGGGCGGAAAATGATGGTATTTCTGGTCTTGAGTCACGTCATGTTCAAATTTTCAGTGAAAAGGATTTGACACGACCCAGAAGAAATTCGCACAACACTTGCAGTGTCCTGGATGACTGTCTTTATGAATATCCCTCCTCACTTTTCCAATGTTGGCATCTGTTTTTGAAGTTGATGGACTACCAGAGTGTGCATCACCCTCAACTGACGCTCGTCCTGACCTGAATCGAGAAAACCACTTAAAACACTGTGTCCAACTCATTGCTTTGTCGCCAAATACTTGCTGAAGGATTTTATAAGTACCACTGACCATGTAGCACAGCTTGAAACAGAATTTTACACACACACGGGCTGTTCCTCCTTTTAAATATTACATTCTGTTATACAGAAACATCACAACAATGCACTGACAAAAAGACAAACTTGCTCATCAAACCTCAACAAAATTACTCACCACGATAATTCACAAAGGAATGTACTGAGCAGCGTGACGTATATCGCCGCCATATTTCACCCTGGAAGCGTGCGAAAATTCCAGTCCGGGAGCTTTTTGATAGTGCCTTGTGTGTGTGTGTGTGTGTGTGTGTGTGTGTGTGTGTGTGTGTGTGTGCATATATATATATATATATATATATATATATATATATATATATATATATATATATTATATATATATATATATATATATGTATATTTAAATATATATATATATATATATATATATATATATATATATATATATATATATATATATATATATATATATATATATATATATTATATTATTATTAACACACTGGCCGATTCCCACTAAGGTAGGGTGGCCCGAAAAAGAAAAACTTTCACCATCATTCACTCCACCACTGTCTTGCCAGAAGAGTGCTTTACACTACAGTTTTTAAACTGCAACATTAACACCCCTCCTTCAGAGTGCAGGCACTGTACTTCCCATCTCCAGGACTCAAGTCCGGCCTGCCGGTTTCCATGAATCCCTTCATAAATGTTACTTTGCTCACACTCCAACAGCACGTCAAGTATTAAAAACCATTTGTCTCCATTCACTCCTATCAAACACGCTCACGCATGCCTGCTGGAAGTCCAAGCCCCTCACACACAAAACCTCCTTTACCCCCTCCCTCCAACCCTTCCTAGGCCGACCCCTACCTCGCCTTCCTTCCACTACAGACTGATACACTCTTGAGGTCACTCTGTTTCGCTCCATTCTCTCAACATGTCCGAACCACCTCAACAACCCTTCCTCAGCCCTCTGGACAACAGTTTTGGTAATCCCGCACCTCCTCCTAACTTCCAAACTACGAATTCTCTGCATTATATTCACACCACACATTGCCCTCAGACATGACATCTCCACTGCCTCCAGCCTTCTCCTTGCTGCAACATTCATCACCCATGCTTCACACCCATGTAAGAGCGTTGGTAAAACTATACTCTCATACATTCCCCTCTTTGCCTCCAAGGACAAAGTTCTTTGCCTCCACAGACTCCTAAGTGCACCACTCATCAATTCTATGATTCACCTCATCTTTCATAGACCCATCCACTGACATATCCACTCCCAAATATCTGAATACATTCACCTCCTCCATACTCTCTCCCTCCAATCTGGTATCCAATCTTTCATCACTTAAGCTTTTTGATATCCTCATTACCTTACTCTTTCCTGTATTCACTTTTAATTTTCTTCATTTGCACACCCTACCAAATTCATCCACCAATCTCTACAACTTCTCTTCAGAATCTCCCAAGAGCACAGTGTCATCAGCAAAGAGCAACTGTGACAACTCCCACTTTATGTGTGATTCTTTATCTTTTAACTCCACACCTCTTGCCAAGACCCTCGCATTTACTTCTCTTACAACCCCATCTATAAATATATTAAACAACCACGGTGACATCACACATCCTTGTCTAAGGCCTACTTTTACTGGGAAATAATTTCCCTCTTTCCTACATACTCTAACTTGAGCCTCACTATCCTCGTAAAAACTCTTCACTGCTTTCAGTAACCTACCTCCTACACCATACACCTGCAACATCTGCCACATTGCCCCCCTATCCACCCTGTCATACGCCTTTTCCAAATCCATAAATGCCACAAAGACCTCTTTAGCCTTATCTAAATACTGTTCACTTATATGTTTCACTGTAAACACTTGGTCCACACACCCCCCTACCTTTCCTAAAGCCTCCTTGTTCATCTGCTATCCTATTCTCCGTCTTACTCTTAATTCTTTCAATAATAACTCTACCATACACTTTACCAGGTATACTCAACAGACTTATCCCCCTATAATTTTTGCACTCTCTTTCGTCCCCTTTGCCTTTATACAAAGGAACTATGCATGCTATCTGCCAATCCCTAGGTACCTTACCCTCTTCCATACATTTATTAAATAATTGCACCAACCACTCCAAAACTATATCCCCACCTGCTTTTAACATTTCTATCTTTATCCCATCAATCCCGGCTGCCTTACCCCCTTTCATTTTACCTACTGCCTCACGAACTTCCCCCACACTCACAACTGGCTCTTCCTCACTCCTACAAGATGTTATTTCTCCTTGCCCTATACACGAAATCACAGCTTCCCAATCTTCATCAGCATTTAACAATTCCTCAAAATATTCCCTCCATCTTCCCAATACCTCTAACTCTCCATTTAATAACTCTCCTCTCCTATTTTTAACTGACAAATCCATTTGTTCTCTAGGCTTCCTTAACTTGTTAATCTCACTCCAAAACTTTTTCTTATTTTCAACAAAATTTGTTGATAACATCTCACCCACTCTCTCATTTGCTCTCTTTTTACATTGCTTCACCACTCTCTTAACCTCTCTCTTTTTCTCCATATACTCTTCCCTCCTTGCATCACTTCTACTTTGTAAAAACTTCTCATATGCTAACTTTTTCTCCCTTACTACTCTCTTTACATCATCATTCCACCAATCGCTCCTCTTCCCTCCCGCACCCGCTTTCTTGTAACCACAAACTTCTGCTGAACACTCTAACACTACATTTTTAAACCTACCCCATACCTCTTCGACCCCATTGCCTATGCTCTCATTAGCCCATCTATCCTCCAATAGCTATTTATATCTTACCCTAACTGCCTCCTCTTTTAGTTTATAAACCTTCACCTCTCTCTTCCCTGATGCTTCTATTCTCCTTGTATCCCATCTACCTTTTACTCTCAGTGTAGCTACAACTAGAAAGTGATCTGATATATCTGTGGCCCCTCTATAAACATGTACATCCTGAAGTCTACTCAACAGTCTTTTATCTACCAATACATAATCCAACAAACTACTGTCATTTCGCCCTACATCGTATCTTGTATACTTATCCTCTTTTTCTTAAAATATGTATTACCTATAACTAAACCCCTTTCTATACAAAGTTCAATCAAAGGACTCCCATTATCATTTACACCTGGCACCCCAAACTTACCTACCACACCCTCTCTAAAAGTTTCTCCTACTTTAGCATGCAGGTCCCCTACCACAATTACTCTCTCACTTGGTTCAAAGGCTCCTATACATTCACTTAACATCTCCCAAAATCTCTCTCTCTCCTCTGCATTCCTCTCTTCTCCAAGTGCATACATGCTTATTATGACCCACTTTTCGCATCCAACCTTTACTTTAGTCCACATAATTCTTGAATTTACACATTCATATTCTCTTTTCTCCTTCCATAACCGATCCTTCAATATTACTGCTACGCTACCCCTTCCTTTGCTCTAACTCTCTCAGATACTCCAGATTTATCCCATTTATTTCCCCCACCGAAACTCCCTACCCCTTCAGCTTTGTTTCGCTTAGGGCCAGGACATCAACTTCTTTTCATTCATAACATCAGCAATCATCTGTTTCTTGTCATCCGCACTACATCCACGCACATTCAAGCATCCCAGTTTTATAAAGTTTTTCTTCTTTCTTATATATATATATAATTATATATATATATATATATATATATATATATATATATATATATATTATATATATATATATATTACATAATATATATATATATATATATATATATATATTATATATATATATATATATATATATATATATATATATATTATATATATATATATGTATCCATGGGAGGCTTTCCATTATAAAGCCCATAACAGTCGGCTAATGCGCGGGCACCTACTTATTGCTAGGTGAATATAGTATAACAGGTCCTTCATCTATTATAAGAATGCTCACAACTTAGGCTACTTGGAGACTTCATCTGCTACCAGTTACAGATGCTGTTGGTGATAACGATGCTGCTGCTGCTGCTGTTGCTGCTACGTACACTGTGACAGGACCATCTACCTTGCAGTTGCTAGCACACTCCTGCAACGTGAGGAAGGAGCTCACTAGCGCTGCCGCAGCGGGAGGTCTGGCTTTAATGTTTGTATGGGTATCGTGATTAGAATGACCAGAGAGAGAGACACACAGCAGTAAGGTCAGATACGAAACTTGGAATACTTCTAATCGCATGTAATCTGGTCATCAGACAACAGGGATCGTGAGAGAGTGTGGGGAGACAGGAGATACGTGGGGAGACAGGAACTACGTGGAGAGACAGGAGATACGTAGGGAGACAGGGGCTACGTAGGGAGACAAGCATTACGTGGGGAGATAGGAACTACGTGGGGAGACAGGAGCTACGTGGAGAGACAGGGGCTACGTGGGGAGACACCAGCTACGTGGGGGAGACGGGAGATATGTGGAGAGACAGGAGATACGTAGGGAGACGGGGCTACGTTGAGAGACACGGGATACGGGGGGAGAAGGAGGCTAGGTTTAGAGAAAGGGGCTAGGCTGAAAGAAGAGGGCTAGGCTGGAAGAAGGGGGCTAGGCTGGAAGAAGGGGGATAGGCTGAGAGAAGTGGGCTGGGCTGAGAGAAGGGGGTTAGGCTGGAAGAAGAGGACTAGGCTGAAAGAAGTGGGCAAGGCTGAGAGAAGGGGGCTAGGCTGGGGAAGAGGACTAGGCTGAAAGAAGGGGGCTAGGCTGGGAGAAGAGGACTACGCTGAAAGAAGGGGGCTAGGCAGGGAGAAGAGGACTAGGCTGAAAGAAGGGGCTAGGGGGGGAGAAGATAAAGGGCTGAAGAAGCGGACTAGGCGGGGAGAAGGGGGTTTACTAACAAACAAGTACAAAAGGGGTTGGGGGGCAAAAACGCGACGTTGGATAACACACGAACGTTCACAGCAGAGAAATCTAGAAATACATCAGCATGCGCTGTTTCACAAACAAATCTTTTACACAGTGAAAAGAAAAGCTTAAAAGTCTCCCTCTCAACTACACGGGATAGAATATATGCGTAAATTTTGTTTGATTAATAAAAATTTTCCCACTACTCGTCTTTACTGGCTGGGACCTGGAACAGGGAAATCACACTTTCCATAATGCGGGAAAGGGAAATCTTTTAATTAATATGAATTACATTAATTCAAAACAACCACTGATATCCCCTTTTTACTGTGATCTTTTTGAAATTTATATAAATATATATAAAATATATTATAAATATAATTATAATATATAATAATATATATAAAAATATTTAAATTAGCCTCACGAAAAAAAATCACAAGAAAGTCTAAGACAACTGCGCCAAATCCCAAAGAGGGGTAGAAAACTTTTTTACGCATCATACAACCAAGCATCGCAAAGTAGACAGCCCATAGTTCTGACGTGAGGGAAGCTATTAAGGGACCTGGGAAACAGACGCTTTAGACAGAGGAACATGAAAAAATCTTTCATTGGAGGCAGCGAGCAAGAGAATTGAAACCCAAGTAGTGGGGGGCAATGCAACACCACACAGGGTTTTAAAATATTTATGACATAGCACATCAGGGCCGGGGTACAGTAAAATGCAGAAACTGTATACAATATTCTTTTTCCTTTTTTTCCCGCCCTCTCTCTGTCTCTCTGCTCTCTCTTCTCGTCTCTGTCTGTCTTCGTCTTCTGTCTTCTGTCTGTCCGTCTTCCCCTCTCTCCTCCTTCTCTCTCTTCTCTCTCCCTTTCTGTCTTTCTCTCTGTCCGTTTCTCTCTTTGTTCCTCTTTTTTGTCTCTCTCTCTCTCTTTCTTCCCCCCCTCTCTCTCTCTCTCTCTCCTTCCTCTCTCCCTCTCCTCTCTCTCTCTCTCTCTCCCCTCTCTCCTCTCTCTCTCTCCTCTCTCTCTGTCTCTCTCTCTCTTTCTCTCTCTCTCTTTTCCCTTTTCCCCCCTTTTCCTCTCTCTCTCTCTTCTCTCTCTCTCTCTCTCCCCTTTCCCATCTATCCATCATCTATCAATCATCTATCTACCATAATTATATATATATATATATATATATATAAAATATAAAAAAATATATAATAATATATATATAAATATATATTTATATATAATATATATAATATACATCTTTTTCTCTGTTTGGGCAATCAAACAACAATGGGAATACAAGCAGCTTTTCCCCTTTAGATCTAAAAGAACTGGGTGTTGACAATGATAAACACCTCGAAAGGTTCGGGACACCCAGGGTGGGGTTACCATAGTCTTTACCTATATGTTGAAAAGCTTCTTTTCCCCTCCTCCCCGCCAGATCCCCCACCCAACACTCCCGTCCACATGCAACTCCCCCAGAAAACCCCCCCAGAAAATTTGCCAATGAAATTCTCAGGTAACAGTAACTCCAAATTTCTGGCAAAAAACCTTTTAAGCTGCCCAGCTGGCGTTCCCGTCCTCATTGCGCAACTGAAGACTCCCGGCTCAGGCTGACAGATTTTAATACTGTTTACCAATCGCATCCTGTGTGATGGAATATGACAGGAAAAACATAGGTAGCTTTTATTCCCACTACGTGACTGTCAAATGGAATGGGTTAGCAACACAGTGCTGAAGTGACCACTTTTCTGTTTAATAATTAAACAAAGTACTTGTTATTCCGCGTATTAATGACGATAATTAAAAATGCTATTTTAGCTTTAATTTTGCCCCTTTATACAGGAAATAATGTGCTAGTTAGCTTTTTTTGGAGTTTTTTGCAAAGTTATTAGCTGGAATAAAGCCACAACTCTTCAGCTTTCCTAGCAAAGTTGAGAATATTCTCTATTTATTTTGATTTTCACTTCTACATATGATAAAATATCAACGAATTCTCCTGTTTAGTTCTACCAATGCTTGAATTTACGTCATTCTCAAAGCTGATGGGTTGAACATATCTCTGTGCCGAGGGACTAATTAAATCAAACTCCCTCTTTGAATTTTCCGCCATTTTACTTTTTAACTGACTGATAAAGCCATTAGATAGCGAACGGTTCGCACAGAAACAACATCTAACTGTTGCATATCTGTCTTGTTCATCTTCTTGTCGGTTTCTGAACCATTAAAATAATAATCTTTGTCTCGCTAGAGCGACAGCAAAGCTGGGCTGCTAGTTCTGTCTCCCGTTGTTCTTCTGTTTCACGATGAGAATTACAAGCTTTTCCTCTGTTGTATTTACGCTGCCTAACCTGGAGTTGTGTCGTTATGTAAACTAATGAAGTAAGATAAATGGAGAAAGGTAGCAGGTAGAAGAGGCAGTGGAACGTGGCAGGTAGAAGAGGCAGTGGAACGTGGCAGGTAGAAGAGGCAGTGGAACGTGGCAGGTAGAAGAGGCAGTGGAACGTGGCAGGTAGAAGAGGCAGTGGAACGTGGCAGGTGGAAGTGGCAGTGAAACGTGGCAGGTGGAAGAGGCAGTGAAACATGGCAGGTGGAAGAGGCAGTGGAACGTGGCAGATGAAAGAGGCAGTGAAACATGGCAGGTGGAAGAGGCAGTGAAACATGGCAGGTGGAAGTGGCAGTGAAACGTGGCAGATGAAAGAAGCAGTGAAACATGGCAGGTGGAAGAGGCAGTGAAACATGGCAGGTGGAAGTGGCAGTGAAACGTGGCAGGTGGAAGAGGCAATGAAACATGGCAGGTGGAAGAGGCAGTGGAACATGGCAGGTGGAAGAGGCAGTGAAACATGGCAGGTGGAAGAGGCAGTGAAACATGGCAGGTGGAAGTGGCAGTGAAACGTCAGGTGGAAGAGGCAATGAAACATGGCAGGTGGAAGAGGCAGTGAAACGTGGCAGGTGGAAGAGGCAGTGAAACATAGCAGGTGGAACAGGCAGTGAAAGGTGGCAGGTGGAAGAGGCAATGAAACGTGGCAGGTGGAAGAGGCAGTGAAACGTGGTAGGTGGAAGAGGCAGTGAAACGTGGCAGGTGGAAGAGGCAGTGAAACATAGCAGGTGGAAGAGGCAGTTAAACATTGCAGGTGGAAGAGGCAGTGAAACATGGCAGGTGGGAGAGGCAGTGAAACATGGCAGTTGGAAGAGGCAATGAAACATGGCAGTTGGAAGAGGCAATAAAACATGGCAGGTGGAAGAGGCAGTGAAACATGGCAGGTGGAAGAGGCAGTGAAACATGGCAGGTGGAAGAGACAGTGAAACGTGGCAGGTGGAAGAGGCAGTGAAACATGGCAGGTGGAAGAGGCAATGAAACGTGGCAGGTGGAAGAGGCAGTGAAACATGCCAGGTGGAAGTGGCAGTGAAACGTGTCAGGTGGAAGAGGCAGTGAAACATAGCAGGTGGAACAGGCAGTGAAAGGTGGCAGGTGGAAGAGGCAATGAAACGTGGCAGGTGGAAGAGGCAGTGAAACGTGGTAGGTGGAAGAGGCAGTGAAACGTGGCAGGTGAAGAGGCAGTGAAACATAGCAGGTGGAAAGGCAGTTAAAACATTGCAGGTGGAAGAGGCAGTGAAACATGGCAGGTGGGAGAGGCAGTGAAACATGCATTGGAAGAGGCAATGAAACATGGCAGGTGGAAGAGGCAGTGAAACATGGCAGGTGAAGAGGCAGTGAAACATGGCAGGTGGAAGAGACAGTGAAACGTGGCAGGTGGAAAAGGCAGTGAAACATGGCAGGTGGAAGAGGCAATGAAACGTGGCAGGTGGAAGAGGCAGTGAAACATGGCAGGTGGAAGTGGCAGTGAAACGTGTCAGGTGGAAGAGGCAATGAAACATGGCAGGTGGAAGAGGCAGTGGAAACGTGGCAGGTGGAAGAGGCAGTGAAACATAGCAGGTGGAACAGGCAGTGAAACGTGGCAGGTGGAAGAGGCAATGAAACGTGGCAGGTGGAAGAGGCAGTGAAACGTGGTAGGTGGAAGAGGCAGTGAAACATGGCAGGTGGAATAGGCAGTGAAACATGGCAGGTGGAAGAGGCAGTGAAACATGTCAGATGGGAGAGGCAGTGAAACATGGCAGTTGGAAGAGGCAATGAAACATGGCAGGTGGAAGAGGCAGTGAAACATGGCAGGTGGAAGAGGCAGTGAAACATGGCAGGTGGAAGAGGCAGTGAAACATGGAAGGTGGAAGAGACAGTGAAACGTGGCAGGTGGAAGAGACAGTGAAACATGGCAGGTGGAAGAGGCAATGAAACGTGGCAGGTGGAAGAGGCAGTGAAACATGGCAGGTGGAAGAGGCTGTGAAACATGGCAGGTGGAAGAGGCAGTGAAACGTGGCAGGTGGAAGAGGCAGTGAAACATGGCAGGTGGAAGAGGCAATGAAACATGGCAGGTGGAAGAGGCAGTGAAACATGTCAGATGGGAGAGGCAGTGAAACATGGCAGTTGGAAGAGGCAATGAAACATGGCAGGTGGAAGAGGCAGTGAAACGTGGTAGGTGGAAGAGGCAGTGAAACATGGCAGGTGGAATAGGCAGTGAAACATGGCAGGTGGAAGAGGCAGTGAAACATGGCAGGTGGAAGAGGCAGTGAAACATGTCAGATGGGAGAGGCAGTGAAACATGGCAGTTGGAAGAGGCAATGAAACATGGCAGGTGGAAGAGGCAGTGAAACATGGCAGTTGGAAGAGGCAATGAAACATGGCAGGTGGAAGAGGCAGTGAAACATGGCAGGTGGAAGAGGCAGTGAAACATGGCAGGTGGAAGAGGCAGTGAAACATGGAAGGTGGAAGAGACAGTGAAACGTGGCAGGTGGAAGAGGCAGTGAAACATGGCAGGTGGAAGAGGCAATGAAACGTGGCAGGTGGAAGAGGCAGTGAAACATGGCAGGTGGAAGAGGCTGTGAAACATGGCAGGTGGAAGAGGCAGTGAAACGTGGCAGGTGGAAGAGGCAGTGAAACATGGCAGGTGGAAGAGGCAATGAAACATGGCAGATGGAAAAGGCAGTGAAACGTGGCAGGTGGAAGAGGCAGACTACAAGGAAAACATTGTAAAACTTTATTAACACATTTTTTGTCCTTTGGGCGAAATGTTGCTATAATATAGCCTGATGCGACGAAAGGCTCTTAATCCAAGGAATTCGGAGCTACCCTCCTTTTTCTTGGATCTCCAGATGATAAAAAATATCATCCAAGATAATTTATTTTAATAAATTGCCCCGGTTTATTATATAATGAAAATAAACTGCCTCGGTTTATTAGATAACGAAGAAAAAGCGTACTGGCACGTTTCCCCCCTGGAATAACTGAAGAATTCCTCCTGTATTCACAACCATTTATTTATGTCTTAACGACCTTTTGCAGGTTGTCGCTTGTTTCTCAGTATCGTAAAAAAAAAATTGTAATATTTGCGAAGATAACGGCAGATAACCAGTCAGTTTAAACTGGTACTGGGGTTGTTACTGTTGGCTATCAAGTACTGTTGGCAGATTACTTCATCCTGTAGAAAAGGACTGAGGAGTGACTTCAGTCCTATTAAAAATATAAAGAGTGACTTTATTCCTATTAAAAATGTGAAGTGACTTCAGTCCTATTAAAAATATAAAGAGTGACTTCAATCCTTTTTAAATATAAAGAGTGACTTCAATCCTATTAAAAATGTGAAGTGACTTCAGTCCTATTAAAAATATAAAGAGTGACTTCAATCCTTTTTAAATATAAAGAGTGACTTCAATCCTATTAAAAATATAAAGAGTGACTTCAATCCTTTTTAAATATAAAGAGTGACTTCAATCCTATTAAAAATATAAAGAGTGACTTCAATCCTTTTTAAATATAAAGAGTGACTTCAATCCTATTAAAAATATAAAGAGTAACTTCATTCCTTTTTAAATATAAAGAGTGACTTCAATTCTATTAAAAATATAAAGAGTGACTTCAGTTCTATTTAAAGGCGTTGGTGGAATCAACCAAGACGTGGGTCTCACCTCTGCCTTGGATTCCACTGCAGTCAGAACAGTTACCTTTGTAGTTGTTTTTATTTGATGGCAGGGTTCGAGGCTGATACTGCTTGCCTAGAATTGATATGTCGGAATTATGATGAACTGTAGATGTATTCACTCTGCATTGTGTTGCTGTTTGAGTTACATTGTGTAGTTTGAGTTGCATTGTGTTGGATGACATTGCAATAGTGTTTCAGTTACATTGTATTGGCTACACTATGTTGAGTTACATTGTGTTGGTGCCTGAGTTAAATTGTTAAAGAGTAAGACACATGTGCAACAGTTGGGTATTTTTATTGTTGAGTGAAACGTTTCGCCTACGCAGTAGGCTTCTTTAGTCAAATACAGAGGAGATTAAATTGGAGGCAATAGGCTTAGTAGCGAAGATTAAATAATCAGTGCAACAACCTTGAAGAAAAAGATCTTGAAGTGGTCAGTCCCTCAGCCTGCAGAAGTGTTCAGGTCCATAGAGAACATTGTTCCAGACTATGGAGCTGAACTCTTCTGCAAGCTGAGGGACTGACCACCTCAATACTACCCCTTTGAGGGTGATGGACTAATTACATCCTATTTACATCTCCACTGCTTCTGCTGCTTCCTCTGTATTTGACTGAAGAAGCCTGCTCTGTAAGTGAAACGTTTCAGTAAACGATAAAGATACCAACGGTTACACATGTGTCTTATTCTTCAACTTGTCGATATTATAGACTATTTTCATCAGAGTTGAATTGTGTTGAGCCACATTGTCTTGAATTATAGTTTATTTGGGTTATATTGTGCTCGATTTTATACCGGTCTTCCACTTGTATTTCTCACTTATACACCATTCATTCTGTGCCTCACCAGGGTGTGGATTAAGAGCTCTCAGTCTTCCCCTCACTTACCCTCCCACACTTTCCCCTCCCTCACCTCCTCTACCCTCACTTATCCCATAGCCTCCCTCTCCCCTCACCTTCCCTTCCTCCTTCCCTCATCTCTCCCTCTTATATCCTCTTCCCTCCATTCCCATTTCGTAGAATGGCAGAATTACTGACAAAAATGTTAGGTAAAGTGGCACAGTTGCAACTAATGTGACATTTTATTGTGGCAACGTTTCGCTCTCCAGAAGCTTTGTCAAGCCGTTTATTGACTGAGGTTAGAGCTATGGTCAAATTTACGTCTGGCAGGATGTAACGGCTTGGCAAAGTTCCTAGAGACCGAAACGTTGCCACAATAAAATGTCACATTAGTTGCATCCGTGTCCATTTACCTAACATCCTCATCCTCTCCCCCCCCCTCGCCTTCACTTTCCCCTTCCCTCAATTTATTTGTCCTCAGTTCCCCTCACCTCCTTTCCCCCGACCCACATACCACCACACAACTAAGCAGACCACCACTGTTAAACACTAATTCATGATACGATCGTCGCCTAACCCCAGACCCAATTCTTAACTACTGTACCTTTCCAGCTCCCCCTGTCTTATCATCTTATAAATTATTACTCTATACTGTGCCTGGTTTGGAAGCACCTTCGCCAAGCCACCTCTTCATGATTAATCTCCGTAAGTGATTAACTTTAAATGTAGTATATATTTAATGTCTAAATATTGCACAATATGTTAACATTGTTGAAAGTTTGGCCTAAGGTGGTATTAAACCAATTACCAGATGTGTTAAGTTAATTGTAATTGACATAGATTAGTAAGTCAATTCCTTTCTTGAAACCAGATTTTATCCTCTCAGTCATTCTTGGCACTGATGATGTGTTTTTTGTTTGGAATGTAGTTTTGCTTTCATGTCGTTCGTTGGGATTCTTGTCAGGGCTGTTCTCTGACTACTGGAGAATATTGCTGTTGTCACAACCATTTATTTCTTGATCTGTTTTGACGTCAGGCGTAGCAGGAATAAATGTATGGTGCAATGAATCTTGTGGAATGTAGGACAATGTTGCTTAAGAATATCTGCTGTATATACAGACTCAACAAATGATGTTGGATCACATTCGGCCCAACAATATCTGCTGAAACTGTAGTTCACTTCTCACTTGACACTTCCGTTAAACTACAGAAAAAAAACAACTAAATGTGACTATAACAATGTGAAAAGTTAACAGACTTCATGTGACGTTTCTATAAATTCAAGCGCTTAGAGCCGACCCTTTCATGTCCCTGGAATCTAAGTTGTCAAAAGTAATCAATTAAGGCTGCTTGAAAACAAAGAAAAATACCACTAGTCTTAACACACTATGCTCTTCTGTGTAAAATAGATTATCAAGATGTCAGTGTAACATAACAGGCAATTAAGAGGTCTCCAAAATATATAAATTATTTTAATAAAATCTAATACTAATATTCAGATAAAAGGTCCTCCCTACTCAGTAGGGCATTAAGATATACTGTGACTAATGGTTAGCAACCATGTATTAGGTGCTCTTTGTCTTATCAGTGCAGGAGACCAAGTATGATTTGTGAGTAATAATCCCCAATAGCTTTCAGTTATATATTTATAATAAGTTTTATTTAAAGTATTTATTTTTTTTAGTATGCTTCTTAATTACAAATTTCGTTAATCTGACATCCTGATTACCAGTTTTGCAGCCCAGATTGATTACTGTTGACTTAACTAGGCTTCCACAGGCCATCAAAGAGTCTAATCGCCCCTCTAATGTAGATATCTTAACAAATAATACAGTTAACCAGCTTTCAAACCATCTTTTTAAACCTCCATTTGTCCTATGCCATATAATTTTACGTTTAATGAAAATTTTGGCGAGGAATCTTTCAGACGCTTTCTCAGAAATCTAGTCATGTTATGTGGACTTGTAGAGAGCTGGGTGGGTGAAGGAAGGAATGAAGAGTTGTAAGACTAGGGCATCTGGATGAAGGATAGGGAGAGTGGGTGGAGGAAAGTGCAGCTAAATGGAGGATAGGGGGAAACATCGGAATAACAAAACTTCATCTGGTTGAGAGAACCGGTTGGTAAAGGGACAGAGCAGCTGGGTTGCAGATATAGTTGGGAGGAGACGGGCAGCTTGGTGGTGGGGGAAGGAGTTCTGTGTCTAATAATATATCACATGTCGCAAAAGATTTACTCTTTCGTAAGTATCATGTGTGACTGCAAGGTTTGACTCAGCGCGCAACGCAACCTGTCCTACTACAATGAATGTTGATTTCAACAAAGGATTTTAAGCAATTTTTTTCAACAAACATTATTTTGTACTTGATAAACACTCACGAGCAGCAAGTGAAAACTTTATTGAAGACAACGTATCGCATCAGGCGAAAGATTGTACCTGGTGGTAGAACATTATATACAGACAAGACAGGAACGTAATCAGGTATTAATATAAGAATAAAGAAAATATTGTCCTATATAGAGTTGCCTTAAATAAATTTTCCCAATTATGCTCGTGTGTCTTTTATTAACTACAATTTGTCGGTATTCCCAAACTATCTATTGACACGTTATTTTGTGGAAGTTAGTTATACTATCGTCTGTAAGTAACATTTACCCAATTATAATATATCATAATGATAAATGCAAGAATGTTATGCAAATAAAACTTTTCTTTCAAATGTCAGTCACATTAGACGCTAAACCCACAGGGGTGAGCGGTGGGATGAGGGAGGGGGAGTATGAATGTGGGGGTCGATGAGGATGGATGACACTTCACTACACATTTCTCTTCAGTATTTTCTTCTCAGTATAATATAAATTTTTTTATTAGAAAGTCTGTATACACTGGAACACTATATGTTTCTCGTCAAAATTAATTCTTAAGTCCGGGAAAAAACGAGATTTTTCTGTTTTTTTCACATATTCTTTTCCCGCAGTTTTGGGGGTAGCGCCTTAGTAGTGTCTTGATTCTATCCCCACGGGTGGAAACTAGGGGTGTTTCCTTAAGTCACCCCTTCTCTCTTCCCAGAGTAAGTACCTGGGGATAGTTGACTGGGGGGATCGCATCCGGGGGGCAAAATTGACCTAATTTTCCCGAAATGCCTGTAAAAAATCTTTCTATATATAGATGTTAGTATGTCAGCTAGGACTGTATAAGTTTATTACGGCTTGTAGGAAAAGAAGATTATTTTTATTTTTATTATTATTATTATTATTATTTTTTTAAATTTTTATTATTATTATTAAATTATTTTTTTATTTTATTTTTATTATTATTATTATTATTATTATTATTTTATTATTATTTTTATTATTATTATTTATTAATTTTAAAAATTTTGATTTAGTGCGAAAATTTTAATCAAAACATAACTAACAAAACAAATTAGCCAAATTTTAAATTTGAATCCCGAAGATCGTTTTCCAAAAGGGGCGACGGAATTCCTGAATAATAAAATTTTGACGGCGAACCCTTTAAATTGTAAAATTGCAAAATCAGTTTTCAGATGTAAACTTTTATAAATGATGCCAGATAAACGAACAAGGCAAGAGTGGAACCTCAATCATGGATCATTGTGACGGGTTACCATTAGTTAGAGAAGCGTGCTAATGAGTCCCGCCAGGAATTAAGATGGTCTCCAGCCAATGAAGGAGTGCTGGAGAGGTGAGGGCGCGTGGGCGTGGTAATTAACATGCAGGTGTGGGCGGGCCGGTGTCGAGGAGGCGGCAGTATCTGCGGCAGTGATTAATGTTTGTCAGGAAGATGGGTGCTCGTGTGGTGTTCTCCTTATCTGCCTGCCACGAACACCACACCCTCCCAGCGCCCACATGATGAGTCCCCACCACCCTCATCTCTCAACACATGATGAGTCCCCACCACCCTCATCTCTCAACACATGATGAGTCCCCACCACCCTCATCTCTCAACACATGATGAGTCCCCATTACCTTCACTTCTCAACACATGATGAGTCCCCACCACCCTCATCTCTCAACACATGATGAGTCCCCACCACCCTCATCTCTCAACACATGATGAGTCCCCACCACCCTCATCCCCCAACACATGTGATTTCCCCCACCACCCTCATCTCTCAACACATGATGAGTCCCCACCACCCTTACCTCCCAACACATGATGACTCTCCACCACCTACACTTCCTCACCCGAGTCTCCACCATCTTCACCTCCACACATGAGTCCCCACCATCTTCACCTCCACACATGAGTCTCCCACCATCTTCACCTCCACACATGAGTCCCACCATCTTCACCTCCACACATGAGTCTCCACCATCTCCTCCTCCACACATGAGTCTCCACCATCTTCACCTCCACACATGAGTCTCCACCATCTACTCCTCCACACATGAGTCTTCATCTTCACCTCCACACATGAGTCTCCACCATCTTCACCTCCACACATGAGTCTCCCACCATCTTCACCTCCACACATGAGTCTCCACCATCTTCACCTCCACACATGAGTCCCCACCATCTTCACCTCCACACATGAGTCTCCACCATCTTCACCTCCACACATGAGTCTCCACCATCTTCTACTCCACACATGAGTCTCCACCATCTTCTCCTCCACACATGAGTCTCCACCATCTTCTCCTCCACACATGAGTCTTCACCATCTCCTCCACACATGAGTCTCCACCATCTTCACCTCCACACATGAGTCTCCACCATCTTCACCTCCACGCATGAATCTCCACCATCTTCACCTCCACACATGAATCTCCACCATCTTCACCTCCACGCATGAATCTCCACCATCTTCACCTCCACACATGAATCTCCACCATCTTCACCTCCACACATGAATCTCCACCATCTTCACCTCCACACATGAATCTCCACCATCTTCACCTCCACACATGAATCTCCACCATCTTCACCTCCACACGAGTCTCCACCATCTTCACCTCCTTAATATTTTTCACTTAATATAAAGTATCGAAAATTCGGCCACTCACAAAATCAAAATAAGTAAAAAAAAAAAAACTGTTATTGCTACACGAACATGAAGTGAAATAGTTACGTTAAATGTAACTGGACCTGAGAAAAGGTGTCACCATGGGTTCTGTGAGAGGGAGCCGAGGCGCTGTGTGAGGCACCAGCTTGGACCTGTGGATGTCTCTCACCTTCACTTCAATTGACAGCAACATCAACCTGCTTCCAGGTGTATAGCAGTGGATGTTATATACGAGAAGCAGTGAGACATAGCCCACTCTGTTGAGTAGCAGTGACTCTCGGAGCAGTGACACGTCGAGCAGTGACATACAGGGCAGTGACACGTCGAACAGTGACATATAGGGCAGTGACACGTCGAGCAGTGACATACAGGGCAGTGACACGTCGAACAGTGACATATAGGGCAGTGACACGTCGAGCAGTGATATAAAGAGCAGTGACATAGAGAAGTGACATATTGGGCAGTGACACGTTGAGCAGTGATATAAAGAGCAGTGACATATAGAGCAGTGATATATTGGGCAGCGACACGTCGAGCAGTGATATAAAGAGGAGTGGCATATAGAGCAGTGACATATAGAGCAGTGACATATTGGGCAGTGACATATAGAGCAGTGACATATTGGGCAGTGACATGTAGAGCAGTGACATATTGGGCAGTGACATGTAGAGCAGTTACATAATGGGCAGTGACGTGTAGAGCAGTTACATACTTGGCAGTGACGTGTAGAGCAGTGACATACTGGGCAGTGACGTGTAGAGCAAGTGAGATGTTTAACAGTGTTATTTGCAACTGTAACTAGGATATGAAATGTTATTAAACTCATAAAAAGAGATTAAAAAAAAATAAGAACGCTTGAAAAGTGTGATAATTTTGCGAAGTATTGAGGTGATGTTGATTGTTATGGTGAGGAAGGTGATCATCTTACTGTCGTCACCAACGCTGTCATCCCCACCACCACCAACCATCACCACCATCAATTATCACCAGCACCACCAACACCAACCATTACCACCGACAACACCAACCATCATCACCACCACCACTACCACCAAACACCAACCATCACCACCACCACCAACACCAACCATCACCACCAACATCAACCATCACCACCACCAATACAAACCATCACCACCACCACCAACCATCACCACCACCAACACCAACCATCACCACCACCAACACCAACCATCACCACCACCAACACCAACCATCACCACCACCAACACCAATCATCACCACCACCAACACCAATCATCACCACCACCAACACCAATCACCATCACCAACACAAACCATCACCACGACCACCACCAACCATCACAACCACCAACACCAACCATCACCATTGGGTAAGAATACTCACATAGGCAATAATGGAGTATAATTAAAACGGAATATATGGGAAGTGCCCAGCCTGACCTACGTCTCTGCTCCCTATCTTTAGACTGCCTTACGAGATTGTTCCTAGGGGTGAGTGGGTTCAAAACATGCTAAGGTCAGTAACAGTGAATAACAAGTGATTCACACAGACGGTTGGTAGCGAGTCACTACGACACTGGTAACTGGTTACTGGTATGGTACTACTGAGAGCTCGGCGATACTAACTTATGTCGTCCCGACATACAGCTAATACAAACTAGAGATGAGGGGCCTATGGTTGGGGCTGATTCTATACAATGTCAAAGTACACAACAATTGAACATTATAACATACATAAGGAGAATATCAGAATGGAAGGTAACGTAACTTACTGTAATGAAACTTACTGTAATGCATTACAAGGTATGATATACCACAACTCATAGAATGAACTCAACATTGGGATTACACAATAGAAGTGATAAAAAAAATTTGATCGATCTACGGATTCTGAGGAAGGATATGTACAAAGAAGTGTTTAACAGAATAGGCAGATTTGGTGCACTCAAATCTAGACTGTTAAATCTCAGAATTCGGAGAGAATGTAAACACACAAAAAAATTCATGAATATTAATAAGTTGATACTGTAATTATTCATCTATACAGGTTATTTACATTTAACCCCAACTCTGCTAGGGTGAGACTGACATATGCAGAATGGGTGTCATCTCTGGGAGGATCAAACTCTGTTACACTGGCTAATTCATGCCATGTTTGAGGCAAATCTGAATTAGAAGTTACAAATGATACTTGTGGATTTCTCAATACCTGTCATGTACGTAGGGAATAACGACATTCAGGTTAATTGTCTGACTGAGTATTAGAGGTAGAGGGTACAGGATCAGGAGGATTGTCAGAGTCTGTCACATTAGTCTGAGTTGGAACATCATTATCATCACATACTAATTTCGTATGATCTAAATGCGATTCTTTATACTGGCCAGTACTAATTTCTCTAACCTTATACTTATTTCCATTAATATGTTCAACTACTCGATAAGGACCAACAAACTTTTGATCAAGCTTAGGCATTGTAGACGTTTTGTTAAAGATAGTCAGCATAACTCTCGAACCTACTGTAATTTTGGACGGCTTTGCTCGAGTGTTAGCGACTCTTGTAAATTCTGCTGTTGATTTATGAAGCTTTTCATGGATTCTTCTAAAGACACTTTGAGCTAAGCTGGTACGAGTTGCTATGAAATCATCATTGTTGTAATTTGGTTTCGGGTTAGAATATAACAACTCATAAGGCAAACGTTTATCTACACCGTACAATGCATAATGTGGAGTGCCACCGATAGAAACATTGTAAACAGAATTTATGGCACACTGAACATCAGATATAAATAACAAAAAGGCACAATACCGTGACTGGAACGATACACAAATAACCCGCACATAAAAGACAGAAGCTTACGACAACGTTAGCGTCGACTTGTTGACATTGACAAATCCACGAACCACTGAAGGACGGATTGCCGAGGTACGACTTTTAAATTGGCAGGAAGAAGCTTGGATGTCTAAGAACTTGAGTAAGTGGTAGAGTATGTATGAATACAGCAATTGTTGTAATGTTCGGGTAGAATATAACAATCACAACAACGTCTATCCCCACCGTAGACATAAGTGGAGCCACGTCGTAGAAACATTTGTCTTTATGTGCGTATTGACATCAGATATAACTTCGTCCCAAGTTTCATTGTTGGGACTGATAGTGGTTCGAAAGGCATCAAGTACTTTCTTATTGGTTCGTTCCGCTAACCCATTGCTGGCAGGATGATGAGGCACAATGGTGGATTTAGAGATCTTGTACACAGGTACACAGGTACACAGGTACACAGATTTTCAAGAATCTCATTACAGAATTCACCTCCATTATCTGTTACTAGGGACTTAGGGGTGGTATGCCTGCAGATAATGCATTCTCTAAATACTGTAGCTACTGTCTCAGTGGTCTTGTCTGCAGTAGAAACTAACTCACAATATCTGGTGAAATGGTCTACCATAACACAGACGTTTGTTGTTATGGAGGGAACATTGGAAATTAGTTAACAGATCTAGCGCAACTCTTTCCCACGGTTTCCTAGTAGTTGGATACACCTGGATTGGATTAGGACCATTAACAGTACCTTTATATTGCATGCAGACACTACATCTCTTAACATTCTCAGAAATATCAGTTACCATACGGGCCAAAAGTATTTCAATCTGTCTTGCTTTACTGAATGATCCATACCAGGGTGTGCAACACCTGGTACATCATGAACTAGCTGTAAGGCTATATACACTAGTGACTGTGGAATTACTAACTGGTATACCCGTCTGCTAGGAGTACCCAACTCGGCTGTTTGACACAGTAATTCTTGGTTCATGACAAAGTCACTGATGGGTGATGGTGGCTTAACAGTCAGAATAAGATCTTCCTGGAACAGGAATCGAATCACACCAGACCACATGGGATCTGTTCTTTGAGCATTCTTTACATCCTCGGCAGTAAATGGAGGGTCTGCAGTTACTGTACTAACATCTCATGATAAAGCATCTGCGACAACATTTGACTTGCCAGGTAAGTGTTCAAAGGTAGGATTGAACTCTTGGATAGTCAAGGTCCATCTGGCTAACCTTCCAGTAGGTTGTTTGTTCTGGAATAAAGGTATCAGTGGAGCATGGTCTGTCAAGACATACAGAGTACATGTACTGATAAAGCTTACCAAATACTACAGTCTTTTCAAGTGCATATCCATGTCTTCAGACATGATTATGTCATCTAAGTACACCATAAGTGCATTACCTATGAGATCTCTGAAGATATTAGTCATGATCCTTGAGAATGTGATAGGGGAGGATCATAACCCAAAGGCCATACGGAAGAAGTGATAATGACCTGTAGGAGTGGAGAATGCAGTTAGCTCTTGGCTGTCCTCGTGAAGAGGGACTTGCCAAAACCCTTAACAAGTCCAGGGTCGAAAAGACTTTGTTATCTCCAATGTTACGTAAAAGATCACGAAGTACAGGAAGTGGGAAGCGATCTGGAATAGTTTTCGCATTTAACTTCCTAAAGTCAATCACTGGGCGCCAAGTACCATCCTTCTCAGGTACTATGATCAAGGGTGCATTCCAGGGTGAATTGCTAGGTGCAATAACTCCATCATCAAGCATTTGATTGATCAATTCTTCTGCGACAGCAACTTGTGAATGAGGCATTCTGTAAGCAGGTATACAGATAGGTCTAGTACCAGGTTCAAGTGGGATATGATAAGTTCGTTATACCAATCTTCTCACCTGGTAAGGCAATGGCTTTACGAAGTTTATTCAACAGAGTCAACAAATGCTTGAGTTCATCTGGGAAGTCAGTGGAAGCTAAGTCTTTCTCCTCAACTGGTGGAACAGATTGATCCAGTGAAGTGGATGAGGTCTCCCCGGTAGAAATAGCACCGACCCACTGGTCAGGTGACAACTCATCCTCTACCTGAACAGGGTAAGGATAGTGAACAAGGTCAACAAGATTGGTATTTGCTCTGAGACGAACATTGTGACCAGAAGTGTTTGCAAGGAAGAAATGGATCTTACTATCTCTTACAACATGTAAGAATGGCTCAACAAATAAACCCTTTACTTTGCAGGAATCACTGTCATTTGGACGTTATCACCATCTGGAACACTAGGAACAACAACAGACATTCTAGTGAGGGCACTAGTCGCGACAGAAACGTCTTTCTGCAGACAGCATGTGACATCAACAAGAGATGGCATTACTAGTTGCAAGTAATCGTTTTCCGACAAGGCATCCCCTGTGGAGAAACCACTACTTGAACTAGGAGACATTGCAGGGATAGGCTCAGCACTCAAGGTAGTCAGAGCGTCCTCGGACACTTGAGGCAACTGGACACTATCTTGCAAGCCTGAAGTTGTAGGTGGAAGACAGACAGGAGTGACAGGATCACCAGTGCCTGACCGCTTGGGTACGCTACTGGAAAATGCACTGGCCTGTAAGGACTTAATCTGAATGTCGTACTCTGCGGCAGTATGGCAAATCTTGGATCCAAGCTGGTAACCCCAAAAGTCATCAGTTTGGGCATGCCATCGATAAGGGTCGAGCACAATGCATAAGTCTCGCATGGAAGCAAATCCCAGTAGAAGATCACCAAGGAAAGTAATCTGGTCAACAACAAGGAAGCAGTAAAGTCTCTACCTTGGATAGAAAAGGTGAGGGAAGTCCGACCTCAGACACGCAGGTGAGAACCAGTTACTCCACTAAGGGAGGACACATGAGTTGGTTCTACAAAAAGGACATGTCGTAACTGCTTAACCTTAAACAAACTAGACCTGATAATATTGACTTGCGCACCAGAGTCACATAGGCAATAATGGAGTATAATTAAAACGGAATAGTATATAGGAAGCACCCAGCCTGACCTACGTCTCTGCTCCCTATCTTTAGACTGCCTTACGAGATGGTTCCTAGGGGTGAGCGGGTTCAAAACATGCTAAGGTCAGCAACAGTGAATAACAAGTGATTCACACAGACGGTTGGTAGCGAGTCACTACGACACTGGTAACTGGTTACTGGTATGGTACTACTGAGACCACTACCAACACCAACCATCACCACCACCATCCATCACCACCACCACCACCAACCATCACCACCACCATCCATCACCACCACCACCACCACCAACCATCACCACCACCACCTCCAACCATCACCATCACCTGCACTAAAGTCACCCACCAACACCAATCATCACCACCACCAACACCAACCATCACCACCACCAACACCAACCATCACCACCACCAACACCAACCATCACCACCACCAACACCAATCATCACCACCACCAACACCAACAATCACGACCACCAATATCAACCATCGCCATAACCTGCATTAAAGTCACCCACCAACACCAATCATCATCACCACCACCACCACCACCACCAGCCATCACCACCACCGACACCAACAATCACCACCAGCAGCAATCACCACCACCACCACCAACACCAACCATAACCATCACCTGCACTAAAGTCACCCACCAACACCAATCATCACCACCACCAACACCAACCATCACCACCACCAACACCAACCATCACCACCACCAACACCAGCCACGAACACCACCAACACCCACCATTACCATCACCACCACCCACACCAACCATCACCTGCACTAAAGTCACCCACCAACACCAGTCACCAACAACATCACTGCCACTACCAAAAGCATATCCTTAACACTCCCACACATACCTGTCTCCATCACCTCCACCTCCTTACCAGTGTCCCAAGCATCATACATCATCCCCACCAACACTTCCCATTACTATCGACACTACACCTACATCACCACCACCACCGCCTCTACTCCACAACACTACAAGCATCATAACTTCCCACTCATCACCACAACTGCCATCCATACAACACCGCCACCACTTCCACCACCCCACAATACCACCACCATAACTTCCCATCATCACCACCACCACCCCTACAACAGCACCACCTCCACTCCCACAACACCACTTCCACCACCACCCCTACAACACTGCCACATCTCCACCACCCTATAATACCATCACCATAACTTATCATCATCACCACCGCCACCCGTAAAACAGAACTACCTCCACCCAAACAGCAAAATTACCATCACCATACCTACAAAACCACCCCCCACAACACCACCACCACCTCCAAGACCCTCACTGCACCACCACTACCGCACCACCCTCATCTCCACCACCCTCACCACACCATCACACACCCAGACTTTATGAACAAGTACAGCAGAAGAGGATAATGACTCAGGATGGGTAGTGAGTGATAGATGAGGCTGGCTTGATGGATGAACCTCAACATCCATAAAGAAACGAGAGAAGAGATGTTCATTATGATAAGACTTATTAGTCTAATATTTTGGGATCATCATCTTGCAAGCCCATTAGACATCTCTGAACCATATTCACCCACTGTGGCTGTATTCCACCCACTCTTCGTAAAATATTTCAGCTGAAGAGTCGTATACAATTGTAAGTATCCGTCGAGGGAGGTGGATGCTCGTTAAGATGGTCGTATCCTGAGTGCTGGCTTACACACAACCTGAGGTGCTGAGCTGTGAATCTTGCTGCCTGGAAAATGTATGTTTGTAAAATATATTCGCATAATATTTAGTGAAGGGATTCAGGGAAACCGGTTATTTTTATATAGCCGGACTTGAGTACTGGAAATGGGAAATACAATGCCTGCACTTTAAAGGAGGGGTTTGGGATATTGGCAGTTTAGAGGGATATGTTATATATCCTTATTTATGCTTCTAAACTGTTGTATCTGGGCGCCTCTGCAAAGACAGTGATTATGTGTGAGTGAGGTGAAAATGATGAATGATGATGAAAGTATTTTCTTTTTGGGGAGGTTCTCTCTTTTTGGGTCACCTTGCCTCGGTGGGAGACGGCCATGCGTGTCGTAAGAGGCGACTAAAATGCCGGGAGCAAGGGGCTAGTAACCCCTTCTCCTGTATAAATTACTAAATTTAAAAAGAGAAACTTTTGTTTTTCTTTTTGGGCCACCCTGCCTTGGTGGGATACGGCTGGTGTATTGAAATATATATATATATATAATATATATATATATATATATATATATATATATATATATATATATATATATATATATATATATATATATATATATATATATATATATATATGCGTGTGTTTGTGTGTATGTGTAATTTCAAAAACGCATATTGAACGTTTATAACTTTTCCAAGTATGTGCTTCTTTCACAATGGCAAAGCAATATTTTTGCAAGACCTACATTTTATTTACTAACTAATAATAACAACAATCAATTTTATAGTAACAAATTAAATTCATATTATATTCTGTTTTATATATATATATATATATAATATATATATATATATATATATATATATATATATATATATATATATATATATATATATATATATATATATAATATTCAAAAAATTTAATTAATATCTGTTCGAAACATTTTATTGCAGCTGCTCAACACCACGCAATTTTTTTTTTTTTAGTCATTCGTTTTCGAGTATTTTATAGATGCTTAATTTCCGCAAAGGTTCGGAAAATTTTGACAGCAGTAATTGTTGTCATTCATATTAACATACATTAGGGACATACGTCCAGGAAGACCTCTCAGTACACATAAATTAAAACTTTTCAACAAGCAATAACTGGTAACGCGATGGTCTGGAGTTTTGAGACTCGGATCGCGGGTTCTCTCCCCGCCCGTGGTATGGTTTGAGTCAATAACTGGAAGATCATTGACTCGTAAAGCAATGACTCTACGAGTCATTGCTTTACAAGTTGAATGAATAGCTGGCTTAGAGTATTATGAAGAAGTGTAATATAAAACACGTCATTACAGTAGCTGGAACCATTCACACACAACATCCACTTTAGAAGTGGGACCAAAACATCGTCTAAAGTTTCCTGTCTCTAGGTGTTGCTTGTTTATGAATGATGATGTAAACGAGAACAAGAAGGGCAGCCTGACTAGCAGCCTGTTAGGCGGTATGTGCGCAAACTGTTAGATAGTATGTGCACAGACTGTTAGGTGGTATATGCGCAGGCTGTTAGGTCGTATGTGCGCAAACTGTTAGTATGTGCACAGACTGTTAGGAAGTATGTGCACAGACTGTTAGGTGGTAAATGCGCAGGCTGTTAGGTGGTATGTGCACAGACTGTTAGGAGGTATGTGCACAGACTATCAGGTGGTACTTGCGCAGACTGGAGTCTTGCATGACTTTAATAGCAAGTAGTGTAGTAGGTGTGTAGTGAGATTTGGATTAAAAGAAATTTAGCTATAAAATATCATCCCAGGAGCTAAACAAAAAACACTAGCAACTCTTTTATGTAATAATAGACGCCAGAGCTAAGGCTTCTTGTGACACTAGCAACTACAATAGGCGTCTGTTATCATAATGGCTGCTTTCAACACTTTTCTAAGTGTTTCTTAGCGCAAAGCCGGCCCGTAACATTAGCAACAATTTGTATATGTGTCTGTTAGCGCAGGGGCCGCCTGAAACACCTGCACCAACACTACAAGATCTGCGCCTCCACCACGATGTTTATTCCACGTACTCAAAAATTCATACACGAAGAAAAGGTTAATTGTGTTTGACCCATGTTTTTGAAAAAAAAAATTTTTGAAAACATGGGAAAACACTAAATTTCTTATATTTTTTCCCGCTATTACGAATAATTTAATTTTACTCTTATTTTAGCCTTTTTGTAAATAGGAATTAGTGCATGAGTAAAGATGATTTATTTTCCAAAATAAATAAGGTTCATTTATAACGTTGTTGTGTAGCAGCGATTATCACGTCAGAAAAAACATCGAACTCTACACCACATCTTCGTAATAACATAAAAAATGTTGTATTTATTAGATCAGATATTCTTCGCGGTACTGGTAACATTGTTTTGTCACAGAGAGGCTGATCACACTGCTGGTCATCCTAACTTACCATTATAGAGAGGTCGATCACACTGCTAGTCATTCTAATTTATCCATTACACAGAAGTCGAGCACGAGAGGCCGAAGAAAGTGTATAAGGAGTTTGAAGTAACTATTCACCATTGCTCCAGAAGCTCCAGAACCAGAAATAGTGATATACAGTTGACATAGTGAACAATAACACTGATAACTTTTCCCCTCTCTGTAGATCCCTTTCCCCTCATCCCCTCCGTATGCACACTCCACAGTTCTCCCCAAACCCGTTCCCTCTTTCACCGGCTCTACCCTGAGTCTATCTGGAGAGTGTTCAGGGGGGTCAACGCCCCAGCGGCTCGGTTCCAGAAGAGGCCTTCTAGTGGATGGTCTGATCAGCTAAACAACTGGTGCTAGTCACAGGAAGTTCAACGTATGCACCACAGCCTTCCTGATCAGTAACTGACTTGAGAAATTTGTAAAGTTCTCTCTTGAAGACAGCCAGGGATTTGAAGTCTTGGTTTTTTCACAGTCACTGATTTTTTTCTTCGTGTGCTCAGCCTCTGCTCATCTTTTCCCTCCCTTGTTCCTCTTTCCCCGGCCGCCCCGTCGTCCCCTCCCCGCTACTCATAATACACTGATGATGACAGTGTCCGAGGAAGGGATGGCCCCAGAAACCGAATATACAGCAACTATCCTCCTAATCTGTTGTTCACGAGCACCCACATCACACCTGTCTCATACCCACCACACATCCATCCCCCGTACCTGCATCATATCCTCCCTCTTATTTCCCCCCATCCCTGCACCCAACTCATATCCACCCAGCCCCACCCCACACCCGTTTCCGAGCGGCTGTATTAATGGTGCTGTGTGCCCGTCTCCGGCAGTCCAAGGCAAATTGAAGACTTATCAGCACCTGGATAATGTAATCACATTCTTCTTTGAGACACTGTGGGCTGCAAATTCTAAACACTTTAACGAAGAATCCGATATCGATGTCTCTTTTAGTCCGCGTATCATGATGCAAGAAAAAATACTGTAGGATACTATAATTAGTTGGTTTCTTGTATAATCTGAAGGTCCGTTCTCACCTGTTCCTAGTGGGACATACAAAAGCGGACGTGTATTGTCCTTTTCTTCATTAACAGTACATTTGATAACGTTACGCTGTTGATAATGATAAGCACGGTGTAAATATCCAGAAGTCTAGGAACGATATCCAAATATCGTTCACATTACATAGCCATGAATTGCTGCTGGTAATGATGGGTAGGATGCGCTCACTTAACAGAAGCTCTAGATTATCCAGGACAGGACTGGGAGGCATCCCATGACCATCCCAAAACAGTCTAAAGTTATTCTCCTTAAACCTGAAGCAAATTTAATTAACACATAGCTTAATGAGGTCAACGAAGACACTGCTGGACACCGGAAAATTTAGGTTATGACTGACTCTATTACCAAATAGTGTGACAGTGGTTGGCGCACTAGTGAACGGGGCGGTAACAGCAAAACTTGCTTCATTATTTTTTTCCTAGTGCTAAGATCTTTAAATTGGACAATGAGGTAGTCAAATATGTTAGCAAGCTACTCACGAGGCACAAAATGAATGTGTCTTTCATCTCCTCATCAACCATCAAGGATTTACTTGAGAGACCAGCTAGGATGGTCAAGAATGTTGTGTGTGAATGTTGTCCCATTCCTGGGATGTGATTTGATCTGCATTGGTGAGATAGGCAGAAGCTTGAGCCAGCACCACTGTGAACACAAGCAGACATGCAACAGAGAAAATCTGACTGATGATGGTGTGATATACAGAACTTGCAAGGGTACTTGATGTGTTGGGAGGATGCCAAGGGTCGTGGTGGACAATACAGAAATGTTGTTGTTTTGAGGCTGTGTTGATCGCTGTTGCAGATATAATAGCCTGAATCTAGGGCAGTTTTACTTTATTTTACCGTGCGCAACAATACCCTGCCCAACATTACCCTGCGAAACATTACCCTGCAAAACATTACCCTGCCCAACATTACCCTGCCCAACTTTACCCTGCCCAACATTACCCTGCCAAACATTTTTCTACCCAGCATTATCTTGCCCACCATTACCTTGCCCAACATTAACCTACGCAACATTACCCTGCCCAATATTACCCTGCCCAACATTACCCTGCCCAGCATACCCTGCCAAACATTGCCCTGCCCAACATTGCACTACATGACATCACAGGACCTCACCCTATCAAGTACAATTTGACTTCCTTCCCTTACTATATATTCTGTGTTTTTTTTTCTTTGTACTGGATTATAAAAGCTCCCGGTGGGCGAAACGTTTCTCATTTAAATATTCAAAGTGTTGCATTTGTGTCTGTATCCCACAGTTTGTCAGTATTATAATATATGTATTTGTATTTTTACTGTCTATTTCTTTATTTCTTTAAGTTGGCCCTCAAGCACATAGTGCTTGAGAAGTGACCATAAGGATGTCTGTGTATATGTCAAACTGTCAGAAGTACTTGACATCCAGCCTAAGCCTAGCTACTACAACATCCGTCAACCCGGTGAACGCCAGTGTTTGCAAACACTAAAGACATTTGTTAACAAAAGTTTAAGTCTTGGGCCTTTGATCACTTACATGATCATGTCTTAAGTGTTTGTATACATTTCATTTCCTTATCCGTTAGTCTGTTTACGTTGTAAATTGCTTCGAAAAAGTGCTTATCTACGCTCATTTTCGCGATCAACTCAGGTTTCTAACTGCCTTCAAGTTATTTATTTAATTTTTTTAACAAGTGTACACTGGGATAATTGTAAGTAGTACTTAACACAATTACTGGTGTACAGTATGACCGATGACTCATTTCCGTAGGTCTTCAAGCACACTAAGTCTTTTGTCTCATCTCCCTCCCAAAATTCCTCTTGTCTCCTCTTTAGTTCATAGCATGACCTCTGACCTCACCCCTTGTCTTTCCTGTTCCTCGCCAGTTCGGAGCATGACCCCCGACCTCTGTCACCTATCCCCATGTTGTGTAACCAATGACCTGTCTAGTGTTAACTAACTCTCACCAAGTCTACCGTATGACTGGTAACTCCACGTGTCCTCCATAAGCCACCTCAGGTCACCCTTCACATAACTCTCAGTTACTTAAAACTTTCTTAATTCCTTTTGCTTAAACACTAGCAAGCCATCATCTACCTCACGTTGCCGTATCCGCAGACACAGTTGTGCTGCCTGAGCGGCCAATTTACTGTGCACCCCATGATCACCCTGTGAGCGGCAGCGCAAAAAAAAAAAAAAAAAAAAAAAAAAAAAAAAAAAAGCAGGATTACAGACATCAAAATCACAACATCTTGCCGCAGCAAAGCTGTAGTGCCGGCACCACTGATTAGGTCATCACCTGGCACGGGTTAGATGATTTTTGTTCCCCTGAAGAATAAACCAAAATCAAATGATTCATTCTTATTAGCTTTTTTTGTTGGTTTTGTTGCATTCGTCAGGGAAATCACCTGACACGAACCTTTGTCCATCCTGTCCTCCAAATAACACGGGCGTTTTCGCATGCATTATAGTTCGTTGATTTCTGTCCGATCTTAATAACTACAAAAAATAAAATGTTTGTTGTTCTAGGTTAGGTTAATATAAACTGACCAGCATTTGACTATAATTAACGTCCAATAATTAAACAGCAAATAAGCAGCTTAATCTGACAGCGCGGAACTTAGGTTAGTTCCTCAGAGCCTTGGTATCTCCACGCACAGTGTTAGGGTTAGGCAGCGGCTTTCTCACACTAAGTATCGTTCACTGGCACATTGTTCCTTTGTTCTTATGACAAAACTGCGGCAAGAAACAAAAGCTAACTGTGTAGGTTAACTATAGCCGCTTCCGGAAGTCACCGCTCCCGCTGTCCGGTCAGACACCAGGCCTCCAGGTTCCTGACCTTATCCATTAATCTGTTGGTGCCTACCGTCCGCAGTGCATTGTTTTCACCACACCCCAGCTGACCAAGAACTTATTAAGTTCCCTCCTGAAGACATCTAGGAGTTCGTTCATCTCCCTTATGCATGAAGGGAAGGTGCTGAAGAGTCGTGGTCCTTGTACACTTAGAGAATTCTCTCTCCTGATGTGAATGTGGTTTTGTGGTAATATTGGCCCTGTGCCATGCCTTGGCTGAGCCATCTCTGTCTTACCTGTCAGGCTCAGCGGTGAGTGTCTAGTCTCTTTTCACACTAGCACTGCATCACTCTTCCGTGTTTACCGTTTCCCTGTGAATATATAATCCTTAATTTTACTCGTATAAGTAATTTACACATATGCTGCTATGTATGATAACTTATGTAACTGTGTTTATGTATACATGAACCGGAATAAACTTACTTGCTATTTCTTTGTGCAACTTATTAGCGTTGAAAAATTATCAAAATCAATAGTTATCATACCAGGGTGTTCGAAAAGTTAAGATGTTTAGATTCTGCCGCAAAATTGGCTAGTTTATTGTGCACGCCATATCTGTCCTGTAGACGGTGGCGTAAGAACATATGAATACACAAAAGGCCTATGAACAAGGCTCCCAAAAGGGTAAACAGGAATTCACTTGCATATATCAACATTTGTCTTATCTGTTGCAAGTTAAGTTAGGATGTATACTTAATATATCTGGTATCTTATTTTTTTTAATGAAATACTTTGACATATCACATAAGTTATTATACTGTATATATTCCTCATGAAGTGGACACTGAATCACATATCGACAGTGAAGCATGTAGTGTATAGTGAAGCACATAGTGGATATTGAAGCATATAGTGGATAGTGAAGCACATAGTGGACGCTGAAGCACATAGTGGGTACTGAAGCACATAATGGACACTGAAGCACATAGTGGACACTGAACCACATAGTGGATAGTGAAGCACATAGTGGATAGTGAAGCACATAGTAGATAGTGAAGCAAATAGTGGACAGTGAAGCACATAGTGCATAGTGAAGCACATAGTAGATAGTGAAGCAAATAGTGGACAGTGAAGCACATAATAGACACTGAAGCATATAGTGGACAGTGAAGCACATAGTGGACACTGAACCACATAGTGGATAGTGAAGCACATAGTGCATAGTGAAGCACATAGTAGATAGTAAAGCAAATAGTGGACACTGAAGCACATTATAAACACTGAAGCACATAGTGGACTCTGAAGCACATAATGGACACTGAAGCACATAATAGACACTGAAGCACATAGTGGACAGTGAAGCACATAGCGGATAGTGAAGCACATAGTAGATAGTGAAGCAAATAGTGGACAGTGAAGCACATAATAGACACTGAAGCGCATAGTGGACACTGAACCACATAGTGGATAGTGAAGCACATACTGCATAGTAAAGCACATACTAGATAGTGAAGCAAATAGTGGACAGTGAAGCACATAGTGGACACTGAAGAACATAGTGGACACTGAAGCGCATAGTGGACACTGAAGCACATAGTAGACCATGAAGCACATAGTGGACACTGAAGCACATAGTAGACAGTGAAGCACATAGTAGACCATGAAGCACATAGTGGACACTGAAGCACATAGTAGACCATGAAGCACATAGTGGACAGTGAAGCACATAATGGACACTGAAGCACATAATAGACACTGAAGCACATAGTGGACAGTGAAGCACATAGCGGATAGTGAAGCACATAGTAGATAGTGAAGCAAATAGTGGACAGTGAAGCACATAATAGACACTGAAGCGCATAGTGGACACTGAACCACATAGTGGATAGTGAAGCACATACTGCATAGTAAAGCACATACTAGATAGTGAAGCAAATAGTGGACAGTGAAGCACATAGTGGACACTGAAGAACATAGTGGACACTGAAGCGCATAGTGGACACTGAAGCACATAGTAGACCATGAAGCACATAGTGGACACTGAAGCACATAGTAGACAGTGAAGCACATAGTAGACCATGAAGCACATAGTGGACACTGAAGCACATAGTAGACCATGAAGCACATAGTGGACAGTGAAGCACATAGTAGACAGTGAAGCACATAGCGGACAGTGAAGCACATAGTAGACCATGAAGCACATAGTGGACACTGAAGCACATAGTAGACAGTGAAGCACATAGTGGACAGTGAAGCACATAGTAGACAGTGAAGCACATAGTAGACAGTGAAGCACATAGTGGACACTGAAGCACATAGTAGACAGTGAAGCACATAGTGGACAGTGAAGCACATAGTAGACAGTGAAGCACATAGCGGACAGTGAAGCACATAGTAGACCATGAAGCACATAGTGGACACTGAAGCACATAGTAGACAGTGAAGCACATAGTAGACAGTGAAGCACATAGTAGACAGTGAAGCACATAGTGGACAGTGAAGCACATAGTAGACAGTGAAGCATATAGTAGACAGTGAAGCACATAGTGGACACTGAAGCACATAGTAGACAGTGAAGCACATAGTGGACACTGAAGCACATAGTAGACAGTGAAGCACATAGCGGACAGTGAAGCACATAGTAGACCATGAAGCACATAGTGGACACTGAAACACATAGTAGACAGTGAAGCACATAGTGGACAGTGAAGCACATAGTAGACCATGAAGCACATAGTGGACACTGAAGCACATAGTAGACAGTGAAGCACATAGTGGACAGTGAAGCACATAGTAGACAGTGAAGCACATAGTAGACAGTGAAGCACATAGTGGACACTGAAGCACATAGTAGACAGTGAAGCACATAGTGGACAGTGAAGCACATAGTAGACAGTGAAGCACATAGCGGACAGTGAAGCACATAGTAGACCATGAAGCACATAGTGGACACTGAAGCACATAGTAGACAGTGAAGCACATATTAGACAGTGAAGCACATAGTAGACAGTGAAGCACATAGTGGACAGTGAAGCACATAGTAGACAGTGAAGCATATAGTAGACAGTGAAGCACATAGTGGACACTGAAGCACATAGTAGACAGTGAAGCACATAGTGGACACTGAAGCACATAGTAGACAGTGAAGCACATAGCGGACAGTGAAGCACATAGTAGACCATGAAGCACATAGTGGACACTGAAGCACATAGTAGACAGTGAAGCACATAGTGGACAGTGAAGCACATAGTAGACCATGAAGCACATAGTGGACACTGAAGCACATAGTAGACAGTGAAGCACATAGTGGACAGTGAAGCACATAGTGGACAGTGAAGCACATAGTAGACCATGAAGCACATAGTGGACAGTGAAGCACATATTAGACAGCGAAGCACATAGTGGACAGTGAAGCACATAGTGGACAGTGAAGCACATAATAGACAGTGAAGCACATAGCGGACAGTGAAGCACATAGTGGACAGTGAAGCACATAGTGGACAGTGAAGCACATAATAGACAGTGAAGCACATAGCGGACAGTGAAGCACATAGTAGACAGTGAAGCACATAGTGGACAGTGAAGCACATATTAGACAGCGAAGCACATAGTGGATAGTAAAGCACACAGTGGACACTGAAGCACAGAGAAGACAATGAAGCACATAATGGACACTGAAGCACATAGTAGACAGTGAAGCACATAGAGAACAGTGAAGCACATAGTAGACAGTGAAGCACATAATAGACAGTGAAGCACATAGCGGACAGTGAAGCACGTAGTGGACACTGAAGCACATAGTGGACACTGAAGCACATAGTAAACAGTGAAGCACATAGACAGTGAAGCACATAGTAGACAGTGAAGCACATAGTGGACAGTGAGGCACATAGTGAACAGTGAACCACATAGTAGACAGTGAAGCACATAGTGGACACTGAAGCACATAGTAAACAGTGAAGCACATAGTGGACACTGAAGCACATAGTAAACAGTGAAGCACATAGTGGACAGTAAAGCGCATAGTGGACAGTGAAGCACATAGTGAACAGTGAAGCACATAGTAGACAGTGAAGCACATAGTAGACAGTGAAGCACATAGTGGACACTGAAGCACATAGTAAACAGTGAAGCACATAGTAGACAGTGAAGCACATAGTGGGCACTGAAGCACATAGTAAACAGTGAAGCACATAGTGGACAGTAAAGCACATAGTGAACAGTGAAGCACATAGTGAACAGGGAAGCACATAGTAGACAGTGAAGCACATAGTAGACACTGAAGCACATAGTGGACAGTGAAGCACATAGTGGACAGTGAAGCACATAATGGACACTGAAGCACATAGTGGACACTGAAGCACATAGTGGACACTGAAGCACATAGTAGACAGTGAAGCACATAGTGGACAATGAAGCACATAGTGAACACTGAAGCACATAGTAGACAGTGAAGCACATAGTAGACAGTGAAGCACATAGTGGACAGTGAAGCACATAGTAGACAGTGAAGCACATAGTAGACAGTGAAGCACATAGTGGACAGTGAGGCACATAGTAGACAGTGAAGCACATAGTGGACAGTGAAGCACATAGTGGACAGTGAAGCACATAGTAGACAGTGAAGCACATAATGGACACTGAAGCACATAGTGAACAGTGAAGCACATAGTGGACAGTGAAGCATAGAGTGGACAGTGAAGCAAATAGTGGACAATGAAGCACATAGTAGACAGTGAAGCACATAGTAGACACTGAACCACATAGTAGACAGTGAAGCACATAGTAGACAGTGAAGCACATAGTAGACACTGAAGCACATAGTAGACACTGAAGCACATAGTAGACAGTGAAGCATATAGTAGACAGTGAAGCACATAGTAGACAGTGAAGCATATAGTAGACAGTGAAGCACATAGTGGACACTGAAGCACATAATGGACAGTGAAGCACATAGTGGACAGTGAAGCACATAGTGGACACTGAAGCACATAGTAGACAGTGAAGCATATAGTAGACAGTGAAGCACATAGTGGGCACTGAAGCACATAATGGACAGTGAAGCACATAGTGGACACTGAAGCACATAGTAGACAGTGAAGTACATAGTGGACAGTGAAGTACATAGTGGACAGTGAAGCACATAGTAGACAGTGAAGCACATAGTGGACAGTGAAGCACATAGTAGACAGTGAAGCACATAGTGGACAGTGAAGCACATAGTAGACAGTGTAGCACATAGTGGGCAGTGAAGCACATAGTAGACAGTGTAGCACATAGTGGGCAGTGAAGCACATAGTAGACAGTGAAGCACATAGTAGACAGTGAAGCACATAGTAGACAGTGAAGCACATAGTAGACAGTGAAGCACATAGTGGGCAGTGAAGCACATAGACACTGAACCACATAGTAGACAGTGAAGCACATAGTAGACACTGAACCACATAGTAGACAGTGAAGCACATAGACAGTGAAGCACATAGACACTGAAGCACACTTATATATCAAAATTATGTTCTTCATTTTCCTTCAGATTACTTTCTATGGCAAACTTACCGACTGTATCAGGAAGGAATAATTCAGTATTTGATGAACTCCATCAGGTCAGAAAACCATTACAATCCTCGGCAATATTACTGCACTGATAGAAAGTTTATGCTATGTTTTTATTACAACTGTTCAATAATTTTGTGATTGTTCAAGTCACAGATTGATGTGAGTAGTTGTGAAGTAGTGGTTTGTGTTTAATAAAATAATATGGCGATTTCACTAAAGTCAAATTTACGTCTGGCAGGATATGACAGCCTGACAAAACTCCTGGAGAGCGAAACGTTGCCACCATACACTATCGCATTAGCTGCACACGTCTCCTTTTACCTAACGTTATGAATAGTTTCTCAGGGAACGCCTTCGGCTCAGTCATTTTCCCAATTTACATTAACAGTTTCAAAACTGAACAAAAAATATCTAAAATCGTAAATTTGAGGCGTGACAGTTTTAAACAGAGATGGTATTGTAGCAACTGCAAGCCACCTCTTCCATTCGGTTCCACATCTATTGCAAATTCCATCTTATTGTTGCAATTTGATATGGTCTGTTTTTCCCCGTGTTTTTTTACGCTGGCAGTGGCCGAAGAGTAGGTAGAGAGCCTTCTGTTTTTCTATCCTTGACTCATGTAGATAGTTCTCAGCTGGTAACTTCGGTGTGGACTTCCAAGTCCACTGATGTCTGCCTTTCCCATGTATTGCTTCCGTCCCATATAAGTATAATAGCGAGTATGACATAGACATACATAGGCTGCCTGGCAGGTTAAAGCACAGTAGTGGACACATGCGTGCCTTGATCACACCCCTGGCCGGGAAGGGCGAGGAGCTGGCTAGATTACGGCCGCCCATCCATCACCATGCTTGACGGTAATTGCCAACCAGTTTGTAGCAACAACCTGAGTAATTATAGTATCATGCACAACCCACAGCTTCCCCTCCCACCTACTGCTCCACCTCCCCACCTCTTTTAATCCTCTTCCTCTGCCACCTCTTCCTCTTTCTTCTTCCTGTCTCTTGGCCCCCCTTCTATTTTCCTTTTCCCCATTTTTACCACCTCCCTCCCTCTCCCTCTCCCTCTCTCTCTCTCTCTCTCTCTCTCTCTCTCTCTCTCTCTCTCTCTCTCTCTCTCTCTCTCTCTCTCTCTCTCTTATTTACACAATTGTTACAAGGTTATAAGTTCCTACCTCTACTTACAAGCTTAGAGCTGTTACCTACATCAGCTCCTATGAAAGCCTCTTTATTGTTATGAGACATACAGATAGGAAACAGGCTGAAGTTGGAGCCATCTGTGAGACAGCAATTTCACGTGGTCAACTGGCTTTATTTAATCGATGTTCTTGAGCTGTGTGAACATGTTCCAGGCTCGAGTTATTCTAGGGATGAATGATCTCATATGAAGCGATGTTTTCGAAAATGGTACAAACCAAAGACATTCTTTAATAAAGCATTTGAGGTAGTGGACAACGATAAAGAATATGGTATTGTTTGTTTGGATATTAGTAATGCCTTCGATAGAGTACCTCGCGAAAAACTGATAAGAGAAGTGGCAGCTCATGGTATAGGAGATAAGGTTGTAACAAGGATCGATGCATGGTTGACCAATAGAAAGCAGAGAGAGTTTGCATTAATGGAGTGAAGTTTGAATGGGGACCGGTCACAAGTGGTGTTCCACAAGGATCATCTTTAGGCCCATTGCTGTTCATAATTTACATTAATGACTTTGACGAAGGAATAACGAGTGGCATAAGTAAATTCACTGATGACACAAAAATAGGGTGAATAACAGATTCTGAGGGGGACATCAATAAACTCCAGGAAGATTTGGACAAACTAATGTCATGGTCTGAAAAGTTGCAGATGCAGTTCAGTGTGGACAAGTGTAAAGTCCTAATCCTTAGGAATGAAAATAACCCTCATTGTTATTGACTAAGCGATGTAGAGTGTGACCATACATAATGTGAAAAAGACTTGGGAGTCATGGTAAGCAGAAATCTGAAGCCATGACAACAGTGCCTAAGTGTGCGCAGTAAGACTAACAGTTTACTCGGATATATATCAAGAAGTATAAGTAACAGGAGTCCAAAAGTTATTTTACAGCCCTTTACATAACTAGTAAGTTTAAGAAAGAGACACTTGTGCAGCATATGGAAATCTTGATTGTGGAAACGTTTTGCCAGCCAGTGACTTCTTCAGTCCAATACGGAGAAGAAGGATGGAAGATGAGTGGGAGTTTGAGGTAATCAGTCCCTCAGCCTGGAGTACATGTGTTCAGTCCATCAATCTTGTGAAAGGTACAGTATATGTGCGGAGACGTGACTTATATACCTCAGACAGTGAGTTGAAGCAGCAGGAGGCGGACTCGACTCACTTATTTCGATGACCGACTGCTAGAATGTCATATAGATAATTAGAGCATGAAAAAATGAATGATTTGATATGGCCACCAGTATGCTAGAGATTGTAATAAAGTTGGTAGAATTACCTACAATATATAAAGTAAAAGGACACAAGTGCAACTAATGTGACATTGTGATGAATGGTTTGAAAAACCGACAAGTTGAAGATTGAGACACTTATGCAGCATATGGGAATCTTTATTCAGGAAAAGTTTCGCCACACAGTGGCTTCATCAGTCCAATACAAAGAGGAAGGCGTAAGGAGAGGAGGAGAATGAGGTAATCAGTCCCTCAACCTGGAGTCGATGTGTTCAGTCCATCAATCTTGTAGAATGTACAGCATAGGGCCGTAGACGTGGCTTATATACTGTAGTGAGGTGAAGTGAAGCAGGCGGAGGCGGGGTCATAGTGGTACCATCCACTAGTCCATCAATCTTGAATAGAATACGGCATACGTGCGGAGGAGCTTATAAACCTTTGGCAGGAGAGGTGCAGCAGTCATAGGTGGTGTCACATTTGTTCAATGTGGAAGTAGGTCGTGCCCAAGAATTAGGCAAGCGAAGAAGTAGGTCGTGCCCTAATTCTTGGGCACGACCTACTTCCACATTGAACAAATGTGACATCACCTATGACTGCTGCACCTCTCCTGCCAACGGTTTATAAGCTCCTTCTCCACAAGTATGCCGTATTCTATTCAAGATTGATTGACTGACCACATCGACTCAAGGTTGAGGGACTGATTACCTCATTCTCCTCCTGTTCTTCAAGATTCTCCTTTGTATGGACTGATGAAGCCACTGTGTGGCGAAACGTTTCCTCAATAAAGATACCCAAGAGTTGCACATGTGTCTAATTTATCAACGTGTCGGTTCTCTGAACCATTCATCTACAAACCTGTCAGACACTGCAACTTCTTGGGATCTTAATACTTAGGAATTCTTCGCTTGCCTAATTCTTGGGCACGACCTACTTCCACATTGAACAAATGTGACATCACCTATGACTGCTGCACCTCTCCTGCCAACGGTTTATAAGCTCCTTCTCCGCAAGTATGCCGTATTCTATTCAAGATTGATTGACTGACCACATCGACTCAAGGTTGAGGGACTGATTACCTCATTCTCCTCCTGTTCTTCAAGATTCTCCTTTGTATGGATTGATGAAGCCACTGTGTGGCGAAACGTTTCCTCAGTAAAGATACCCAAGAGTTGCACATGTGTCTAATTTATCAACATGTCGGTTCTCTGAACCATTCATCTACAAAGGTACTTTTGTGAAGAGGGAAGTCACGTCCAAACTGCTTAGTTTCTTGTTACGGATGGAGAGGTTTCGGATGCGGTTGAGAAGGTCGCCTGAGTGTTTAAGATGAGCGGAGCTGATGGTCCCCAGAAGGCAGGAAAGATGTTTGGCAAGAACTCCGGCTAGTTTGTGTGGAGCACTGCCTATTCCTGACGTGATTGGTCTGAGAGGAATATTGTGTTTATGGGTCTTGGGTAAACCATACATGTGTGCTGGTTTAGGGTTGCTTGGTAACAGGTACAGAAGTTTCTTCCCTTCTCTAGTGCGTTTGAGTATTTGTCTGGTTTTGTATAGAAAATCTTTGGTGAGCGTCTCCCACTGTTGAGTGCTGATGGGTTCGTATGTAGATTGATCATTCAAAAGGTCCATCATTTTAGTGTTGTAGTCACTGGTGTTGAGTATGACAAGCTACCTTTCCTCGACGTCCTCATTCACAAAGTAGACAACAACCTAAGATTTCAAGTTTATCGGAAACCTACCAATAAAAATGATCTCACACAATTCTAGTCCAGTCAAGATACCAAGACCAAAAGAGGCATCATCATCGGGTTTTTCCTAAGAGCATACCGAATCTGTAGTCCTGAGTTTCTTGACGAGGAATGTACATACATTCACCAAACATTCACTGAGTTACATTTTCCTTCCCTTTTCGTCAAAGACTGCAAGAAAAGAGCTCTTCAGATCCTTAATTCTCCATGCACCAACACCACTCCCAACAAAGTTATAATTCTTCCCAACAGCCAGGTTGCACTGAAAGTCTCTAAAGTACTTTCACAAGCTAACACCAGAGTCGCCATCGCTTCTAGCACTTCAATAAAGGATCTAATCAGGACAAAATCAAAGCACCAATAACCAGTCAACGCAGGAGTTTACACTATACCCTGTGGAGGCTGTGACAAGATTTACGTAGGTGAAACAGCAAGAAACCTCGACACCCGCCTCAATGAACACATTTACGCATGTAGGAACGATAACTTGAACAACGCCTGTGTACAACACCGAAATTCCACCAATCATCTCATGAAATTCAGGGACGCCCAATTAGTGATCAAAGAAACTAATTTCCGCAGACGCAAGTGCCTCGAATCAGCATTGATCGCTGTTTCGAATACAATTAAACAAAACAACGGCAGCTTCACCATCTCTGAAGTCTTAGCAAGAATCCTCCTGAAAACAGTAAACCCTGCCATCACATAGTCTCTCCTGTTATACTACACAAAGCACATTACAGAGAATGAACACTGAAACAGGCTGCCTCTATCCAGTCTATATTTGTCCAACCTATTTCTATGTTACCCAAGTAATAGCTTTTATATCCTTTTACTCATGTACGATTTAATTGCTCTACCATATTGTATTACTACCACTACTACAACTTTTGTCACTACTACTACTACTACCACTAGTATTGCACCTCACTCTGAGCCTATATATACCCTCTGTGTCCATGTATTGTTTGTAATGGCTTGATAAAGCTCCTGGAGAGCGAAACGTTGCCACAATAAAATGTCACATTAGTTGGACTTTTGTCCTTTTACTTTACATGCTAGAGATTAAAATGACCATGATATGTTCGTGGATTAATATTAAAAAGGAGCTTTTAAAGATTAATATGACCAACATGTTATATTGTTTAATATTACTGAATAATTAACAGGGCTTAACATGGTCCGTTAAGCTGCATTCTATAATTTTGCTTGGAAACTCATATCGTGTATTACAGCCAGGAAACATATCTAGACATAAGAAGAAAATAATTTACACAGCTTAACGTAGTCAGGCAGACATGATATACGACCAGGAAGCAAGCACTGCTGGATGTGCCTTGCAAGCACGGCGCTTTAATCTAGCCGGAGACACAAATCTTGACCTTCAAATATTTAAGTTTATTGTGTTCGCAGCAAGAAACTATTGCTGTAATGTTTGTAGTTAGAGACGACTATGCACACGGGAAGAGGGTATGCATGCGGGAGGGAAGCATACACACGGGAAGAGGATCATGCATACGGATAGGGGAGGACATTGACACGGAAGAGGGGTGGGTCATAATGCATATGGAAAGGGGCTATGCAACCTGGGTCATGTGGTATGGGAGGGTTATGTGCTTTGAGAGTGGAGTGAACTTGTGGTATGAGCAGGGTGGGTTACAGGGTATCTGGCAGGGACGGTCGTGTAGTATGATTTGATGTGGTCATGTGGTATGTGACTGGGGGGGGGCTGTGTTTATCATGAGTATGAGAGTGGGGAGTCATGTCGTATGAGGGTGAGGGATCGTTATATTGCGATGTGGGATGCAGTTTGAATCCCAGTTTAAATTAAAGAATAACAATATATTTTGTTTAATCTTTTAAGTTAAAACCTAATATATTCGGGTCTGTTATATCTGGCTGGTCTCAAGTCAGGGCGTTTAAACAGCTGTCAGGGGAGGTCAGGTTATGGCAGGTCAGATCGTGGAACGGATTACACACAAAATCAACACATGATTGCCAGGAACCTTTTGTTGAGGTACCACGTAGTATGGCACCATGTTGGTGTCATAGACCATGGCACCATGATATCATCATGGAACATGGACCATGTTTGCTTCATGGATCATGGTACCATGTTGGCCTCACAGAGCATGGCACCATGTGACCTGAGGACACCAGCTGCTGCCCTGGGAGAGTCAACAGAATGAGGCAGGGCAGTGAATTCTTGTAGCATACCGTAGGCAGGAGAGAAGTAACGTCGGAGAGGTTATATAAGGCAAAGAAAATAGGCACAACAGAGAGAGAGAGAGAGAGGAGAGAGAGAGAGAGAGAGAGAGAGAGAGAGAGAGAATAACGAGAATCTAACAATCTGGCTGACTTACATTCTCAAAAACTAACTGACCCTCTACTGGTATTTGTCGATCGAACTCATGGTTTGAAGCTCCGATGGAAATATATGGTTGTGTCTACAAGATTCCCTGTAAAAAATGCAATAAAGTTTATTATGGTCAAACTGGGAAAAGCCTTGAACTAAGAATATAGCAACATAAATATAGCATTAGAATATTCTGCTTATTTATGTGCCAGATTTTAACCATCCAATCGATTTTCATAAGGCCGAGAAAGTTGTATCAGGCAGGTATATCCTTGAGAGAATTTTAATTGAATCAACCTTCATTAAAAATAGTTGTCATTTTAATATGAATATTGGTTTACGATTATACAAATGAGATTCATTTATTAATAATAAAATTTGGGAAGAATTTAAGCTATCTGACAAGTCTTTGACCATCCCACCTGCATTATAATGGGACGGGTGTAATATTGGATGTGACTGTGAGGTCACTGTGCCAGTGGTGCCTATGCTAACCTTCCTATGGTGTAGAATCTTATTGTGGCTAGCTGGTCCAGTGGCTAACGTGACGGTCTGGAGTTTTGAGACTCTCTGATCGCGGGTTCTATCCCCGCCCGTGGCATGGTTTGTTAGCAATCGTGTCATTGCGATTTCATGAGTCATGTTGTTCTGCATACACAATGTTTATATATTTTTTCATCATATCGGCCGTCTCCCACCGAGGCAGGGTGGCCTGAAAAAAAAGAAAACTATAAAGTTTTTCTTCCTTTTACATTTAGCAATTTATACAGGAGAAGGGTTACTAGCTCCTTGCTCCTGGCATTCTAGCTGCCTCTTACGAGAGGCATGGTTTACGGAGGAAAGATTCTTTTCCACTTCCCCATGAAGATGAAAGGAAATAAATAAGAAAAAGAACTATTAAGAAAATAGAAGTAAACTGAGATGGATGTGTATACACATACTTGTTCACGAATGTGTAGTGTGACCTAAATGTAAGTACAAATAGCAAGATGTACCTGTTTTCCTGCATGTTTATGAGACAGAAAGAAAAGACACCAGCAATCTTACCATTGTGTAAAACAATTACAGGTTTCCGTTTCACACCTGACTTGAATTTACAGGATAATAGTTCTTCTCATCTGAAAGCCCAGTTATAAAGCATGCTAACCCTCAAGCAACTACAGGATGCAACCCACAACACTGGCCTAACAGGAAAGTATCAAGTGCTTAATTGTTGCTAGGTGAACAGGGGCAACAGGCGTAAGGAAACATGTCCAACGTCTTATGCGACTCTCAGGCACTGTGCATCCTCAGGAACCAGACATATGGCTGTAACCAGGTGAGAGATGACAACACGCACATACAACTCTCGAATGAGAGCAGACGGTCTGGGGGCGTTGGGGTCTCCCATCACCGCCTAATTTTTGATGTTTGTCACAGCACATGGTCAGCGTTACGACTTCCTGGCTAGACTATGAAGTCTTTCAGCTGCCAAGTCCAATTCTGGCCAGCTCAGACGAAAAAAATGTGTATACGACTAAAGTCTGCATGCTTGCAGGTTTACGATAGAATGAAAAAAAAATGAATAAGGAGAGTAGGAGCCGTACAGAACTAACCAGTAACCTTAGCAGCTCGAGGGATGAACACCACTAACCACTGCACAACTGAACATACCAGAATAACTCTAACAATAACCTTTGATACATTGCAGATGATGGACAACAGCTGTTGTTTGAAATGTCTTTTTTTAATAACCCTTAATATCAATATAGTATATAAATGCCAGCTGCATTTCCTGTTTTCTGACTATTTCCTGATAAATGTTAGTAACATTTATGTCAAAGAATAAGGAAAGTTTTAGTAAGAGACTAAAACAAGCTTAGCAGTGTGTGAGGGCAGTTCCAATGCCTTGGATCATGAGCCCTTCACCAGCTTCAAGTGAGAAGGGCTCATACATTTCATGTCAGTTATCTGCTGTGATAGTGTGTAGCACAAGCCTTGGAGTTTCTCCAACTTATGAGGAACCAAATGTTCGCTTGCATAAGTTTTTAACGCCTTTGGCTGTCGCGATCACCTGAGTTGGAATGTGGTGTGAGCTCTCTTTATTGCTCTCGTCAAGTCACCTCTGCTAATAACTCTATGAATAAAGATTTTAGTGGTCGTTCTGCTTTCTCCAGAGGAACGTCAATGGATCTGTGTATGCGAAGTCACCTGTTGTCATTGCATTCGTCTGGGAAAATCACCTTGAAAGTGTCTTTGACACTGTGTCTCGACTCGTGTTGTGCTTCGTTTGTTTCGTTTAAAGCCTAAAATTTGCAAGAGGGTCATTAAGGTTGCATTGAATCTACACGTGACCCGATCTGAATACATTTAACCCTGAAATAGTGTTATAAATAAACTCTCGGTGTATAAATACTGAGATATGCGCCACTGGTGCATATACTCGTGCTCTACTGCTCTCGGTGTTTGTACATCGAAAGAGAAATACTCGCAGAATATATATGCAGAGTTGCACTTGTATTACTAACCCATCTAGATGTAAATGAATCATCACCCTATCGTGTCGATCCCCTGAATGCAGGCACCGTCTTCTTGGCATCAAATCCTCTGTAACCATCTCCTTAAAATCCTTTACGCATTATACTTCATGTGTCTTCCAATACTGTCTAGAATGACCTTCATTTGAGAAATTTTTGTCCATATTTGAAATCAATTCAGATCTTTTTTGGAGCTTTTAGTCAAAAATCTAACTTTATTACCCTGATTTACTGCCACTGTAAATATAGTGATGTTGCTGTTCACTCGTTCATAATAAATTTACGTAAGTTATATAATTTCTAAATTTATTGGTTCGAAGCAAGACCAGAAGCCACACTGAGGCCGGGTAACACTTAGAGCTGAACAAGCCTTCTTTAACATAGTATTTCTTGTTTGTATCTTTATCACTATCACTGAGACTGGTTAATACCTCAGCCTTTTAGTATGAAAGGGCTAATTTGAAAAGCCAAATTTAAAGGAGGATCACATTTTGTATGAATTTTGTGTGAATAATAGCAATAATATTTTGTAATTATTGACACTTTTCAGTGTGGAACATACATAAAAGTGAATTCATAATTCATCCATTTCCTAGAAGGGCCACATGAGGCCCTCGAGCCGCAGACTGAAGACCTCTGACCTAGAGGATGTTTAAAATTGTATAGTATATGTGGTAGAATTACCGACAGTATGTAAGGTAAAAGGACACAAGTGCAACTAATGTGACATTTTATTGTGGCAACTACTAATACTACTACTACTTACATCACTACTACTACTACTACTACTGCTACTACTACTACTGCTACTACTACCACTAGTATTGCACCTCACTCTGAACCTATATATACCCTCTGTGTTCATATACTGTTTGTAACGGCTTGACAAAGCTTCTGGAGAGCGAAACGTTGCCACAATAAAAGTCACATTAGTTGCACTTGTGCCCTTTTACTTTACATATTTAAAATTCTCGAAACTACTGCTAATATCTGGCAAATGTTTTTCTCTCTCGTTGACTATCACTGAGACCTATCAAATGTTGTTCTGAAGTAAATTACTACCGATGTTCTGAACTCCTTATGGAGAAGGGAGAAGGTAGGGAGCGTGTAACCGGGACCTGGATGGAAGTCAGAGACGAAATCATGTTGATACAAGTGCTTTAATACCACGAGAGCCACACTGAGTCAAGCACTATTTTCATGTGAGAAAGCAGATTAGCATAATGAATGATCAGAATAAAATTGCAGTAGTAAAGTATTAAAGAATGTAAGTCTCACAAACAGACCCGACACAAAAATAAAATGGAACTAAATAGAATAACGCAGAGAAGAGAATAAAACGAAGGAGAGAATAACACAGAGGAGAGATAAAGTGCTCAGGGAACCAAGGAGTGACGGGACCCGTCTAGCTTTAAAGGTAAATGGCAAATCTAGGAACAAAATAATAATTTTAATGGTAAATGTCAGTACTTCGCAAATATTTTGGTTATTCAAAGACTGGGTTGTAATAAATCATCACACCAGTTGTTAATTAGAAAGTCATTAACTGCCATCTTCCATATAAACAGAAATGGCAGGACCAAGTTTCATGATCAGCCACACATATCTGAATATTAAAATGTAGACAGTATCTGGTGCTATAAAACCGTTTAGGCAAAATAACTCTTGGCTAACATTCGCTATATTTTTGGCTTGTGCTTTTAATAGTCGGTTCCAAAATGTCAAGAGACAACTTGGCAGGTGACCATCTTGATGACATGTTCCGTGTCTAGACACATGCAATCAGCTCATGTGGTGGACAGATGGAATATTTTGCTGATAAATTGGACACATATGCAACACTTGGGTATCTTTATTATGGAAACGTTTCGTCACACAGTGGCTTCATCAGTGCAATACAAAGAAGAATGGTGAAGATCAGAAGGAGTTTGAGGTAGTCAGTCCCTCAGCCTGAAGTCAGTGTATTCAATCCATCAGTCTTGATAAGAAACGTTACCAAGTGTTGCACATTTGTCTAATTTATAAACTTGTCGATTCTCTGAACCATTTATCTGAATATTTTGCTGTCAATATCATAGACGTATCTCATTTGTATAAAAGGATTAGAAAGCAGACAAGGACTGAAGAAGTCACTGGTTGGCGAAACGTTTCCAGAATAAAGATATCCAGATGTTGCACAAGTGTCTCATTTATCGACATATCTCATCCATCTTCTAACATTAACTCGGAGAATATCGTTCAAATCGTATTTTTGAAGATTTTATTGGCCATAGTGTTCATCACTGGCGAGATAAGGTTTTCTATGGGTCTTCAAAAATTTTGTATGCAACATCTGTTATTATACTTCGATTAAATGAGGGTACCTTGATGCAGATGAAAAGCTCCTGATCTAAGAAATTGGAGCTATTATCTCCCTTAGCTAAAACTTGATTACCTCCCATCCCCCAAGGTTTAGCGCTCTCTCATGAATATAATAATATTTTTGACGAGTAAGACATGTGTAACAGCTGGGACAATGTGTCTTAGCCATCAACTTGTCGGTATTATATTTTTTTTCAACACGTCGGTCGTCTCCCACCGAGGCAGGGTGACCCAAAAAGAAAGAAAATCCCCAAAAAGAAAATACTTTCATCATTCAACACTTTCACCTCATACATAATCAGTGTCCTTGCAGAGGCACTCAGATACGACAGTTTAGAGGTCCCTCCAAACTGCCAATATACCAAACCCCTCGTTTAAAGTGCAGGCATTGTATTTCCCATTTCCAGGACTCAAGTCCGGCTAACCGGTTTCCCTGAATCCCTTCACAAAATACTACCCTGCTCACACTCCAACAGATCTTCAGATCCCAAAAACCATTCGCCTCCATTCACTCTTATCTAACATGCTTATTCATGCTTGATGGAAGTCAAAGCCCCTCGCCCATAAAACCTCCTTTGCCCCCTCTCTCCAACCTTTTCGAGGACGACCCCTACCCGGCCTTCCTCTACAGATTTATAAGCTCTCCAAGTAATTCTACATTGATCCATTCTCTCTAAATGACCAAACCACCTCAACAACCCCTCTTCAGCCCTCTAAGACATTATATATATATATAATATATATATATATATATATATATATTATATATATATATATATATATATATATATATATATATATATATATATATATATATATATATTATATATATAATATATATATATATATATATATATATATATATATATATATATATACCATTTAAAAATAACATGATTATTACGCTCAAATTTACACCTCACAATAAACAGCTTATTTACTGTAAACTACAACCATTTCAGTCTTCTCCAGAAATATTAACGTTTTAAAAGATATTACTGATTTTGTAATAACCTCAAATAGTCTACTCAATTAAAAGTGAAGTTACAGCAGTGTCATGTCATTCCTGTAACAAACAGTAACTCTGTTAAACGTTTGTATTCTGCCAAGATTGCTAGTCTGATTTTTTTTTTCTAATCTCATACCGTTCGAGGGAGAAGTCTTAATGCTGGTGGAGGGCTCTTGGTTCAAAGAATCGGAGCCACTCTCCCCTTCTTCAGGTCTAATTGTCTCTTATTCTCCAGGAGCTGTATGGCCCCTACGGGTTTAGCACTTCCCCCTCCCCAAATTATAAAAAAAAATGATCTCACAGCTGTGTATTACTGCAGATATTTTTTTTCCCACAAATCTCTGCTTACATTCAGTATACATTTATCTTTCCTGTGTATTTCTTAATAGTTCTTCTCCTTTAAATATTTCCTTTCCAGTTTTAGCTGTCTGGTCTGAAACTGGACTGAGGGAGATGGTTCCGGAACTATTAATGTTGTCTCGAAAATGTATGAACAGACTTTAGCGCGCAAGTAATCTTCCCATTTCCCACTTCCCACTTTTCAGAAGACAATGTACACTGGTTTGACAGGTATAAGTTTCGTGTATGTCAGAATTTTCCCTGTCTATGACAAACTTTATTCAAGCGAATCGTCGTCATATATAAGGTTTCCACGCCGCATTGAAGTCTCGTTTCAGTTCAGTAGTCGGCAGTGACAGACCACTGCACCATCTCGACAGCAGTTCGAAGCAGCGTCGCTCGTGCGGGTCATTGTTTGAGCTTTTCAGTCTAGTTGTTTCAGGTGTGTGGTGACGTGTAGTGCTGAGATCCTCCTTGTTCAGGGCTGCTGTTATGTATTTGTAATTGGTGACTATATACCCACATTTATATGAATATAAAGCTGCGTATGCAACATAAACGATATGTAGTTAGGACACGTTTCGCGCACTGGAGGTTTTATCGATTCATTATAGACTATAAAAGCTTGCTTAACTGCAAGTAAGCACATGTCAAGTGAATTAGCAGAGTCGGTGCATCAATACCGTGTTCGTTAGTATTCTAGTGGAGTAACATTAGTTTTGCAGGAACACCTAATCTGCTAAAATTTCCGGAGTTTTGGGACACCGCGTTGGATACCACAATCAAGGCTGCCTGATGTAAGTTCCTCGGTGTATTTATTTTTCTTTTCATAAAAGACATGTGTCCATTGAGCTAAAGATTTTCTTAGTGTGTTTAACTACGTGAAGCTGACGCGAGTACAGAGGTAAGACTCCGCAGCTGTTTGCTGAGAAGAACAATCTGCTTATATGTAAATAAACGACCGTTGACAATTATTTAGATGCAAGTATTTTTTTTTTCACTGATAAAAAGAAAGCAAAAGTTTCTTCCACCTCCTGGATGGTGCAACTGCTTGATAACACGAGGATCATAAGTACCTGCTTCCCAGTGGACACTATCACTTAGCTCTCAGTGAGTAACACAACATAAGGTTACAATTAGTTCCGTTCAGTAGAGGGGGTTTTGATGTTGGTGAAGGCCTTGATCAGAAATTGGAATCATCCCCTGTCTAATCTACGTGTTATGTTCTTCACATGTATGTATCCTATCTTGATTAAGCTAACTTTTAATACAATTGTTAGCTCCGCATCATATAATCAACGAGTCGAGTCAAGGACGCTCCCAGGATGTGTATTTATATACTGGTACAGCTGGTGAAAGTAGGCCTACCCTCGCTACGGTCTAATTTATGCAGAACTTTTTCCATGAATCTGAGACGTTCAGATTTTCTTAACTGATGTCCGTGAATGATGACATGGGATAACCCATGTCTGGGACATTACCAGTGTGATGACGGGTATCATCCATGTCTGGGACATTACCAGTGTGATGACGGGTATCATCCATGTCTGGGACATTACCAGTGTGATGACGGGTATCATCCATGTCTGGGACATTACCAGTGTGATGACAGGTAGCATCCATGTCTGGGACATTACCAGTGTGATGACATGTATCATCCATGTCTGGGACATTACCAGTGTGATGACGGGTATCATCCATGTCTGGGACATTACCAGTGTGATGACGGGTATCATCCATGTCTGGGACATTACCATGTGATGACGGTATCATCCATGTCTGGGACATTACCAGTGTGATGACGGGTATCATCCATGTCTGGGACATTACCAGTGTGATGACAGGTATCATCCATGTCTGGGACATTACCAGTGTGATGACAGGTATTATCCATGTCTGGGACATTACCAGTGTGATGACGGGTATCATCCATGTCTGGGACATTACCAGTGTGATGACAGGTAGTATCCATGTCTGGGACATTACCAGTGTGATGACGGTATCATCCATGTCTGGGACATTACCAGTGTGATGACAGGTAGATCCATGTCTGGGACATTACCAGTGTGATGACGGTAGCATCCATGTCTGGGACATTACCAGTGTGATGACAGGTAGCATCCATGTCTGGGACATTACCAGTGTGATGACAGGTATCATCCATGTCTGGGACATTACCAGTGTGATGACATGTATCATCCATGTCTGGGACATTACCAGTGTGATGACGGGTATCATCCATGTCTGGGACATTACCAGTGTGATGACGGGTATCATCCATGTCTGGGACATTACCAGTGTGATGACGGGTATCATCCATGTCTGGGACATTACCAGTGTGATGACAGGTATCATCCATGTCTGGGACATTACCAGTGTGATGACAGGTATCATCCATGTCTGGGACATTACAAGTGTGAGGAAATGGTATGGTGATACCGACAAGATGTGGAAAAAGACACTTATGTACAGTTCAGGACATTTATTAAAGGAAACGTTTCGCCACGAGTGGCTTCTTCAGTATTAGGACTGAAGAAGCCACTCGTGGCGAAACGTTTCCTTTAATAAATGTCCTGAACTGTACATAAGTGTCTTTTTCCACATTACAAGTGTGATGACAGGTATCATCCATGCCTGGGACATTATAAGTGTGATGACAGGTATCATCCATGTCTGGGACATTATAAGTGTGATGACAGGTATAATCCATGCCTGGGACATTATAAATGTGATGACAAAGTATCATTCGTGACTGCGATCAGCGCTCTATGACCCTAGTAGGTTTAGGGCTTTGTTTTGATTATAATAATACTCGTGACTGCAAAGTTCCCGGCAGCTGAGACAAGTGTTCGTCTCGTGAAGGATGAACATACAGGAGCGTCGTTCATCTCGATCATCAGTGATCTTGATGAATTAGACACATGTCCAACATCTGGGTATCTTTACTTTTAGACGTTTCGTCATCTGGTGGCTTTATCAGTACCGTCACCAGCTTCTAGGCTGGGGACTGATTGCCTCATCTACTGTTCGCTGTATATATTTTTATCCATGTATTACACTAATAAAGCCACTGGTTGGCGAAACGTCTACAAATAAAGATACCCAGATGTTGCACCTGTCTAATTCATTATCTTGTCGGTATTGAATACCACTGATATACGTCACTGATATTGTGTGTTCGTCTCCGTGACAACAATGAAGATGCTCAAATCGAAGTTCGAGTACCGAGGCAACACAAGGTGGCCACAATAAAAGCAGTATCAAGGATGAACAAATTATTGTTAGCACATTAGAACGTTTCCTGTCTGATACAGACAAGTGTGTGTGTTCCTACCTGAGGGTAACCTGAAGACGGAGTAGGGGGGTCACCTCCCCCGCGGCTCGGTCCCAGACTAAGCCTCATTAATCAGGCTGGAGGTACTAGGCACACGCAGTCCATCGTGTCTACCTACCTGGAGGCTATTCCGGGGATCAACGCCCCCGCGGCCCGGTCTACGACCAAACCTCCCGGTGGATCAGGGCCTGATCAGCTAGGCTGTTACTGCTGGCCGCACGTAGTCCAACGTACGAGCCACAGCCCGGCTGATCCGGCACTGACTTTAGGTATCTGTCCAGCTCCCTTTCGAAGGCAGCCAAGGGCCTATTGGTAATTCCTCTTATTGCTGGTGGGAGGCTGTTGAACAGTCTTGGGCCCCGGACACTTGTGGTGTTTTCTCTTGATGTACCAATGGTACCTAAGGGTTATTAATTCCCCTTATGGGCTTAGCGCCTAGTTTTGATTGTAATAATTAACGCACACATTGTGGATATCTTGCACCATCTGCCAAGCCTCACGCTTTCACTTGCAATGCTTTAGGTGTATAGGAGTACAGTACTAGACACTTCAAAAACTCCCAGGAATTTAGGTGCTTGACTGTGGGTGGGGAGTGTGGGTGGGTGGGTTTATGGGGGGAGGGGGTAGCCTCACGCTTCCAGCCAGTGGTGGTTTTATGTTACTAAACTAACACTGTAAAACGCATGGATGGTGCCCAGCCATCTTGCCAGGCAGGGGTTAAACTTGTAAGTGGTTTTATCTGGTATTAACCCGCGCTCTTACACCAAATCTGATCTCTAAGGCTTCTAAAAGTCAATCGTAAATAAGATTCACTATCAATCTTAAGCATTGGATACCCTTAACTCCAGCCCTCCACTTTCCTCCTGGAGTGGTATACAACCTGCGCACCCATAGACAGACGTATGCACGTATATGAAATTGGCAAATTTAAGAGTAGCTTTCAGGAACCTTAACAAGGAGACATTACGACCTTTAGACACAGCGTATGTCAGGCCGATATTCGAGTATGCTGCGCCAGTATATAACCCGCTTCTGATAGATTTTGCACGCTAATGCGGCTAGTGTATTACGCACCCTGTATCCATCCTGTGGACGGTAACTCAAGAACCTATGCATACACAAAAAACTCTTCCTTTCCACTGAAAATAGTCCCAGACCTTGAGGGGCTCCTGCTGTGAGGAACTGATAGAGGAACAGACATCTAGGCGAGTATAATTAGTTAGCGCGTCTGTCTGGAGGATCAAACCTCCATCACATCTTGCGCTGAATGACCCTCATAGGTTTAGCGCTTAATGTGAATTAAAAAAGATAGGCACTAAACGTCATACGAAAGCAAAAGACTTGGCAGGCGATGCAACATACCCCCAGTGAAAAGTAGGAGCGTCACTGGTACACTAAGAGAAAACGCAATAAGTGTCCGGGGCCCAAGACTGTTCAACAGCCTCCCACCAGCAATAAGGGGCATTACCAATAGACCCCTGGTTGTCTTCAAGAGGGAGCTGGACAGACACCTAAAATCGGTGCCGGATCAGTCGGGCTGTGGTTCGTACGTTAGATTGCGTGCGGCCAGCAGTAACAGCCTCGTTGATCAGGCCCTGATCCACCGGGAGGCCTGGTCGTGGACCGGGCCGCGGGGGCGTTGATCCAGGTAGTTAGACACGAGAAGAGAGGAACCAGGGGTGACACGATTATGAAAAGCAAGAGTCCGAGAAGAAACGACAAGGTGGCCAGGGTGAAGCTCTTCCAGAGGCGGGAACCAGGTACACGAGGGCACGGCTGCTGAAACTTAAAAATACAGATAAATCACAGAAATTTTAGGGAACACTACTTTAGCCTTAGTGGTCAGTAAGTTTAACAACCCAAATAGTGAAGTGGTAGAGGCAGGATCCATACATAACTTTACAAATAGGTATGATAGGTCTTACAAAGCCAGAAAATAATTATCCTAATAGTGTCCCCCCCCCATGCACGCACACGCACCAGGGGGAATAGAACAGTAATATAGTAAATATTCAGATAAATTAGACACATGTGCAAAAATTGGGCATCTGTATTGACGAAACGTTTCGCCACACAGTGGCTTCATCAATCCATGCAAAGAAGAATGGCGAAGATCAGGAGTAGTCTGAGGTAATCAGTCCCTCAGCCTGGAGTCTATATACTTAATCCGTCAATCTTTTTAAGACTGATGGATTGATTAAATTGACTCTCGGTTGAGGGATTAATTACCTTGGACTCCTGATCTTCAGAGGAATTTTTAAGGGTAGGCAGGGATAGGCTGGTTGAGCGTGGGCACAGGTGCAGGTTCAAGACAAATGAGCCACGGGAATGCCAGGAAGTGTCTTCAGTCTTGAGTGGAGGAAGTGGTGGAGGCAGACTCCGTACATAGTTTAAAGAGCAGGTATGATAGAGCCCAATAGGCTGGGAGGGAGTGTATCTGACTAGCGGAAAGTTGAGCGGCGGGGCCAGGAGCCAATTTTCAACTACTTGAAGCCAGTGGATAGGGGGTGAGTTTCGGATGTCAGGGCTTGCCGTTTTGCTTTCCCTTTCTCTTTTTTCTGTCCCTTTGCTCTTATTCATTTCCCTTTCCTTTCTCATTCTTAACCGTTTCATTCTCCCTCTCCCCTCTTTCTCCCCCTCCCCCAGCTTCCTCCCTCTTTCCTCTCCTCTTTCTCCTCCCCCTCTCCCTCCTCCCCCCTCTCTCTCCCCCCTCTCTCTCCCTCCTCCCCTCTCTCTCCTCCCCCCTCTCTCTCCTCCCCCCCTCTCCTCCCCTCTCCTCCCCCTCTCTCTCCTCCCCCCCTCTCTCTCCTCCCCCTCTCTCTCCTCCCCCTCCTCTCTCCTCCCCCTCTCCTCCCCTCCCCCTCTCTCTCCTCTCTCCCCCTCTCTCTCCTCCCCCTCTCTCTCCTCCCCCTCTCTCTCCTCCCCCTCTCTCTCCTCCCCCTCTCTCTCCTCCCCCTCCTCTCCTCCCCCTCTCTCTCCTCCCCCCTCTCTCTCCCCCCCTCTCTCCTCCCCCTCTCTCTCCTCCCCCTCTCTCTCCTCCCCTCTCCCCTCTCTCTCCTCCCCCTCTCTCTCCTCCCCCTCTCTCTCCTCCCCCCTCTCCTCCTCCCCCTCTCTCTCCTCCCCCTCTCTCCTCCTCCCCCTCTCTCTCCTCCCTCTCTCCTCTCCTCCCCTCTCTCTCCTCTCCCTGTTCTCCCCTGTCCCCTCCCCTCTCCTCCTCTCCCTGTCTCCCCTTCCTTTCCCTTCCCCCTCTCCCTGTCTCTCCTCACCCCTCTCCCTGTCTCCCCTCTCCCTGTCTCCCCTCTCCCTGTCTCTCCTCTCCCTGTCACCCCCCTCTCCCTGTCTCTCCTCTCCCTGTCACCCCTCTCCCCGTCTCTCCTCTCCCCCTCTCTCCTCTCCCTGTCTCTCCTCTCCCTGTCTCTCCTCTCCCTGTCTCTCCTCTCCCTGTCTCTCCTCTCCCTGTCTCTCCTCTCCCTGTCTCTCCTCTCCCTGTCTCCCTGTCTCCCCTCTCCCTGTCTCCCCTCTCCCTGTCTCCCCTCTCCCTGTCTCTCCTCTCCCTGTCTCCCCTCTCCCTGTCTCCCCTCTCCCTGTCTCTCCTCTCCCTGTCTCCCCTCTCCCCCTCCCTGACCCACACACCAACGTTCAGTGTATCACTGGCGTCTTCATGACGTCCTCCAGGAAGCTAAGTTTTACTGTTTATAAAGCAAGTTCCTCGTAGTGGTGATCATAGAACTAGATAAGTCTTTTTTTAAAGTGGCGTTGTTTTTAAGTGGTAAGTTTTTTAAGTGGTCATTGTAAGTGCTTTTAAGAAGTTTACTTTGATATTTTCAAGTGGTGTTGAGGATAGTACAAGTTAACGTGAACAAACAGTGACATCAGAAGTGATCAAGATGCCAGGAGGGAAGCTTTTTGTAATAAATACGTCCTAGTGTTTGCTCGTGTGTGTGTGTGTGTGTGTGTGTGTGTGTGTGTGTGTGTGTGTGTGTGTGTGTGTGTGTGTGTGTGTGTGTGTGTGTGTGCGTGCGTGTGCGCGCGCGCTGGTGCGTCTGACGCAGTGTTCCATCCATCTGTGGATATGACTTGCACATGACTGTCTTTGGCCAGTAGCTTAGGCCGGTAGGTGACTTGGACCTGCCTAGCATGAGCCAGTAGAAGAATTGAGACACTTATGCAACACATGGGAATCTTTATTGAAGAAACGTTTCGCCACACAGTGGCTTCATCAGTCCAATACAAAGTAGAAGTGGGTAAGGAGAGTAGAAGTTTGAGGTAATCAGTCCCTCAACCTGGATTCGATGTGTTCAGTCCTTCACTACAAGAGTGATGGACTGAACACATCGAATCCAGGTTGAGGGACTGATTACCTCAAACTTCTACTCTCTTTACCCACTTCTACTTTGTATTGGACTGATGAAGCCACTGTGTGGCGAAACGTTTCTTCAGTAAAGATTCCCATGTGTTGCATAAGTGTCTCAATTCTTCAACTTGTCGGTTTTCAAAACCATTCATCACATGAGCCAGTAGGTCTGCTGCAGTGCTTCTTCCTTGCTGCTTATGTTCTTTTGTCCGTGTGCCTGTGTGCGGGGGCCTGTCTCAAACTGCACCTGTCTTCACCTAAGTGTTTACCGGTCTCCGTGTACACTGCGTGTACACCCCTGTGTACATGCTGTGTACACAGTGGTGTGTGTGTGTACCTATTCCATTTGTGCTAACCTCTCTCTCTCTCTACTCATGATATTTTTAATCTTTCACACTTTTATGTGCACCCAACATCTTTCAAAGGCAGGTTGATCAAGCCCTGATGCATTGGGAGGCCTGGTCATGGACCGGGCAGCGAGGGCGTTTACCCCCACCCCACCCCCTCGGAACACCCTCCAGGTAGGTAGACAGTCTGATGGTCACGCACGATGTACACATTACAATTTACACAATACAGTGCACACGTTGTCTGTCTACATTTGATCCTGTTTACATAATCTTAGCAATGTATTATTCTGTGTACACACTTATGTTTACGTAATAGTACGAATACAGTCTATTCACATATCTTAAGTACGCACACTTTGTACGCAACATCTGTTGTGCACATCAAGCAATGTACAAGTCATGTGGCGTACACGTCATGTGCACACTCATGTGGTGAAAGACTAAGGGGAGTGTGGGTTAGTAGAGGGGATGCTGGGTGTGGAAGGGATGGGGGTAAAGTTGGCACGAGGGGGGGGCGGGAGAGGAAAGGGATGAGAGTTTGGGCGGGGTGAGGGGAGTGTAGCGGTGTCGTCAGAGGGCAACACAACCCCTCACACACTTGGGTTACTCTTCGCACTTTCTCGCATTTCCTCTTTTGTGGTTCTTTGGTTATTGTGGCCTTGCGTTCTCACGGTCGTTTGTAGCGGCTCTTGTCTATGTATGGTGGCTGAGTCAGGTGCTGTAGTATATATATGCACACTGAGGAGATTTTTAATTTCTATTTAGTAGTTATAAAATGGATTTAATCGAAACCCTAATTTCTAATGGAGTGGACGGGTAAGCCGGAGGGAAATCTAAGTCAGATGACCAAAAGCTCCAGCTGCCGGTCATCATATGACTAAGACCCACGTCAGGAAACACTTGTCCTGTTTCCTGACAAATATTATATCTGCCTTAATTTCTATTTTAGCTAGTGACTAAGTGATACGCAGCCTTATTGACCCCTTAAGTTGTCGATAGGTTTCAAGTCAAATTAACCAACCAGTTAACATCAACGAACCATGCATTTTTCCAGGCTATAACGTAAGTTACTTAATAGACGCCTACACGCGCTGTTCCTCAGTGTCTGCATAGACTTTTATATTCAGTCAGGGACAAGCTGGGCAACCAGAACATGGCACGAGGGTCACATGTGAACCGCACCTCCACGCCAACATAACATGTGAACCGCACCTCCACGCCAACATAACATGTGAACCGCGCCTCCACGCCAACATAACATGTGAACCGCGCCTCCACGCCAACATAACATGTGAACCGCGCCTCCACGCCAACATAACATGTGAACCGCACCTCCACGCCAACATAACATGTGAACCGCACCTCCACGCCAACATAACATGTGAACCGCACCTCCACGCCAACATAACATGTGAACCGCGCCTCCACGCCAACATAACATGTGAACCGCGCCTCCACGCCAACATAACATGTGAACCGCGCCTCCACGCCAACATAACATGTGAACCGCACCTCCACGCCAACATAACATGTGAACCGCACCTCCACGCCAACATAACATGTGAACCGCGCCTCCACGCCAACATAACATGTGAACCGCGCCTCCACGCCAACATAACATGCTGGAACGTTTCGCCGACACCGTAGGCTTCCTCAGTTAAATACAAATCAGAAGGTGTAGTAGGGAAGTGAAGATGATGTAATCAATCCATCAGCCTTGGAGAAAAAGTATTTGAGGTGGTCAGTTCCTCAGCCTGGATAAGAGCTCCGCTTCCAGGAGCTGAACTCTCTTCCAGGCTGAGGGACTGACCACCTCAAATACTTTTTCTCCAAGGCTGACGGACTGATTACATCTTCATTTCACTACTTCACCTGCTACCATTGTATATGACTGAAGAAGCCTACTGTGTAGGCGATACATTTCAACAATAAAGATACCCAACTGTTGCACATGTCTTAATCATCAGTTTGTCGGTATTTGATACCATTTTGTTGATTTTAACTGGTAGACTACTGGTACTGGCATTCACTTCGCAACACACTGTAACAAAACAATGTAATAAAAGCAATGTACGTGATCACAAGGGTGCAAAAGTGGACCAGAACTGTGTTAATATTGGTAGAATTGCCGACAATATGTTAAGTAAAAGGACACAAATGCAACTAATGTGGCATTTAATTGTGGCAATGTTAATGGCTTGATAAAGTTCCTGGAGAGCGAAACGTTGTCACAATAAAATGTCACATTAGTTGCAACTGTCCTTTTACTGAACCAGAACTATTAAGTAGGCAAAAATAATTAGATCAGCGTAATTTGAGAAGAGTAAATACGATGCTGGGTCATCCTGCAGAGATGCTCATCATACTTTGAGACCTGGAGGTTACCTGGAGGTTATTCCGGGGATCAACGCCCCCGCGGCCCGGTCCATGACCAGGCCTCCCGGTGGATCAGGGTCTGATCAACCAGGCTGTTACTGCTGGCCGCACCCAGTCCAACGTACGAGCCACAGCCCGGCTGATCCGGCACTGACTTAAGGTATCTGTCCAGCTCTCTCTTGAAGGCAGCCAGGGGTTTATTGGTAATTCCCCTAGTGCTTGATGGGAGGCTGTTGAACAGTCTTGGGCCCCGGACACTTATGGTGTTTTCTCTTAGTGTACCAATGGCGCCCCTACTTTTAATTGGGGGTATTTTGCATCGCCTGCCCAGTCTTTTGCTTTCGTAGGGAGTGATTTCTCTGTGCAGATTTGGGACCATTCCTTCCAGGATTTTCCAAGTGTAGATTATGATATATATATATATCTCTCTCCTGCGTTCCAACGAGTACAAGTCCAGTGCTTCCAAGCGTTCCCAGTAGTTAAGGTGCTTGACAGAACTTATACGTGCAGTAAAGGTTCTCTGTACACTCTCAAGATCTGCAATTTCACCTGCTTTGAATGGAGATGTTAGTGTACAGCAGTATTCCAGCCTAAAGAGAACAAATGATTTGAAAAGGATCATCACTGGCTTGGCATCTTTCGTTTTGAGACAAAAAAAAAAAAACGGATGGGGGTTTGGACCCGGAAAACTCATTCGCCATGGGTTCAGATTCCTCCTGTTCTGTGGTCTATTTACAATAGTGTCATTACGATTTCGTGAGTCATGATACTTTGAGAAATTAACACAAGCTCCTCAGATATTCACAACTCTATTAACAAGTGCGTGTCAAAATAAGCGGATGCACTGTCCCGTCAATGACATCAACACTCCACAAAGCCGAAGATCTCACATTCAGTTGACACTCGCGTCCTTGCTTTGTCGTGTTCCCATGATAAAAACTAAATATACACTAAATTACTTATGTTGAAGCATACCTGCCTGGAGTCTACATGGAGGGTGTTCCTGGGGGTCAAGCCCCCCTTGGCCCAGTCCTTGACCAGGCCTTCTGGTTGATGAGGGCCTGATCAACCAGGCCGTTACTGCTAGATGCACGTACTTTAACGTATGAACCACAGCCCAGCTGATCGGGTACCGACTCAAGGTATCTGTCCAGCTCCCTTTTGAAGTCAGCCAGAAGGGATCTATTGGTAATTATTCTTATGCCTGGCGAGAGGCTGCTGAACAGTCTTGGGTCTCGGACACTTATTGTATATTATCTTAGTGTACCCATGGCGCCCCTGCTTTTCATTGAGGGTATGTTGCACTATTTGTCCGGTCTTTTGCTTTCGTAGGGAGTGATTTCTGTGTGCAGATTTGGGACCAGTCCCTCTAGGATTTTCCAGGCGTAGACTATGACGTCTCTCCTGCTCTCCAGTGAGTACAGATCAAGCGACTTCAAACGTTCCCAGTAATTAAGGTGTTTGATAGAACATATTTATGTAGTGAAGGTTCTCTGTACATTCTCTAGATATGCGATTTCACCAGGAAAAAGTACAGAAGTTAGCGACGAAAAAATAGTCCCTGAGCTGAAGGAGATAACCTAAGATAACCTAAGAGCTATAGACCTAAACCTGATAACATTAGGGGTCTCAGGACCGTGAAAGATTTGATAACAACCCACAAAATAATCGGAGAAACTGATACGTGGGACAGGGACAGGTTGTTCGAGAGGCAGAAAATAGGTACACAAGGGCTTAGAAACACGAGAGCCATATAGACAACAGGAAGTATTTCTTCAGTCTGAGTGGTCGGGAAGTGGACTGACCTCATGGGGACTGGAAAAGACGAATGGGGAGATAGCACCCTGGACAGTGAAAGCCCAACAGTTGCCATACTACCATAAATGTTAATGTCACTATCGTCGCAAGGTATGGCAACACCGCATACCCAATGGAAATATAAACACATGTGCAGTATATTATCATTATATTTCCATTGTGTCGGTATTTTATACCATTTATTTCCACCGCATACCCAAACAAAAACAGTGGCACAGCTCTTAGTAGCGCTATTATGTGGCGATATCCAAACTAATCCAGGACCTCAAATTATGGTACAGGTGCAAAACAGGCAGATAAGTGACTATATATGTAATGCATACATAGGACAGTGTGAGACAAGAGAACCATTCTTATTATCTTAGACACCACCAGACATGTATACACTGTACTAAGGCACGAAAGAACAGTAAATATACCTTGTGCAAAATACGTAAGGGGTGGGTGCATAATGGATGTGTGTACGATTATGGTAATGGTGGCAGATTTCATTTTGTTTTCAACAAATACACTTTGGCAAAGGTACCCTTTAGCAATGATGACATTGATTTACCTAATTTTAATACAAATGACCCCTTGCTATGCATTGATTATGATTGTTTTATGAAAACAGGCCTTCACTTTATTCTTGTCAACACAAGATCACTTTTTCCAAAATTGGCAGAAATTAGGATTCTATCGAACAGAACTAGGGCGGCAGTTATATCAACCTCTGAATCCTGGTTAGATGATACAGTGACTGACGACGAGGTCCAAATAGGTTACAATATAAAACGCTTAAATAGGAACAGAAAAGGTGGTAGGGTATGTGCCTTCATAAGAAATGACTTAGCCTACAATCCAAGACCTGATTTAAATTACATAAACTGGAGATTCTATGGTTTGAAGTGTTGCTTCCTAAGGCCAAACCCATCTTAGTAGGAACCAGTTACCGCCTTCTCACCCGTGACCCGTTCTTAGACTTTTTGAGAGTCTTATCTGGTCTTGAGCTGTATAGCCCTTGTGGCTTAGCGCTTCTTTTTGATTATAATAATATCTGGTCTTGAGAACAATTGCGAGACAGTAATACTAAGGGGGCTTCAATACCTGTTTTCAACAGCAAAATAATGGGTTCTGTAAAAGGTATAAGCAAATTCTAGGTTCAAATAGTAACTCAACTAATTAATACACCAACCCAGATACCACAGTTCTCAGCCACCCTAACTGACCACATACTTTGTAACCCCTCTGAGAACATTAGTCAGTCAGGCGTCATTACCTGGAGGTTATTCCGGGGATCAACGCCCCCGCGGCCCGGTCCATGACCAGGCCTCCCGATGGATCAGGCCCTGATCAACTAGGCTGTTACTGCTGGCCGCACGCAGTCCAACCTACGAGCCACAGCCCGGCTGATCCGGCACTGACTTTAGGTATCGGTCCAGCTCTCTTGAAGGCAGCCAGGGGTTTATTGGCAATTCCCCTAATGCTTGATGGGAAGCTGTTAAACAGTTTTGGGCCCCGGACACTTATGGTGTTTTCCCTTAGTGTACCAATGGCGCCCCTACTTTTTATTGGGGGCATTTTGCATCGCCTGCCCAGTCTTTTACTTTCGTAGGGAGTGATTTCTGTGTGCAGATTTGGGACCATTCCTTCCAAGATTTTCCAAGTGTAGATTATGATATATCTCTCCCTCCTGCGTTCCAACGAGTACAAGTCAAGTGCTTCCAAGCGTTCCCAGTAGTTAAGGTGCTTGACAGAACTTATACGTGCAGTAAAGGATCTCTGTACACTCTCTAGATCTGCGATTTCACCTGCTCTGAATGGAGATGTTAATGTACAGCAGTATTCCAGCCTAGAGAGAACAAGTGATTTGAAAAGGATCCTCATGGGCTTGGCATGGGCTTACCACAGGCCTTAGTGATAGTTTCATCATTTACTGCACTAGGAAAATTACTAGGGAACGGATAGGCCTACACAGGACAATAAAAATAAGATCAGCTAGAAACTACAGTAAAGAAACAATGGTAAATAAGCTACACAACTGCAACTGGACAGAGATAACAAGTTGCACGGACGTAAACGATGCCTGGGAAAAATTCAAAACAATGTTCACTACCATCCTTGATAATATTGCACCAGTTAAAGAGGTTAGGATTAAACGAAGAACTGAACCCTGGATGACTACTGAGATATTAGATAATGTGAAATTCAGAGACCAGTTGCTAAAAAGATTTAAGACAAACAGGATACTGCAGCACTAAATGAATTCCAAAAGGTGAGGAACAGAGTGCAAAGACTTACAAAAGGCGCAAAGGCAAGGCACTATTACTCAAAAATCGAAGACTACAAGAATAACCATAGAAAGCTCAGACAACAACTAAAACAGTTGGAGTATAGCCATAAACCCGTAGATAGATCTAACATAGTACTAAATATCGATAACGAGGTATGCCAAGAAACAACTGAAGTGGCAAACTGTTGCATCAACGCTAGTAAGTAAACTACCGGCTGCATCAAATACCATTAACACAGACTCTCATAAGTTTAAAACATACTGTACCAATAAAGGGGTAACCCCCAAACAGTTGTCAGCTAGTAAGTGTATCCCATGACTTCGTGCAAAAAGAACTAAGCCGGTTAAACCCAACTAAGAGCACCGGCCCTGATAACATGTATGTAGTCAGACTTCTAAATCTATATCCAGAAAGCTGTATAGTCTTTGTGGCTTAGCGCTTCTTTTTTTTTTTATTATAATAATAATATATCCAGAAAATGATACCCTGGTTGATCATGTCCTGATCCACCGGGAAGTCTGGTCGAGGACCCTGCCGCGGGGGCGTTGACCCCCGGAATCACCTCCAGGTAGGCTTAGCTGAGATATATCATAGGATGGACCAGCTGTTGGCACAGAGATAACTCAGTCTGGCTGAGAGGTATGACAGCGCGAGGCAGCTGTTGGCACAGGGATAACTCAGTCTGGCTGAGAGGAATGACAGGGCCAGCAGCTGATGTCCCTCACAGGTAGCAACCCGCAATTGAATAAATATAATAAAATAGTGACCACCTTTGCTTGTGCCCCTGGCAGCGCCCTCCCAGGCTGTGGCCTAGACCAGTGTTCCCACGACACAGTGCCACATGCTGCCGTCACTCACCTCTGCTTCACCCCCTACCTATCCCGCCTTCCTTCACCCTCACGATTACCCATCTCCCTCCCTCTCTCCCCTCCCTCTCCCTTCATTCTTCGCCTCCTCCCTCACCCTTTCACTACTCCCTCACATTCTCACCTCTACTCTCGCCCCTTCAAAGACCCCAGTGGAAATAAGTCACTTTTTGGGGGGATTATCCTAGGTAGTTTACATTAAGATGACAACATAAGAAAGAAGGAACACTGCAACAGGCCTACTGGCCCATGCGAGGCAGGTCCAAGCCTCCCACCGGCTTAAGAAAATGACCCAACCTTGTCAGGTTAGGTTATATTCACTTAAGGAAGGAGCACGGCATCAGACCTATTTGCACAAGCTAGTCAGGTTCAACTCACACCCACTCATGCATTCATCTAACCTGTTTTTAAAACTGCACAACGTTTTAGCTTCTATGACGGTACTCGGGAGTTCCACTCATCCACAACTGTTACCAAACCAGTACTTTCCTATATAAGAACATAAGAACATAAAGAAGTGAATATCAAAATGGTATACAATACCGACAGGATGGTTGTTGAGACACAGGCAACACTTAAGCAACTTTATTCCGAAACGTTTCGCCTACACAGTAGGCTTCAGTCGAGTACAGAAAGTAGGCAGGAGCAGAAGATATGTGAAGACGATGTAATCAGTCCATCACCCTTAAAGTCGTAGATTTGAGGCTGTCAGTCCTTCAGCCTGGAGAAGTTCTGTTCCAGTCTGGAACTACTTTCTGTACTCGACTGAAGAAGCCTACTGTGTAGGCGAAACGTTTCGGAATAAAGTTGCTTAAGTGTTGCCTATGTGTCTCAACAACCATAAGAAAGAAGGAACACTAAAAGGCCTACTGACCCATGCAGAGCAGGTCCATGCCCCCCCAGATTAGTCCAATGGCCCCCCCCCGGATTAGCCCAATGACCTCCCCCCGGATTAGCCCAATGACCTCCCCCCGGATTAGCCCAATGTCCCACCCAGGCTGGTCACCTACACTCAAGGATGGAGCACGGCACCAGACCCAGCAGCACAAGCTAGTCAGGTCCAACTCACACCCACTCATGTATTTATCTAACCTATTTTTAAAACTACACAACGTTTTAGCCTGAATAACTGTACTCGGGAGTTTGTTCCACTCATCCACAACTCTATTACCAAACCAGTGCTTTCCTATATCCTTCCTGAATCTGAATTTTTCCAACTTGAAACCATTGCTGTGAGTCCTGTCTTGGCTGGAAATTTTCAGCACACTATTTACATCCCCTATTTATTCCTGTTTTCCATTTATACACTTGGATCATATCCCCCCCTAATTCTACGCCTTTCGAGGGAGTGCAGATTCAGGGCCCTCAGTCTGTCCTCATAGGGAAGATTTCTGATACATGGAATCAACTTTGTCATCTTCCTTTGTACGTTTTCCAGAGCATTTATATCCATTCTGTAATACGGTGACCAGAACTGAGCAGCATAGTCTAAATGAGACCTAACCAAGGATATATAGAGTTGAAGAACAACCTGAGGACTTCTATTATTTATACTTCTAGATATGAAGCCAAGAATTCTGTTAGCTTTATTGCGAACATTTATTGCGAACAGTTTACCTCCAGGTAAACTCCAAGTGAAATGTTGTCTTGTTTTAGATTACTGCTAACCAGAACTCCTAAATCCTTAAGATCTACATTATTTAGTTTATATGTGGCATGGTTATTTACCTGTCCAACATTTAGAACTTTGCATTTGTCAATATTAAACTGCATCTGCCACTTCTCCGACCACTACATCAGTCTATTCAAATCATCCTGGAGTGCTCTAGTGTCCTCATTAGAATGAATTGGACGGCCTATTTTGGTGTCATCAGCAAATTTGCTTGTGTCGCTATTTATTCCCTTATCTATGTCGTTTATATAAATTGTGAACAACAACGGGCCCAACACTGACCCCTGAGGAACACCGCTTGTGACGTGCCCCCATTCTGATTTCTCCCCATTTATGCAAACTCTCTGCTGCCTATTTGTCAGGCATGCCTCTACCCAGGAAAAAATTTCTCCTCCTATTCCGTGTGCCTTAAGTTTCCTCAGTAGCCTCTGGTGTGGAACTCTATCGAAAGCCTTACTGAAGTCCATATACACAATATCATATTCATTACCATGATCTACCTCCTCAAACACCTTAGTGAAAAAAGTTAGTAAATTCGTAAGACAGGAACGCCCCTTTGTAAAACCGTGTTGAGATTCATTAATCAATCTGTGCCTGTCAAGATGGCTACGAATTGCCTCGGCAATTGATTCCATAAATTTTCCCACTATGGAGGTAAGGCTTATTGGTCTATAGTTCGAAGCCAAGGACCTGTCACCTGCCTTGTAAATAGGTATTACATTTGCCATTTTCCACTTATCAGGGACTATGCCAGTTTGTAGTGATATGTTAAAAAGATTAGCCAAAGGTATGCCAAGTTCCTCTTTACATTCCTTTAACACCCTTGCAAACAGTTCATCAGGGCCTGGGGATTTGTTCGGTTTTAGTTTCTCTGTTTGTCTGAGGACCATGTCACTAGTTACCGCAATCGTACATAGTTTATCATCCTGTTCTACATAATCTATTATTTCAGGAATTTTGTCGAAGTTTAAACTCCTGCTTATTTCAAATTCAGTATACCTGGAGAGAGTTTCAGGGGTCAACGCCCCCACGGCCCGGTCTGTGACTAGGCCTCATGGTGGATCAGGGCCTGATCAACCAGGCTGTTACTGTTCCTTCCTGAATCCAATTTTTTCCGACTTAAAACCATTGCTGCGGGTCCTGTCTTGGCTAGATATTTTTTAGCACTCTATTTACATCACCTTTATTTATTCCTGTTATTCACTTATGCACCTCAATCATTCCCTTCCCTAATTCTACGCCTTTCTATAGAGTGCCGATTCAGGGCCTCAGTCTATCCTCATAGGGAAGATTTCTGATACATGGGATCAACTTTGTCATCCTTCTATGTATGTTTTCCAGTACATTTAAATCCATTCTATAGTACGGTGACCTCGGTTGTACTTGTGTATACCTGTGCCTAAATAAACTTGCTTTCACTAATACATTCACCCATCAACTCAGTTGCCTCCCTCAACCGCCAGACCTACCCTCATCCACAGCTAAACAATGAAAATAGAATTCAGAGAGCCCTCGTAGGCCTACGAGCCTTTACTAGGCAGGTCTTTCCATCATCACCCAGTACGGGTAAAACATTAGGACGTAACGGCTTGTCAAAGCTCCTGGAGAGCGAAACGTTGCCACAAAAACATGTCACATTAGTTGCACTTGTGTCCTTTTACTTTCCATTAGGACTTATGTCCTTAAGACAAGTGCTGTCCTTGTTCACCCATCAGTAAAATAGGTACCAGTGTTAGTCGACTGGTGTAGGGTCTCATCCTAGGACAAAACTGATCTAATTCATCTGAAATGTTCTGAATAACAAGGGGCTTTATATATAATAGTGTGTCACTGACGTCAGCTAGGACTGTATATCTTGTACATGTACTTGTAGAAATAAAGATTATTATTAATATAAAATAGCCAGCAGAAATGATCAGGCACGAACAACACCTGGTAAAAGTGTTGATTTTCGTTGAGAAAATAATGTTCACTAGAGACTTCGGACAGCTTCGTTTAATATCGATTCAAATGATGTAATTGAGTAAGCTTTCATTTAAGCTACAGGTACATAATGTACAACATATTTAACGATGGTCTTGAATCAAGAGCCATACCACGTTGAACACACTGCTTCTCGTCTGATCAGCGAAGTTGAGCAACGTTGGGTTTGGTTAGTACTTGGATGGGTAACTGCCTTATAACACCACATGCTATTGGTATAGTCGTTTTCTGGTGAGGCCTGGTCATGGACCGGGCCGCGGGGGCGTTGACCCTCCAGGGTACACACGTTATGGACACGTGAAAAGGACATTATGTAGATTTAATTTAGGGTAGCTCAATAAGGTCCAAAAAGTCTTATTTCCATTAAGGTCCCCGGTTGATCCCAGGCTAATTCTAAACAAGGAACCAAATTTTAGTGCTGTTCGCCTCTTTTCATTCACAGACACTTCTACCTTCACGGATGAGGGGGAAAAAAGGGGAAGGGGTAAGATGGCTTGATGTTGAAGGGCTCTTAATCCATGAAACTAAAGCTACGCTCCCTTTCTTGTAATTGCTTACAGTTACATAGACTCACTATGACTTCTATTTATTTATTGCTTTCCCATGAATAAAATCATTGTACGCACCAGTGATTTTTACTATCTTGTTTGTACATGTAAAGTCCTTGTTTGATCTGATCTCTGTGAGACGTGTAGAACAAGCCACTTGGGGGTGGAAATCTTTAGCTCAAGATATTTCGAGCATTCGTGCGTCTTCAGGAGGTATGCAGTGTTGCAAGACAGCAACAGGTAGGGAAAAAAATTCTGAGGCTAGGTAGCACTGACACCTTGTCAGCTCCAGATCAGCCTGGCTGTGGTTCGTACACTGGACTACGTCTGGCCAGTAGTGACAGCTGCTTGATCAGGCCCTGATCCACCGGGAGACTGGTCAAAGACTGGGCTGTGAGGGCATTGATCCTAGTAACGATCTCCACGTAGACTCCTGTTTATTTTGCGTAAACTCAATTGTGTTTATACATACATATGTGAGTTAGTGCTATTATACCACGCATCTTCACACTGTTTTAAATTATCATTCTGTGATATCTTGAAGTGAGCACGTATCGTGCGCGTCTGTACGTTTGTGTATTTACCAATACGTTCTTTCCTATTTGTAATTGCATGGATCGAGGCTCAGCTCCTGGCCCCGATTCTCAGTACCGCTTAACAGATTCACTTCCTCCTTGCTTCAGGCTCTGTCGTTGAACTCCAACTGAATACACCAGGAAATATAGAGAGAGATAAAACACACTAATAAAACTGAGAGAAATCCAGAATACTTCTACTCGTATATAAAATCTAGGTTAAGAATACCGAGCATTGGGCTTCTGATTAAAGGCGAGGGAACATAAACTAACAACATGGAAGGTAGGTAGGTTAAGATGGGGGATGGGGGGAAGGAAGAAGGATGGGTAAGATGGGGAAGGAAGAAGGATGGGTAAGATGGGGGTAAGGAAGAAGGATGGGTAAGATGGGGGTAAGGAAGAAGGATGGGTAAGATGGGGGGAAGGAAGAAGGATGGGTAAGATGGGGGTAAGGAAGAAGGATGGGTAAGATGGGGCAGGAAGAAGGATGGGTAAGATGGGGAAGGAAGAAGGATGGGTAAGATGGGGGTAACCTGGAGAGTTTACCTGGAGAGAGTTCCGGGGGTCAACGCCCCCGCGGCCCGGTCTGTGACCAGGCCTCCTTAGGTCAGTGTCCCAGGATGCGACCCACACCAGTCGACTAACACCCAGGTACCCATTTTACTGATGGGGAACATAGACAACAGGTGGAAAGAAACACGTCCAATGTTTCTACTCTGGCTGGGAATCGAACCCAGGCCCTCGCCGTGTGAAGCGAGAGCGTTAACCACCAGGCCACCAGGGTAAGGGAGAAGGATGGGTAAGGATACAACAAAAAATAAAATCAAACACATGTCAACATCTGGGTATCACTTGACTCACCAAATCGTAATGACACGATTGTAAGTAAAAACTCCAGGTAAACCATACCACGGGCGGGGGATAGAACCCGAGGGATAGAACCCGAGGGATAGAACCCGAGGGATAGAACCCGGGGGATAGAACCCAAGGATAGAACCCGAGGGATAGAACCCAAGGATAGAACCCGAGGATAGAACCATATCCCCGCCAGTGGTATGGTTTATCTGGGTATCTCTACTGTAGATGTCTCGTAATCCAGTGTCTTTATGAGTTGGAAGACAAGAACTGTATACATATTTTGTATATAGTTCTTCTGTCTTCCAATTATGTCCTTAAATTTGTATTGATAAAGCCACTGGATGAATAAACGTCTACAATAAAGATACCCAGATGTTGCACATGTCTAATTTTCATCTTGTCGGTATTGTATACCATTCATATACAAAAAATGAATGAAATACTTAGGTCCCAGTACGACTCAGCGTTCAGTCAACCACTAATTGGCCGAAAGATTGACGACTCAAATGAGTTTTTCCTGAATAATACACAAAATGCTGAAGACGTCTCCCTAATCTCTAATGTAACACTAACACCACTTGATTTCCAAAAGCCATTACTTGCATGTAATGCACTCCGCCCCAGGCACAGACTCGTGGAACTCTATATTCATCAAGAATTGCAAGAAACCATTATTTCATGTCTTAAATATTCTGTGAAGAAGTGTAGACACTGGAGTCATCCCACACTCGTTAAAAACCACTAATATTCCCCCACTCCACAATCCTGGTATTTTACCAATTGCATGTATATATATATATTTAAATATGCCAATAGCCCTAACATCCCACATTATCAATGTGGAGTCGATGTGTTCAGTCCATGGACTCCAGGCTGAGGGACTGATTACCTCAAACTCCTCCTCTCCTTACACCCTTCTGATTTGTATTGGGCTGATGAAGCCACTGTGTGGCGAAACGTATCCTCAGTAAAGATTCCCATATGTTGGATAAGTATCTCAATCTTCAAAGTATTTTAAGAAGCAAAATTATCAGTTGCATTTGTTGGACCAATTCAACATGGTCTTGAATGCACTAGAAGACAGGCAAAATGCACATGTAGTGTACACTGATCTTGCAAAAGCTCTTAAGTGTGATCATGGGGTGACTGCACAAAATGCTTGCAAAAGAAGTAACTGGAAAGGTGTGCAGATGCATATTGAACTTCCTGAAAAATAGAACCCTAAGAGTAATAGTAAACAGTGAAAAGTTCTGTTCCCTAATACACTATATTCGACCCACTTCTCTTCCTCGTTCTCATAACTAGTATAAGGACATCAGTCCCTCTGTTAGTTATGAATTTATACTAAAATTTATATGTAAGTGGCAGCCATAGAAGACACAGCGAGCCTCCAAGCTGACACAGACCAAGTCTTCCAGTGATCCACTAACAACAATATGATGATCAATGAGGATAAAGTTCTGTTGCTACGTCATGGAAGAATGAAGGCAAATAATAAGAGTCGAAGACAAACTCGTACGACTTAATAAAACGTGAATCAAATGTGAGTGACCTGGGAGTGATAGTGTCAGAAGATCTCACGTTCAAGGAACACAACGTTTTCACTGCAGTTGCAAGGAAAACAATATGTTGGATTATTAGAACCTTCTGCATAAGAGATGTCATGTCATTGACGCTTCAGATCACTTCTTTCTAGGCACGAATATTGCTGTGTATTAACTGTCCCCTTCAAGACAAGCGCAACTGTTAAGCTGGAAAATGCACAGAGCTTTCACTGCTCGTATAATCTCTAAGTTACTCTGGGCATTTAAAGTCCCTAGAACTGTACTCCTTAGAACGTAGGCGAGAAAGATGCATCATAATCTACAATGGAAGGATTGGCCTCAGATCTTCATACCGAAATTACTCCTAATGAACACAAGTTGCTCTGCAGACAGTGCAGGATACCTCAAATGAAAAGCAGAAAAGCAATGGGGAGAGAGAGAGAGAGAGAGAGAGAGAGAGAGAGAGAGAGAGAGAGAGAGAGAGAGAGAGAGAGAGAGAGAGAGAGAGAGAGAGAGCTAGCTAGCTAGCTAGCTCAATGAGTGTTAAGGGACCACGACTCTCTAACGTCCTCCCTCCATGCATAAGGAGGATTACCAACTAACTCTTAGCTGTCTTCAAAAGGAAACTCAACATATTCATCAAAAACAGTTCCTGATCAGCCGGGTTGTGGTGAATACGTTGGACTACGAGTGTCATGTGGGTTTTCGATAACGTGGATGGGGTAAGAATACTCACGTAGGCTGGTAGTACGTATAATATAACGGAAAGTATGGGAAGCACCAACAGCCGACCTGCCTCTCTCTGTTCCCTATCTTCGACTGACCCACCAGTGCCTACAGGGTGTGGGGTGTTTGAAATCCTGCTATGGTCAGCAGCAATATGAATAACAGTGATTCACACAGACGGTTGGTAGTGAGTCATCTACTGGTACACTGGTTACTGGTAACTGGTTACTAGGAACTGGTACTACTACTGAGAGCTCGGCGACGCTAACGTATGTCGTCCCGACATACAACTAATACAAACTAGAGACGGCAGGTGTATGGCTTGGGCTGATTCTATACAATGTCAAAGTACACAACAATTGAACATTATAACATACATAAGTAAAATAATTGAAACTGTAATAAAACTGTAACGCATTACAAGGTATGATATAGCACAACTCATCAGAAACTCAACATTGGGATTGCACAATAGAAGTGATAAAAAAAAATTTGATCGATCGATCTGTATTCATGTAATCTATGGATTCTGAGGAAGGAATATATACAAAGAAGGAAGTGTTTAACAGAAAGGCAGATTCGGTGCACTCAAATCTAGACTGTTAACTCTCAGGATTTGGAGAGAACGTGAACACAAAAAAAATTCTTGAATACTGATAAGTTGATACTGTAATTATTCATCTATACAGGTTATTTACATTTAACCCCAACTCTGCTAGGGTGAGATTGACATATGCAGAATGGGTGTCATCTCTGGGAGGATCAAACTCTGTTGCACTGGCTAACTCATGCCGTATTTGAGGCAAATCTGAATTGGTAGTTACAAATGATACTTGAGGATTTTTCAATACCTGTCGTGTACGTAGGGAATAACGACATTCAGGTTGATCGTCTGACTGAGTATCAGAGGTAGAGAGTACAGGATCAGGAGGATTGTTAGAGTCTGTCACATTAGTCTGGGTTGGAACATCATTATCATCACATACTAACTTCACATGATCTAAATGCGATTCTTTATACTGACCAGTACTAATTTATATAACCCCCTCCCCTCGTTAAACCCCCTCCCCTCACTAACCCTGTATATAACTGGTATTCGGTACCAACACATTGGTGAACTAGACACATGTGCAATTTCTGGGTATCTTATAGACGTTCTACCATCCACTGGCGAAACATTTACAAGTCAAGATACCCAGATGTTACATGTATATCTAATTCACCGCCTTTAACCGTCTCTCCTCAGTCACTACAATTACTATCAGGAGAAAATAGTTTATATGATTTCCAAATAAAGCATCGTTCGCTATATATATGTCGTGCCGAACAGGTAAAACTGGTTAGTTAACAAGAACTCGTTTAAAATTAAGTTCTTTTTAAAATTTTCTCTAATGCATTTAAAGATATATTTTTTTCATTCATGTTAATACAAAAACTAATGATTTTGTACCAAAAGAACCTTAGGAAACTTACCTAACCTTGTTATAACAAGCGCAATTTAATTTAGCCTTAGCCAACTAAATATATTTTTATAAAAGTTTACAATAAATTAATAAATAAACACAGTGAAATATATTTTTTCGTTGTATTCAGAAAATTTTTTGCAAAGTTATTGCATACACAAATTTTTGCTTGTCCTATTCGGCAAGAAGTGTGTTGCTATTTAAGCCAAAATCGCAAAATTTTTACACGCGCACGCGCGCGCGCGCACACACACACACACACACACACACACACACACACACACACACACACACACACACACACACACACACACACACACACACACACACGCATGCAGAGTAACTACTGTGGAAAAAAAACAGCGAATTTCCAAGTGCTTTTGTAATTCGTCACATTATCAAGAAATTGTAAAAAATAAAAGAACAGAGAGCATATAAGGAGGAGACTACACCTCGCGGTCATCTTACAACACTTGACCTTTGATGATGTAGTTAGGTAGTCAAGGCTCTCAGACACGGCTTGTATTCTACCTAAGCTTTAAGATTTTAATTTGTCGAATACATCTTAAATTTTTCCTAACTTTAATTATAAATGAATCCAATTTGCATAATAATAAATAATGTTTTAGTATTATACAAACTGGATGGTATATTAAATATGCATTCTCTTTGTTTTACCTGTCATCCATCAAGGAAAGGTACCACGACTCTGGTGTAGAGCTCGTGATCCTAGGCATTGGAGCTACCTTCCTCTCGGTCAAAACTTTGGCTTAGCGCTTCTTTTTGATTATAATAATCGGTCAAAACTTATTTGCATAATAGGATAAACTATGTACGATTAAGGTCACAAGTGACATGGTTCTCAGACAGATAAATTAAAACCTAACAAATCCCCAGGCCCTGATGAACTGTACACAAGGGTTCTAAAGGAATGTAAAGAGAAGTTTAGCAAACCTTTGGCTAATACTTTCAACATATCACTACAAACTGGCATAGTGCCAGATAAGTGGAAAATGGTAAATGTGATACCTATTTTCAAAGCAGGTGACAGGTCTTTCCTTAGCTTCGAACTATAGACCAATAAGCCTAACCTCCATTGTGGGAAAATTTATGGAATCAATTACTGCCGAGGCAATTCGTAGTCATCTTGAAAAGAAATAAATTGTTCAATGAAACTCAGCACGGTTTTACAAAGGGGCGCTCCTGCCTTACGAATTTATTAACTTCTTTCACTAGGTGTTTGAGGAGGTAGTTCTTGGTAATGAATATGATAGTGTATATAGACTTCAGTAAGGCTTTTGATCGAGTCCTACATCAGAGACTATTGAGGAAAATTAAGGCACACGGAATAGAAATTTTTTCCTGGATAGAGGCATGGTTGACAGGCAGCAGAGAGTTTGCATAAATGGGGAGAAATCAGAGTGGGGAAGTGTTACGAACGGTGTTCCACAGGGGTCAGTGTTGGACCCCCCTGTTGTTCACAATCTACATAAACAACATAGGTGAGGGAATAAATAGCAATATAAGCAAGTTTGCCGATGACACCAAAATGGGCCGACGAATTCATTCTGACGAGGACAGCAGAGCACTCCAGGAAGATTTAAACAGACTGATGCAGTGGTCGGAGAAGTGGCAGATCCAGTTTAATATAGACAAATGCAAAGTTCTAAACATTGGGCAGGAAAATAACCATGCCACATATAAAGTAAATAATGTAGATCTTAATATTACTGTTTGCGAAAAGGATTTGGGAGTTCTGGTTAGTAGTAATCTGAAACCAAGACAACAGTCCATAAATATTCGCAGTAAAGCGAACAGAATCCTTGGCTTCATATCAAGAAGCATAAATAATAGGAGTCCTCAGGTTGTTCTTCAACTCTATACCCTTGGTTAGGCCTCATTTAGATTATGCTGCACAGTTTTGGTCACCGTATTACAAAATGGATATAAATGCTCTGGAAAACGTACAAAGGATGACAAAGTTGATCCCATGTATCAGAAATCTTTCCTATGAGGATAGACTGAGGGCCCTGAATCTGCGCACACTAGAAAGGCATAGAATTAAGGGGATATGACTGAGGGTATAAATGGAAAACAGGAATAAATAAAGGGAATGTAAATAGCGTGTTAAAAATATCTATCCAGAGCAGGACTCGCAGCAATGGTTTTAAGTGGGAAAAATTCAGATTCGGGAAGGATATAGGAAAGCACTGGTTTGGTAATGGAGTTGTGGATGAGTGGGAGTACCGTTATAGAAGCTAAAACGTTGTGTAGTTTTAAGAATAGGTTAGATGAATACATGAGTGGGTGTGGGTGGGCGTGAGTTGGACCTGACTAGCTTGTGCTACTAGGTCAGATGCCGTGCTCCTTCCTTAAGTGAATGTGACCTGACTTGACTAGGTTGGGGCATTGGCTTGGGCTGGTGGGAAACTTGGACCTGACTCACATGGGCCAGTAAGCCTGCTGCAGTGTTCCTTCTTTCTTATGTTCTCATTTCCCAACATCATCGCTTCAATATCAACACACTGTTTACTTTCGTCCTCTCTTAGGCAGAAGAATAACGAGATAAAATACGATACTAATGATTTCCTTGAAAGAATAAGCCTTGTGATGTTTATCGTTTAGAAAACGACGAGTTGAAGAATCAGTCACTTGTCCAACATTTGGGAACCTTTGATTCCCAAATGTTGTACAAATGTGTGATTCTTCAGACTTAAGCCTTCAAATTTATTACCACAAGTCTTTCCAAATTTTATACGCATCCTGTGTTGATAGTAAAATCAGTGAATAATTTATATTACTAAGAGCGCTTGTGTTAATTTATATACTGACTAGACTTTTGTAAGTTACTGTAATATGTTATGCAAGTTGCAATTGATAATCACTTAGGTGAAAAGTGCAAATCTTTATTGATTTAATTTCATGCTAGTTTTCCTCTTTTTACTACCCTCTAAATGCATCTTGATTTAGCATTGATTAAGAGCCACCCCTACATATTTAGCCCTTTATTTATGAAACTAATAAAAATTAATAATCAAAATGTGTTAAAGGCAAATTTAGGATTTACCATATTTAAGATATCTTATTTTGTTGAGGTTACAAGTGGAAGACGGTAATTACCAGCGGTTTCCTGGGCTCCATGCGGCTTATTGTGACGTATTAAGACTCGACCACACTTACACGGACACCCTGCTGAGGACGCTTCCCACACTTCCCACTCGGATAAGTCAGAATTTAACATACCTGCTGTTTTTCCATTTTAACATACGTTCTTATAATTGGCTCGTTGGTTTATAAGTGACTCGTTTTTTATTTTCTAATTTCTCTACAGACGTTATTTTGGTTTTGAATAATTACATAACATTAAACCAGATAAATTTATTACTAGGGTAAAATAATATAATACTATCTTTATTTCTACAAGTACATGTAGAAGGTATACAGTCCTAGCTGACATCAATGATATACTGCTACATAGAAAGCCGCTTGTTATGCAGAGCATATCAGGGAAATTAGCTCAGTTTTGTCCCAGGATGCGACCCACACCAGTCGACTAACTCCCAGGTACCCATTTTACTGATGGGTGAACAAGGACAGCAGGTGTAGGGAAACACATTGGGATGTAGTTCAGCTGGGCTTGTGATGCCTCTGGGGAGACCTAATTTAACCAATTATATGGTCACCTTGACTTGGCAAATGTCTGTCAGACACACGCCTTTTCAGTTTATGTATCAGCTCCTTTGTTCGTCACTGGCGTCAGGTCGTACACGTGGCGCACACCTCATTGTGGAGGGTGCTGGACCACCATATAAGCCCAAGGAACAGCTGAGCAGAAGAGATTCGTCTGGAGCTCTGGCCTGGGTGCAGAGCTCTGAGCAGAGAGACTTCGAGCGGAGCTGCTGCTGGGGTGCAGGGCTCGGGAGAAGGCTGCTGAAGTCTCTGGAGGAGACTGTTGGAGACACTGGGCAGAATACTGGCTTGGAACAGTACTCATGCTGTGTAGGTCTTGGGACCTGTGACTTAGTTCCTGTGGTGAACTGTCCTCTGAACCATATTGTAAGTAATATTCTGTTTTGTCTAGTTGATTGTGTTCCCTGTCTCACTGCTTATATGTACCATCCCATTTATCTAAACCACAACAATGTACTCCTGTTCCCAATTATATTATTGTACAAGGACTTAATAATAAACTGTGTTTGAGTAGAATAGTAATATTCACTGTCCCCGTTATTGTATTTCTATTTCTTATATTTTATTATGTTTAGTTAAAGTAGTGAGAGGGTGAGTAGTGTGGTGGGTAGAGTAATGAGAGGTGAAGGTGTAGTCCAAACCATACCGCGGGTGGGATTGAACCCGCGGTCAGAGAGTCTCTCAAAACTCCAGACCGTCGCGTTAGCCACTGGACCAGCTAGCTAGCTGGTCCAGACGGTCTGGAGTTTTGAGAGACTCTGCGGGTTCAATCCCGCCCGTGGTATGGTTTGTTTGCAATCATGTCATTACAATTTCGTGAGTCAAGGTGTAGTCACCCTTGACCTCACATTACCTACCTCCGCTAATCATACCTCGCCTGCCTATCCCCTGCCTATACATACTCCCTTACTCCCATATTCCCCAGTTATGCTTACATTCCATTACCCCCCTACATGACAACGTCCAGTGTTTCTACCCTTGCTGGGAATCAAACCCGGACCCTTAGCATATGAAGCGAGAGCTTCACATGCATTAACCCAACATGTATGGATTTTTTTTCAGTTCAAAGGATTAATTGGAAATATATTTTTCAAGTATTTTTGAGCATTGCTATGGAATTGATGACAAATGAGTAGCATGCACTTACTGTACGTTAACTATGTAAATTTCTTGCAATATTGTCTTAATAAATACACAAGGCAATTTTTAAATCTTAATGCTGAAAAAAAAAAAATATTTTGATCATTGCTGGTGACAGCTGAACATCATGCACACACGTCTGCTATGTATGGTTGACTTTTTTAATAAATGCCAGAAAAAAAATCTGCACCTGAGCAATGACGTGCTGGGGTCAATTCTGGCTTTAGGTTATAAATCTGACTGAAATCTATAAGAGCTTACGTTTACCTCATTAGCAGAAGCAAAGTTTTTACTGTCCATTGTTATTACTAACAAGAATTTTGCGGAGTAATTGTAGCCACTGTAGTGTGGTTCTAGGATCTGCACAGATTAGGAATACATCCAGCACGAAATGTCTCCAGCCAAAAACGAAATGGTGCAAATTCTATGTCTGGGGCATCTGTAAACATGGAATGTCAGGGAAAACGAATGGGGTATGCAACTTGAGCATCCCCAAAAATGCCACGACCTCCTGTCTAAAGGAGTGTGTCGTTCTACTTCTTGCAAATTCTTCCACCCTCAGATGTGTTATTCTTCAGTCCTCGAAAAACAATGTTACAATATCACTTGCACTCCTTACCATTTAAAAGGAACCACGAAGCACACACCCCCTACAACAAATCATAGTAACTATGGTAGTTACGACAACACCCCAAGTGATTTTTTAGTGGTAGGAAATGAAAGAAAATGGAAAGAGATAAGCAAAATAGTCCACCACCTTGGAGCCTTGTTAGACTGGAGGCACAGCCAGTGGCTCCTCCGGACTCTCAGCTACTGATGCCAACAACGAAATCCCCCCAACAAACATACAACACAATCTCATTTATATTTGCTAATATACAGGCCCTTAAGCCATCCACCAACAACAAAATACCTTTCATTAGGGGAGTCAAATGCACTGTTTGCAGCCTTCACAGAGACCCATGCAAAAGATTACTTTGACAGTGAAATATGGATAACTGGATACAACCTTTTCTGATGCAATAAAGAACAGGCAACAAGGGGGGGTTGGCCTGTATGTCTAAGAGTCTCATTTGCACAGAGGTACTGAACACCACAAATGATGTAGCTGAAGTTCTGACAATAAAAGTCGAGAACCAGAATGTAGTCATTGTACTAGTATATAAGCCACCAGATGCAACTTCCCAACAGTTCAAAGAACAACTATCAAAAATTCACTCATGTCTGGAGAACTTCCCAGCCCCATCCCCAAACATCTTACTGCTTGGTGACTTCAATCTAAGACATACAAAATGGAAGAATATAGCAAATAATGTAGCAGAAATAATCCCTGGAGGCAGCGCAGATGAAAAGTCACACACAGGAGCTGCTGAATTTCTGCAACAAACACACCCTAAGTCAGCAGATAGAGGAGCCAACAAGGCTGGAGAACACACTAGACCATATTTTCACAAATAATGAGGACCTGGTAAGAAACATAATATCAAAAATAAATTCTGATCACAATCTAATCGAAGTCCAGACTTACATGCACAGGAGTCCTGATCAGCAAAACGCATACAGCTATGAGGATGCCTTTACCATATTCAACTTAACAGCAAAAACATCATCTGGGATCAGGTAAACTATGCCCTAAATTAAACATGTTGGGAAGATATCTTAAATTACATGGACCCAAACCAATGCCTTGAAAAGATGAACCTCCTAGTAGCGGAAGTATGTTCAAGGCATATTCCTCTCAGAAAAAAGTAAACTGGAGAGAGACGCTCCCTCTACAAAAGAAGACGAAGAATCGCTGAGCTCCTCAAGACTGCCAGATTATCTGATACACGGAAGGAAGCGCAGGGAAATGGAAAATACTGAGCTAATGTTAAAGGACTAGTACAGGATCCAGGAGAGACAAGAGGAGATAAAAGCAATTAGTGAAATTGAAAGAAATTCGAAATATTTCTTTTCATATGCCAAAAACAAGGCAAGAACCACTTCTAGTATAGGGCCCCTGCTCAGACAAGACGGATCCTGCACAGACAACAACAAAGAAATAAGTGAGACACTGAACTCTCAATATGACTGTGTTCAGCAAGCCACTAACCAGTCTAAAGACAGACAATCCGAACAATTTCTTCATGAATGAGTCTCAGAGCCCTGCCAATGCATGCTAAATTTCTGACATAACCCTAACTCTACTAGACTTTGAGAAAGCCATCGACGACATGCCCATTCACTCAGCCCCAGGCCCCAGACTCGTGGAACTCGGTGTTCATTAAGAACTACAAGACACCCCTCTCACTGGCATTAAGTATGCTATGGAGAAGGAGCTTAGACACAGGCGAGATTCCACAGTCGCTAAAACAACGGATATAGCCCCATTCCATAAAGGTGGCAGCAAAGCAGTAGCTAAGAACTATAGACGTCCCACATAAAAATCTTTGAAAGAGTTCTAAGAAGCAGGATAGCAAACCGCCTGGACTCCCAAAAATTGCACAACCCAGGGCAACATGGTTTCAGAGCAGGCCACTCCTGCCTTTCGCAACTGCTAGACCACTATGATATGGTCTTAGATGCACTGGAAAACCAAACAGAATGCAGATGTAGTATACACAGATTTTGCAAAGGCCTTTGACAAGTGCGACCATAGTGTAATAGCACACAAAATGCGTGCTAAAGGGATAACAGGAAAAGTAGGCAGGTGGATCTTCAACTTCCTAACCAATCGCACACAAAGAGTAGTGGTAAACAGAGTTAAATCGGATGCTGCCATAATGAAGAGCTCTGTCCCACTAGGCACAGTACTGGCACTTATCCTGCTCCTCATTCTCATATCAGACATAGAGATGTAAACCGCAGCACTGTATCATCCATCGCAGACGATACTAGGATATGCATAAGTGTGTCATCCATTGAGGACACGGTAAAGCTCCAAGAAGATATAAACCAAGTTTTCCAATGGGCATCAGAGAACAATATGATCAATGAAGACAAATTCCAGCTATTCCGTTATGGAAAACTGGAGGAAATAGCAACTAGGACTGAGTATACTACAAACTCCAATCACACAATAGAGCGGAAAAGTAATGTGAAGGACCTGGGTGCGGTAATGTCCAAAGCCCTCACCTTCAAGGATCACAACAATGCCACTGTCACATCTGCGAGGAAGCTGATAGGATAGATAATGAAAACATTCAAGACAAGAGATGCTAAGCTAATGATGATCCTTTTTAAATCGCTTGTTTTCTCTAGGCTGGAATACTGCTGTACATTAACATCCCCATTCAAGGCAGGTGAAATTGTAGATCTAGAGAATTTGCAGAGAACCTTTACTACACACATAAGTTCCATCAAACACTTTAACTACTGGGAGAGCCTGAAAGCACTTGACTTGTACTCACTGGAGCGCAGGCGAGAGATATACTGTATATCATAATCTACACCTGGAAGACTCTGCAGGGACTGGTCCCTAATATGCACACAGAAATCACTCCATACGACAGCAAAAGACTTGTCAAGCGATGCAACATACCCCCAGTGAAAAGTAGGGGCGTCACTGGTACACTAAGAGAAAACACAATAATTGTCCGGGGCCCAAGACTGTTCAACAGCCTCCCACCAGCAATAAGGGGCATTACCAGTAGACTCCTGGTTGTCTTCAAGAGGGAGCTGGACAGATACCTAAAGTCAGTGCCGGATCAGTGGGGCTGTGGTTCGTACATTGGATTGTGTGCTGCCAGAAGTAACAGGCTAGCTGATCAGGCTCTGATCCACCGGGAGGCCTGGTCGTGGACCGGGCCGCGGGGACGTTAATCCCTGGAATACCCTCCAGGTAGGCTCCAGGTAGGTAGGTAGACTGGAACAGCAGATGTTCCTTATATTTAGGAAAAACTGCAGGTATGTTTTTTTACTTATAAATTCGTATGAGTTTACTTAGTCTTATTTATATGAGTAAACCCGTTAACTAACTAAAAGTATTGGTTACATTCTTCTCCGGTTTATGGTCAGCCAGTCAACCATAACTAGTTACCAGCCATCTCAGCCAGCTGGCTTGCCAGCCAGTCACCATTAGCAACCAAATAATTCAGCGAGTCAGCTGTCTAGCCATAGCCACTAAAGAATCATCTACTCAGTCAGCTAGCTAGCTGACTGGTTAGATGGCTAGCTAGCCTATTAGCTAGCTACTAAAATTGCCTACTATTCAGCAAATTTCATTTTTTTTCTTCCTCGATTAGTCTGTGATGAATTTACTTCGTAAATATCAGTTACTTCGCCATAGAAAAACTGAAGGAAACTCAAGGAAAAAGATCTTGGGGTGAGTATAACACCAGGCACATCTCCTGAAGCGCACATCAACCAAATAACTGCTGCAGCATATGGGCGCCTAGCAAACCTCAGAACAGCATTCCGACATCTTAATGAGGAATCGTTCAGGACCCTGTACACCGTGTATGTTAGGCCCATATTGGAATATGCGGCACCAGTCTGGAACCCACACCTAGCCAAGCACGTAAAGAAACTAGAGAAAGTACAAAGGTTTGCAACAAGACTAGTCCCAGAGCTAAGGGGTATGTCCTAGGAGGAGAGGTTAAGGGAAATCGACCTGACGACACTGGAGGACAGGAGAGATAGGGGGGACATGATAACGACATACAAAATACTGAGAGGAATTGACAAGGTGGTCAAAGACAGAATGTTCCAGAGATGGGACACAGCAACAAGGGGACACAGTTGGAAGTTGAAGACACAGATGAATCACAGGGATGTTAGAAAGTATTTCTTCAGTCACAGAGTTGTCAGGAAGTGGAATAGTTTGGGAAGCGATGTAGTGGAGGCAGGATCCATACATAGCTTTAAGCAGAGGTATGATAAAGCTCACGGTTCAGGGAGAGTGACCTAGTAGCGATCAGTGAAGAGGCGGGGCCAGGAGCTTGGACTTGACCCCTGCAACCTCAACTAGGTGAGTACACACACACACACACACACACACACGTCAGGAAGTGGAATAGCCTAACAAGTGATGTAGTGAAGGCAGGAACCATACATAGCTTTAAGACGAGATATGGCAAAACTCTGGAAGCAGAGAGAGAGAGAGAGAGAGAGAGAAGAGAGAGAGAGAGAGAGAGAGAGAGAGAGAGAGAGAGAGAGAGAGAGAGAGAGAGAGAGAGAGAGAGAGGACCTAGTAGCAATTAGTGAAGAGGCGGGGCCAGGAGCTGAGTCTCGACCCCTGCAACCACAATTAGGTGAATTAGGTGAGTACTCGGACACACACACACACACACACACACACACACACACACACACACACACACATACATACATACATACATACATACATACATACATACATACATACATACATACATTCATACATACATACATTCGAGCACTCCAGGAAGATTTGAATAGACTGATGCAGTGGTCGGAGAAGTGGCAGATGCAGTTTAATATAGACAAATGCAAAGTTCTAAATGTTGGACAGGACAATAACCATGCCACATATAAACTAAATAATGTAGATCTTAATATTACGGATTGCGAAAAAGATTTAGGAGTTCTGGTTAGCAGTAATCTGAAACCAAGACAACAGTGCATAAGTGTTCGCAATAAAGCTAATAGAATCCTTGGCTTCATATCAAGAAGCATAAATAATAGGAGTCCTCAGGTTGTTCTTCAACTCTATACATCCTTGGTTAGGCCTCATTTAGATTATGCTGCACAGTTTTGGTCACCGTATTACAGAATGGATATAAATTCTCTGGAAAATGTACAAAGGAGGATGACAAAGATGATCCCATGTATCAGAAACCTTCCCTATGAGGATAGACTAAGGGCCCTGAAACTGCACTCTCTAGAAAGACGTAGAATTAGGGGGGATATGATTGAGGTTTATAAGTGGAAGACAGGAATAAATAAAGGGGATGTAAATAGTGTGCTGAAAATATCTAGCCTAGACAGGACTCGCAGCAATGGTTTTAAGTTGGAAAAATTCAGATTCAGGAGGGATATAGGAAAGTACTGGTTTGGTAATAGAGTTGTGGATGAGTGGAACAAACTCCCAAGTACCGTTATAGAGGCCAGAACGTTGTGTAGCTTTAAAAATAGGTTGGATAAATACATGAGTAGATGTGGGTGGGTGTGAGTTAGACCTGATAGCTTGTGCTAACAGGTCGGTTGCCGTGTTCCTCCCTTAAGTCAGTGTGACCTGACCTGACTAGGTTGGGTGCATTGGCTTAAGCCGGTAGGGACTTGGACCTGCCTCGCATGGGCCAGTGGGCCTTCTGCAGTGTTCCTTCGTTCTTATGTTCTTATGTTCTTATACAAACAATCTTCAAGACATCCCTTGAAACTGGGCAACTACCCGAAGTATGGAAGACCGCAAATGTAGTTCCCATTTTTAAAAAAGGAGACAGAAAAGAGGCACTAAATTACAGACCAGTGTCACTGACCTGTATAGTATGCAAAGTCATGGAGAAGATTATAGTGGTGGAGCACCTGGAACGGAATAAGATTGTAAACGATAACCAGCACGGATTCATGGAAGGCAAATCCTGTGCCACAAACCTTCTGGAGTTCTATGACAAAGTTACAGAAGTGCGACACGAGAGAGAGGGGTGGGTTGATTGCATTTTCTTGGACTGCAAGAAGGCCTTCGACACAGTTCCTCACAAGAGACTAGTGCAGAAACTAGAGCATCAAGCGCGTATAACAGGAAGTGCACTGCAATGGATCAGAGCATACCTGACAGGGAGGCAACAACGAGTCATGGTACGGGATGTGGTATCACAGTGAGCACCTGTGACGAGTGGGGTCCCACAGGGGTCGGTCCTAGGACCAGTGCTATTTCTGGTATATGTGAATGACATGATGGAAGGGTAATCTCAGAGGTGTCACTGTTCGCAGATGATGTGAAGTTAATGAAGAGAATTAAATCAGATGAGGATCAGGCAGGACTTCAAAGAGACCTGGACAGGCTGGACACCTGGTCCAGCAACTGGCTTCTTGAATTCAACCCTGCCAAGTGCAAAGTCATGAAGATCGGAGAAGGACAAAGAAGATCGCAGACAGTGTATAGACTAGGTGGCCAAGAACTGCAAACCTCACTCAAGGAGAAAGATCTTGGGGTGACCATAACACCGAGCATGTCTCCGGAGGCACACATCAACCAGATAACTGCTGCAGCATACGGGCGCCTGGCAACCCTGAGAATAGCGTTCCGATACCTTAGTAAGGAATAGTTCAAGACACTGTACACTGTGTACATCAGGCCCATACTGAAGTGTGCAGCTACAGTTTGGAACCCACACCTGGGCAAACACATCAAGAAATTAGAGAAAGTGCAAAGGTTTGCAATAAGGCTAGTTCCGGAGCTCAGGGGTATGTCCTACGAAGAAAGGTTGAGACAAATCGGACTGACGATATTGGAGGACAGGCGGGTCAGGGGAGAGATGATAACGACATACAAAATACTGCGTGGAATAGATAAGGTAGACATTGATAGGTTATTCCAGAGAGGGGACACAGAAGCAAGGGGTCACAATTGGAAGCTGAAGACTCAGACGAGTCATAGGGATGTAAGGAAGTATTTCTTCAGTCAGAGTCGTCAGGAAGTGGAATAGCCTAACAAGTGATGTAGTGGAGGCAGTAACCATACATAGCTTTAAGACGAGGTATGACAAAGCTCTGAAAGCAGAGAGAGGACCTAGTAGCGATCAGTGAAGAGGCGGGGCCAGGAGCTCTCTCTCGACCCCTGCAACCACAATTAGGCGAGTATACACACACACACACACACACACACACACACACACACACACACACACACACACTATATATATATATATATATATAAACACATCGGCCGTATCCCACCAAGGCAGGGTGGCCCAAAAGGAAAAACGAAAGTTTCTCCTTTTACATTTAGTAATATATACAGAAGGGGTTACTAGCCCCTTGCTCCCGGCATTTTAGTTGTCTCTTTCAACACGCATGGCTTACGGAGGAAGAATTCTGTTCCACTTCCCAATGGAGATAAGAGGAAATAAACAAGAACTAGAAAGAAAATAGAAGAAAACCCAGAGGGGTGTGTATATATATGCTTGTACATGTATGTGTAGTGTGACCTAAGTGTAAGTAGAAGTAGCAAGATCTACCTGATATCTTGCATGTTTATGAGACAGAAAAAAGGACACCAGCAATCCTACCATCATGTAAAACAATTACAGGCTTTCGTTTTACACTCACTTGGCAGGACGGTAGTACCTCCCTGGGTGGTTGCTGTCTACCAACCTACTACCTATATATATATATATATATATATATATATATTTTATATATATATATATATATATATATATATATATATATATATATATATATATATATATATATATGGGAGAGAGAGAGAGAGAGTGAATAAGTGAGTGAGAGTGAGCTAGCTAGAGATCAAGAGAGCAGATAACCTACAATTATACCTGTACTCTTCCTCAATTTACTCTCCCTCCATCACCATTCTTTCCTACCTTTCCATCGCCTTTCCTCTTCCAATTTTCTCTCTCCCCCTCATTCCCCTCTTTAAACCCTCTCCCTTTTCCCCTTCCTCCGCTCAAGGGAGGTTCCTTGACGCTGGTGAGGGGCTCTTGATCTAGGGAATTGGATCTGTGCTCCAGTTCCCTGAATTAAGCCTGAATAACCCCCCCCCCCCAAAAAAAAAAAAAACGCTGTATTATTCTACGAGTTTAGCGCTTCCTCATGATTGTAATAATTTTTTCTTTCCTACTCTTCCCTCTCCCACTTGTACTCTTTATTCTCTCTCTCCCTTTTTCGTACTCTATTCACTCAACCTTTCGATTTCGTTCCTACTCTTTATCCCCCTCTCCCTGTGTTTTCCAGTCTTGATCTCCACTTCTTCATCTTTCCTTTGTAATATTCCCGCCTTTATCCATCTCAGGCCCTTTCCTCCACCCACTCACCCCTCCCTCCACTCACCCCTCCCTTCACCCCTCCCTCCACTCACCCCTCCCTCCACTCACTCGCTCTTCCGTCCATCCACTCGCTCTTCCACCCGTCTAAAAATGGATGTCACCGTGGAGTGTGGTGGTGGGGGCCTCCGTGGACAGGGTATCAGGGTCAACACACCTCCACTGACATCACATGAATTGATGTTAGAATCATGGGAAAGCGCTAAACTCTTGTGGATCACACAGCGGTTGGGGAAATTTAAGAGTGGGAGGGAGATAATCCGGCTTGATGCGAGGAAGGAAAGGGGAGAGTACTTCCATATCTTTGGATCAAGAGCACTTAGGTAGCATGAAGCGACCCCTTCGGGAGAGTGCCTTGATGCCGGCGAAGAGCTCTTGATCCAGGGAACTGAGGGTGCCCTCCGTTTTGTTCCCCTGAACACCTCGCCGGGGTTCACACCCCAGGCTTAACAAGTTTAGAACCAGCCAGCAACACGTATTTAACAAGTTTAGAACCAGCCAGCAACACGTATTTAACAAGTTTAGAACCAGCCAGCAACACGTATTTAACAAGTTTAGAACCATCCAACAATGTATTAGTTTCTATTAAATAATAAAATTTATAGTATAAATTTACAACAGCAAGTGTAGCAGGAGCGACGGTTGATCATGATAATATTTGTGTGTATCACAAGTAATGTAACTCGTGTCCACACGCTCTCTCTGATGAACCTTTCATTCTGAACCCTTTGAACGTTTTTGTCACGCACGCGCGCACACGCATGTACGCGTGCGCACAGACAGTAGCGATCAGTGGAGAGGCGGGGCCAGGAGCTGTCTCGACCCTTGTAACCACAAATAGGTGAGTATACACATACACACATACACATACATTCTTTCGTACTTGGAGTTTTGACTCTGGGAAAAAAATTGAGTAGTATTTTCCAGATCTAGAAGAGTTTCAACCACTCGTTCGAGTCCTCAGATTGAGATTGAAGAGTGGAATGTGCCGCCTGGCTGCGAGGTGTGTGGAGGCAGGCAACCCAGACCTCAACATGACGCCCCGGTTGTGCGTCACAAGGCAAATTGATACGCTTATTACCGTGTTCCTAAGTGCGTCCTCCACATACCAGGATACACACGGAGAATATTCCCATCCAAGACATAATATATTTCAATAATTTGGGAAAGAAATAACTTCCCACAATAGCAGCAATAGATAATCAACCTCTAACGAGGCTATTATAGAATGTTGCTTTGGAATGACTAACAAGTGGACGACTCTTGTTATGAATTTATGAGCGATTTAATTATAGTTGATTGGTGCATTTCCTGCCGTGGCCGCTAGTGTGCGAGGCGCAGACGATGATAGCGGCGCAGATGACGCCAGTATGCGCCACTCCCGCCAGGAAGTATATTAACCAAACATTTCACAATTTGCTCAAACCGGTTTTCCAGAAGGTTGTCTTGGGTAATTTTGTGGTTGATATTAGTTCAGCGTAAGTAATGAGAGAGAGAAGCCCCGCCACCATCAACCCTGTACTTCTGCCTCAAGCCCACCCACACACCCACTCGCCCACCCTCATGCACGCCCGCCCACACATACGCGCGAACAAGTACACATTCTGGAATACCATCGTGTCCATATACATGCCTACCCACACGTACACTCAACCACCCGTACAAGTACGTATGCCTACCGGCACGCGCATACGCACCATTCATACATACGTAAGGACGCTCACACGAACCTCTACAGTCCGGCACGCCCACTTTCAAGTCCACCAGCGACCACACCTGCCTACCCACAAGCACGAACGTCCACCCGCACGTTCACACTTCCACAACACGATCCTGTTAAACACGAACGTGCACAGAACGATTATTTTACACACGTACATGAATGTGCCCGCACCACGCAAATGCACACACAAAATACATTGCGCGTGTGTACCCCTCTAGCCCGGCCTAGGGCTTAATTTTTCTGGTGACAGCCTGGTCAATCAGGCTGTTGCTAGTAGCCGCCTGAAGGCTTCGTAATTATCACATCCAGGTTCATCTGGCACCTGATTTACTGGAGGAACCTAAAAGGAGAGTGATATGATCACGACATGAAAAACACTCCTGGTCAAAGCCGAGTTAACCAAGGATAGGCACTTTACCCAAGGACGTAAACAGACCCAGAGGGCATGGTTGGCACTGTACAAGAGGCCATGGTTGGGTTCAGACTCCATGCAAGGGGGTTCAGATTCCATGCAAGAGAGGTTTAGGCTCCATGCAAGGTGGTTCAGATTCCATGCAAGGGGGTTCATATTCCATGCAAGGGAGGTTCAGATTCCATGCAAGGGGGTTCAAACTACGTGCAAGGGGGTTCATATTCCATGTAAAGGGGTTCATATTCCATGCAAGGGGGTTCAAACTCCGTGCAAGGGGGTTCAAACTCCGTGCAAGGGGGTTCATATTCCATGCAAGGGAGGTTCAGATTCCATGCAAGGGGGGGTTCAAACTCCGCGCAAGGGGGTTCATATTCCATGTAAGGGAGTTCGTATTCCATGTAAGGGAGGTTCATATTCCATGCAAGGGGGGGTTCAAACTCCGTGCAAGGGGGTTCAGACTCCATGCATGGGGGTTCAGGCTCCATGCAAGGGGGTTCAGGCTCCATGCAAGGGGGTTCAAACTCCGTGCAAGGGGGTTCACACTCCATGCAAGGGGGGGTTCAGACTCCATGCAAAGGGGTTCAGATTCCATGCAAGGGAGTTCACAAACTGATATGACTTTTACGCGTCAGTAGAAACTTAAATGATCATTCCCTTGGCCGGTCTCAGACAGGCCCCCTCCCCATCCAACCCCCCCCCCTCTTATTTCTACATCTTTCCAGCCCCACCTCTTCCAGGACCCTTCGATTCCAGGGCCCTCCCCTTCCCTTACTGCACCATTAGAGCCCCCTCTCATTCTTGCACCATTAGAGCCCCCTCTCATTCTTGCACCATTAGAGCCCCCTCTCATTCTTGCACCATTAGAGCCCCCTCTCATTCTTGCACCATTAGAGCCCCCTCTCATTCTTGCACCATTAGAGCCCCCTCTTATTCTTGCACCATTAGAGCCCCCTCTCATTCTTGCACCATTAGAGCCCCCTCTCATTCTTGCACCATTAGAGCCCCCTCTCATTCTTGCACCATTAGAGCCCCCCTCTCATTCTTGCACCATTAGAGCCCCCTCTCATTCTTGCACCCTTCCAGCACCTCCCCTTCCTGCACCCTTCCAGCCCCTCCCCTTCCTGCACCTTTCCAGCACCCCCCTTCCTACACCCACCCCCTCCCCTTCCTGCACTATTTGTCCCTCCCATTCCTGCACCCTTCCAGCCCCCTCTCATTCCTGCACCCCTTCCAGCCCCCTCTCAGTCTAGGCCTCCTTTCCTATACATTTGACGCTACTTGATTAGGGGGGGAGAGGTAAAAACCTTGTTAACCCCCCCCCCAAAATAGTTGATCCTGACTAATCAGCATGACTAGTGAGCCATTGCACTACTCTCTTCCTCAGACAGGAAGAGAACAATACAAGTCGGGTAGCAATACCAGGAGGAGAGCAATACCAGGCGGGCCAGAGAGGACCTTAATGGCAGCCAAGTGCGTATTCGAGACGGAGGGAGAAATTATGTCATTTGAGAGTTCCTCGAGGGAATAACTCCAGGTTACATTATGGATTAGCTTGTTGTGCACTCTTCCCTCCTTCCTGTCCGACCTTTTGTTTCCTCTTTTCGTAGCGCCAGTTCATTTTTCAATTATATACGGGCGGGTGTGTGTGTGTAATTACCTAGTAGTTAGCAAGTGTTGAGCCACAGATCTTTATCCTGCCTCTCCGTCGACTAATGTGATCCGTCTCTCGATTGATCAGTCTTAAGGGTGGACGGAATGGTGCGTTTCCGACGGGAGACAAGCTGCAGAAGAAGATTTTTACTGAGAGAGTTTACTTTTGTGCAGAGCTTTAGCTAGACATGACAGAGTTTTGTACTGGGTTGGACTTTCTTCCCAATAATTTTTTTTACAGATGAATCTCCCGCCAGCGTGGCAGTGATGAACTCTAGCTCAAGTCCCCTCAAAGCCGTCATCATGACTGGGGAAATCGTAATAATACGGCGTCTGATAAGACGCATAGAAAAAGAAACGAGCTTCATTAGTGCGACGTTTCACTTGAAGCCTCATAGAGGTAAAACATCATGCTAAGAACTGTCTCGTTTTGCTGTATGTGTCTACCAGCTTCCACTGTAGCTGCCTAGAACATTCCACTCAGCGCTTCGGCAAAGTACTGTCTGGTGTCTCCCTCGACCTGGATCTACTCTTGTTACTACTCCCATAGATAAGAATTACAACAACCCTATTGAGATAGGCATAAGAATGAACAAATGGGCTTCTACATTACGTACTAAAATATTTGCCATCTTAGCAACACTTAGATAATTTATGACACTAAGCTCGACTCCTTGACCTTACTGATTCTAGGTACCCTTGACTCGCATAACAACTAACAAAATGCTCATTGGAGAATCCAGGCAGAGATATTAAAAAAAGTTGAAGAGAAATTAAAGTACCGTTCTTATGAATTCCGTTTCACATTGAATTAATCCTACGTGATAAAACTAAAAAAAATAGTGAAAATACTCTGAAGGAAGATAAATGTAACTTTGGCCTATCTGTCAGACACCAGAAATTAGTATTAGAGGTGGAGGTAAGCAATGTATCTGAATGTTATAGGAATGCACTACACCTACTCCAGCCATACCCCCTGCCCTGCCCTGCAGCGCTGTATAACACCGATGGGTTTAGCGCTTTTTTATTACAATATAGGAATGCAGTTAGTATCTTGCATAGACCTATAACCCACTACGGTAACATGAATCAAGGTAAGCACATTTATGGAGTAATTTACAATGTAAACAGACGGATGTTGTAGTTGCCAGGCTTATGTGAACAATGAGGACTGGCAATTCAGAGGCCCCATCTTTTAGGAATGTAGACGTGATGTTATCTGGGCCGGTGCTCTTAGTTGGGTTTAACTTGCTTAGTTCTTACTGCACGAAGTCATGAATACTTCTGGCAGTTTAACATATACATAGACACTGATCAGATTAAAGGTAAACAATGTAGCCAGCCTTATGGGCACACTCTTGAATATTGTGTGTTTGTCATATTGAGAATATTCGGACAGACATTACGATAACTTATGTGATGTGTCAAGATATTTTATTAGCGAAAATTGAACTTAAATTCTAAGTTTGCTTGTAACATTAAATAAAAATGATTAATACATATCCTGATGTATTCCTATTAAGCCTTTTAAGGCCTCGTCCCTACCTGGAGGTTATTCCGGGGATCAACGCCCCCGCGGCCCGGTCCATGACCAGGCCTTCCGATGGATCAGGGCCTGATCAACTAGACTGTTGCTGCTGGCCGCACGCAGTCCAACGTACGAGCCAAAGCCCGGCTGATCCGGCACTCACTTTAGGTATCTGTCCAGCTCTCTCTTGAAGGCAGCCAGGGGTTTATTGGCAATTCCCCTAATGCTTGATGGGAGGCTATTGAACAGTCTTGGGCCCCGGACACTTATGGTGTTTTCCCTTAGTGTACCAATGGTGCCCCTACTTTTTACTGGGGGCATTTTGCATCGCCTGCCCAGTCTTCAACTTTCGTAGGGAGTGATTTCTGTGTGTAGATTTGGGACCATTCCTTCCAGGATTTTCCAAGTGTAGATTATGATATGTTGAAGATTGAGACACTTATGCAGCATATGGGAATCTTTATTCAGGAAAGATTCCCATATGCTGCATAAGTGTCTCAATCTTCAACTTGTCGGTTTTTCAAACCATTCATCACACAGATTATGATATAACTCTCCCTCCTGCGTTCCAACGAGTACAAGTCAAGTGCTTCCAAGCGTTCCCAGTAGTTAAGGTGCTTGACAGAATTTATACGTGCAGTAAAGGATCTCTGTACACTCTCTAGATCTGCGATTTCATCTGCTTTGAATGGATATGTTAATGTACAGCAGTATTCCAGCCAAGAGAGAACAAGTGATTTGAAAAGGATCATCATTGGCTTGGCATCTCTCGTTTTGAACGTTCTCATTATCCATCCTATCATTTGCTTTGCACGTGCGATCGTGGCTTACTGTATATTCATATGATCTTGAAGTCCACAGGATGGATGTGATAAGAAATCAACCGTTTCAGTAACAAAATCTAATTGCAGTTTATTGCAATCATAGTCTGTATTCAAAATATTTTTGATCTGACTTCAAACAGTGAGATGTATGCTGTACTCAATGCTAGCTGTTGACTTGCCTTTAACAGCCACAGTATCGATCCATGACAAGAACCCTGGGGGACTTCACTAGTTACGCTCGTACATACTTATGTTTTCCCTCACCATGACAATTTTCTGTGTTTTAGATCTTACTCTGTTGTAATGGCATCGCATTTTCTTTGTCGCGTCTCGAGTTTCATATCAGTTTATTACGTGGCACTTGGTTGAAAGCCTTTTGATAGTTCACTTTTCTCTTGCTCGACTTGAGTATCTTCTACGTCGAAATCATGTCACCTATCGTCCTCTCGTATAAAGTCATATAGTTCAATTCCTTTAGTTCAATACCAGGTGTAGACACCTCGCTGGTGGTGTCTTCTGACGGTCCTAACATAAGTCGTGCACCAAGCCCTATAAAGATTCCTTACTTTGGATCTCGAAGCCACTTTTGAGTCTCCAGTATGTTGTGATCACGTTGTAATATTTTGAAAACACAAGAGTTTTCCCTTCGGACAGAATAATGATTTAACCCATTAAATGTGTGGCTCTCGTTTGACTGGCCTGGCAATTTGTTTACTCATGCCCGACAGTGAGAAACGACCATAGACTGTTGTTTAATTGTTTATGCAGCTGCAGGTCATTTGTGACTGAGAATATTGAATTCTTTCCACCTAGCAAAAGTGTCGGTGTTTCTGAATTTTGTAGAGGTTAATAAAGTGGGCAAGAAAGTGTTCAAGTGCTCAACCTAACACTATGTGTAATCGAGAACATTTAGAACACTATAAATTTTAGTGTCATTATGTATTCTCAAAAAGAACAAAAAGGCACAATACAGCGACTTGAACAATACATCAACAACCCGCACATCGGAGAAATAAACTAATGATGACGTTTCGGTCCGACTTGGACCATTAACTAGTCAGTGTGTGACTAGTTAATGGTCCATCTCTGACCGAAACGTAGCCGTTGGTTTCTCGTACATGCGGAATATTTGTGTATGTATTCCCAGAGGTGTACATTTAGGCGCTTCAAATATTTATCATTTTAAGGTTTTCATTTATAACAAGAGAATGTCTCGTCCGATCTGTTTCAAACCTTCAGTGTTGGCCTCCAGGTAACCTCCAGGTTGGTGTACTGTAAATAGCAACTGGTTCTTGCAACTACTAGCATGAGCAGGTGCTCTCTGGTCACTTTTAGATAAACTATTCCCTTTTGGATACCATACTATATGAGAAAGCTGCTTCCGATCTGCTTCAAACTTCTGTGATTGGTTTATTCTACCTTGGATGCTGGGATGTGTTGAAGTGTGTGGGCGCCAGTTTTCCAATTATTGAAATTGTATGGTATTTGTCCTAAAAAAAATGACCTGGGGCGGGTTCGTGCCTGGGGTGGGTTCCTGCCTTGGGTGGGTTCCTGCCTGGGGTGGGTTCCTGCCTGGGGTGGGTTCCTGCTTTGGGTGGGTTCCTGCTTTGGGTGGGTTCCTGTCTTGGGTGGGTTCGTGCTTGGGGTGGGTTCCTGTCTTGGGTGGGTTCCTGTCTTGGGTGGGTTCCTGCCTGGGGTGGGCTCCTGCCTGGGGTGGGTTCCTGCCTGGGATGGGTTCCTGCCTTGGGTAGGTTCCTGCCTGGGGTGGGTTCCTGCCTTGGGTGGGTTCGTGCTTGGGGTGGGTTCATGCCAGGGGTGGGTTCATGCCAGGGGTGGTTCGTGTCTAGGGTGGGTTCGTGCCTGGGGTGGGTTCGTGTCTGTGGTGGGTTCGTGCCAGGAATAGTTCGTGCCAATGACGCTGCTCCTCAGGTCACACGTTCCCTCTTGGTTAGAATATCACTTGGAGTTGCTTCCGGAGATAACCCATCCCCCTTTTGCTGCCCGGTCCCAAACCAGGTCTCCTGGTTGCTGGCCTGATCAACCAAGTTGTTTGTGCCCGCAGTCCACAACCTTGTTCATCAGAATCTGTTCTTAGGAATCTGTCGAGTTCCCGCTTGAAGACAACTAGGGATTTGTTGGTGCTCCCCTTTGTGCATGGAGGGAGGGAGGCGCCGGGTCGCCATCTTCAGAAGACCCGGGCCGAAAGTACCGGCGAACCTACATGAATGAATGAATGATCGAGGGAGGGACGGTATTGAAGAGTCGTAGTCCCATTAAAGGCAGGTGAAATTGCTAAGCTGGAAAATATACAGAGAATCTTCACAGCTCGCATAATCAGTCAAGTACCTAAATTACTGGGGGGCGCTTGAAGTGCCTAGAACTTTTCACCTTAGGATGTAGCCGAGAAGGATGCATGATAAGCTACACCTGGAAGATACTGCAGGGATTGCTCTCAAATCTGCGCACCGAAATTGCTGCTGATGAACAGAAGAGGCGGTATAGGATACCTTCAGAGAAAATCAAGGGGGCGATGAGTAAACTGAGAACTAAATAAGTATTAAGGGACCACCACTCAACTCCCTTCATGCATAAAGGGGATTACTAACAAACTCTTAGTTGTATTCAAGAGAAAGCTCAGAGAGTGTACAGAGATCCTTTACTGCACGCATAAGTTCTGTCAAGCACCTTAACTACTGGAAACGCTTGGAAGCACTTGACTTGTACTCGTTGGAACGCAGGAGGGAGAGATATATCATAATCTACACTAGGAAAATCCTGGAAGGAATGATCCAGAATCTGCACACACAAATCACTCCCTACGAAAGTAGAAGACTGGGCAGGCGATGCAAAATACCCCCAATTAAAAGTACACTAAGAGAAAACACCATAAGTGTCCGGGGCCCAAGACTGTTCAACAGCCTCCCATCAAGCATTAGGGGAATTACCAATAGACCCCTGGCTGCCTTCAAGAGAGAGCTGGACAGATACCTAAAGTCAGTGCCGGATCAGCCGGGCTGTGGCTCGTACGTTGGACTGCGTGCGGCCAGCAGTAACAGCCTGGTTGATCAGGCCCTGATCCACCGGAAGGCCTGGTCATGGACCGGGCCGCGGGGGCGTTGATCCCCGGAATAACCTCCAGATAACAAATTCCTCACACCAGTTCCTGATCAACCGGGTTCGTGGAGTATACGCTGGACCGCCGGCGGTGAGCACTAACAGCTTGATGGATCAAACTAGCAATCAGAAAGCCTGGTCTGGAACCTAATCACGAGGACGATGACCTCCGGAAGTACTTCGAGGCAGCAGTACACTCGTTATGTTTGCTCGAGTGTAATACCGTAACATAATTTAAATTCGTTTGACCCAGTTTTAAACAAATAGAATGTGGTTTAGTAAAATATGGAAGCGTTTAGAAAGTGACGTTGGTTACACAGTGAAAAAAAAATGAAGTAAAATGGGGATAGGTTTATGGTCGAGGAGAATGTTTAGACATGGGAGGAAATTAGGGAGAGTAAGAAGCGCTCACCTTGCCCCGAGGCTAAGCTCTGTCAGGGTAGATTTCCCCTCCACGAGAGAGAACGAACGCACGAACAAACGCACGCACGCTCGCACGCATGAACGCACGCACGCTCGCTTGCTGTTGAACAATCTTTTATTGTGACATCGTTTCACTCCGTGTAGAGCTTTAAGTTATGACCTGATGAAGCTCTATGCACAGCGAAATGTTGTAGCAGTAAAAACTTGTTCTCGAGCGTGTCTTCATTACTGCGCTCAGGGAGTACGTAGATTGGAGGCGCCTCGTCCAGACGTTCCTGCCTCCCTCGTGTCTGTCTGAGTCTCTTCAAAGCAAGTGACACACACATTAAGAAACAACCCGAAAACTCTTAGCTACGTAAACAACTGAAACATTTAAATCCAGTTTGTCCACAAAGAGTCAAAGAGAAAGGATGCACTAAGACCATTTTACGACTGGCATATCTAAGACAATATTTACGCTGCTTAACCATAGCCATAAAGTTTGGTGCTGCCGGGGATGAGGAAGATGACCGGCTGAACCTAACAAGTGACCTGTCGCCCTGGGCACGCCCGGCAGCACACACTATTTATTCCCTATTTATGAAGTGAAATAAACTCTGTTTCTGTTGCACTTTATATAGTGAGGGGCCCCATGACAGTGTTTAATAGTGTTTTTTGGGCACCTGTTGAAGATATTTGTCCATTTTCCTCTTTTAGTATGATGTTGAATAGTCTGGGGCCACGGCGTGATATTTTACTGGGTTTATTTTGCATTTCCTCTCCTACTTCTCACTCCAGTATGTTATGGCAGTGTGCAGATTTGGGACAAGGCTGTCGTATATATTATCGTGTGTGCTTCTCGCTTCCGGTCCCGCTCCAGTGAGTACATATTTAAGACTTTTAGACGTTCCCAGTAATTTAAATGCTTTATCGGCTCTATGCGGGCATTGAACAATCTCTTTGTGTTCCAGTTTTGATACTTCTCCTGCCCTGAACGGGGCCGTCAACACCGAGCAATATTCCAAATGAGAGAGCATAAACAATTTGAAAAGTGTCACTGGAAACATCTTAAACGTATAGTTCAGGTGAGAAGAACTAAGACTTCATCAGACAGAGACAGACAAACACACAGAAAGACAGACAGATACAAAGACAAGCCATGGAAGAATAGAAATCTATAGCTCAAGATCTTTCATACGTCTCTGTGCTTGTCAGGAGCTATGCAATGTTGTAATATCAGCAACAGGTAGATTGAGGGGTAAGTTTTCTCAAAGGATAGTAGCGTATTGCGGCCAGCAGTAACAGCCTAGTTGATCAGGCCCTGATCCATCGGGAGGCCTGGTCGTGGACCGGGCCGCGGGGGCGTTGATCCCCGGAATAACCTCCAGGTAACCTCCAGGTAACCTCCAGGTATTGACGCAGCCCGTTTCCCAAGGAAGTAGGGTGAGCCGCAAAAAGAGGAAACACTGTCACTCTCAGTCAGTCAGTGTCTTGCCACAAGAATGCTGACATCAGTGCAGACGATGCTGTGTGTAAAGGTTTGAGAGATTATTCTCGTTACAAAATTTATTATTCTGATGGATGGCCATTTTGGTGTGTAACCGTGAGTGTAATTTACACCATAGCTTACCTCAGTTCGATGTTTTCAGTTTGTCGGTGTAATCCCACCATTACCAGCGATGTTTCCATGATTATATCGTACGTGGATGTAATGGCCTCCTGTAAACTACTTTGAAATTTAGACAGTGCAAGTGCTGTACACAAGTGTCACTTGTTCTTGTACCGAAATGTAAATAAAATATAATATAGTATTTCTAAACATTGGCTCTTATGCAAGTGGAATAGAACATGATTTGTGTGAGTGTATGATGGAGGAAGGTTGTAGAAGTAATTTGAGAATTTGAACAAGGGTTCCCAGTCTCTCTTCCTGCACCTGTTTTTTTCTTTTCCTCATGCCCCTGCTGCCCAGACTATGCCAAGTGCCTCAGTGACCACAACAATGCCTTCAGGGGAGGAGGAAGTGGGATGTGACCACCAACCTACGGTGCCAGCCCTCCCTCTGGGGCCACTACGTTACGGGGCCACTACCACCTACTGTTGCCTTTTACACCCCTCATTATGCTCTTCTTCCCCCTGCCCACCTCCCTACGTGGCTTCTATCTTCCAAAGTGGCCCCCCACCCACCGTGACGAACTGGCGACCACCGCTGACAATTATCACCCGAGGAAACTTCAGATGTTCTCTTGTCACTCGAGACGGAAGCTTTCCTATCTTGGCTCAGGCTTCGTCTCCGACTGCTGCTAGCTACCCCCTCCACCTACCCACTCCCTCCTTCCCTTCCCTTTCTCTCTCTCTCTCTCTCTCTCTCTCTTTTACACAGAGTTTGACAAGGTTAGGTTAAGGATCTCTCTCTCTCTCTCTCTCTCTCTCTCTCTCTCTCTCTACACAGTGTTTAACAAGGTTAGGTTAAGGTTCCTAATTTTATTTACAAGCTAAGAGCTGTTACCTACATCTGCTCATCTAAAAGCCTTTTTATTTTTATTAGACATACAAATATGAAACAGGACGAAATTGGAGCCATCTGTGAGCCAACACTTTCATTTGGTCAATTAACATTATTTCGTTGATATCATTTGTTCTGAAGAGTGAAGTTGCTGCTTGCTGCCCGTCTTGCGTAAAAGCTTACTTCTCGCTGTCCTTCGAGTAGAGCCACTTTGACAATATTGGCCTGGTACATAACAGGAAGACAGCCCACATCCCTCCGGTGTTGAAAGCTCTGCTGAAATGACAGATCTGTCCAGGTGAAAGATGAGGCGTCTAGCTCTGTTCTCTACTGTCATGAAGTCGCAGATGACATGGGGGGGGGGGCGCAGGCAATCCAAGAAAGTGGATCATACTCAAGGTGTGAACACACTTGTTCCTCGTACAGAATCTTGCAGCTTTTACTGTCGAGCAGATGCGAGATACATCGAAGTGCTGTAGGTTCCTGGCTGCCTTATTTGCAAGATTTACAACGTTGCTCTTCATGGTCAGTTTGGAATCAAATTTCACTCCAAGGATATCAGCTTCGTCCCCGGGTACCAACACTATCCCATTCATACTTATTACTGCTCCGACATTACCATCATCATTTGTGTTTTCTCAGGAGTAAATGTTACCTGCCATCGGTTTCCTTAGACTAATATAACCTGCCATCCCCCACCCCTCCCTCTCTCTCTCTCTCTCTCTCTCTCTCTCTCTCTCTCTCTCTCTCTCTCTCTCTCTCTCTCTCTCTCTCTCTCTCTCTAAGTATTCCATTGTTGGGTGAAAGGGTATCCATGTATGTAAAGAAATTAATAAAAAGTCCTTAATTTTTCCCATTTTAACAGTTTTCTTACTTTTTTGTAATTATTATTTCCACATCCGTCTTATTCTAATCACACTCCACTTACTCTCTTCTCCAATCCATATTCTTAGCTTCATTACCTGCACGCACCCCCCCCCACACGCGCGCGCACGCAAGCACGCACGTAGCGTTTGGGGAATGGAGGCAAACAGCTTGGTCCGGGGGGAGGGAGAGACAGGCTCGGTTCCTTGGATCAAGAGTCGGCAGCACCAAGGCATATATCACTTAAAAAATGTGGATTTACATCTATCACCTCTGCCAATAAAAAGATACACTTGTGTAAACAGACACACCTGAGATAAGAGACTATCGGTGTATATACACGTACTGTGCAGTTTCGGGGACAAAAGCAATGCCCAAATGAAGTTTATTGTTTTAGAAGACGAGGGTCCCCAGTCAGCAACCACCAGAGATTGTACACACATACACACACACACACACACACACACACACACACACACACACACACACACACACACACACACACTGGCAAGCGATGTAGTGGAGGCAGGAACTATACATAGTTTTAAGACGAGGTAAGATAAAGCTCATGGAGCAGGGAGAGAGAGGACCTAGTAGCGATCAGTGAAGAGGCGGGGCCAGGAGCTGAGTATCGACTCCTGCAAGCACAATTAGGCGAGTACAATTAGATGAGTACACATGCAAACAGGCTAAGTGTCTATCGGCAAGTGCCTTTGATAACTCGTACCTAAAACACACACACACACACACACACACACACACACACACACACACACACACACACACACACACACACACACACACACACACACACAAGGAGGGAATCAGCAGAGGTCAGTCAGAGCAGGACAGAACAGCAAGGGCAAGCACACACACAACTACTCTCAGAACCATACAACCTATCACACCATCCCAACACACACTACAATCCATACCCACAGCCTCCACCCAACATCGAGCTATAGAATCCCACAGTATGCCACCAGGTCTCCCACCCCCACAGGCCCCCCAAACCACAGTGTTGGAAAGGAAACTGAAGGTATGGTACACAAACGCTGATGGAATAACAAATAAGTGGGAGGAGTGGCACGAAAGAGTCAAAGAAGCATCACCGGACATCATAGCTCTTACAGAAACCAAGCTTACAGGTATGATAACAGATGCCATCTTTCCAACGGGATACCAAATCCTGAGGAAAGACAGAGGGAACAGGGGGGGTGGAGGAGTGGCGTTGCTGATCAAAAATCGCTGGAATTTTGATGAGCTGGAGAGAGGAGATAGCGGAGAAGAAAGTGATTACATAGTGGGAACACTTCACTCTGGAGGTCCCAAGGTGGTAATAGCAGTGATGTATAACCCACCACAGAACAGCAGGAGGCCAAGGCAAGAGTACGACGAGAGCAATAGAGCGATGGTTGACACACTGGCTAGAGTGGCCAGAAGAGCTCATGCATGCAGGGCAAAGCTCCTGATCATGGGTGACTTTAACCACAAGGAGATCGATTGGGAGAACTTGGACCCACATGGGGGCCAAGATACATGGAGGGCTAAGATGATGGAGGTGGTACTGGAGAACTTCATGTACCAACACGTAAGGGACACTACAAGAGAGAGAGGAGAGGATGAACCAGCAAGGCTGGACTTAGTATTCACCTTCAGTAGTGCAGATATCGAGGACATCACATATGAAAGACCCCTTGGGGCCAGTGACCATGTGGTTTTAAGCTTCGAATACACAGTAGAGCTACAAGTGGAGGGAGAAGCAGGAAGGTCAGGACGAATGAAGCCAAACTACAAGAAAGGGGACTACACAGGAATGAGGAACTACCTGAACGGGGTTCAGTGGGACAGAGAAACTGGCAGGGAAGCCAGTTAATGAGATGATGGAATATGTAGCAACAAAATGCAAGGAGGCTGAGGAGAGGTTTGTACCCAAGGGTAACAGGAGTAATGAAAAAGCCAGGATGAGCCCATGGTTTACCCAAAGGTGCAGGGAGGCAAAAACCAAGTGTGCTAGGGAATGGAAGAAATATAGAAGGCAAAGGACCCAGGAGAATAAGGAGAACAGTCGTAGAGCCAGAAACGAATATGCACAGATAAGAAGGGAGGCCCAAAGACAATATGAAAATGACATAGCAGCGAAAGCCAAATCTGACCCGAAACTGTTGTACAGCCACATCAGGAGGAAACAACAGTCAAGGACCAGGTAATCAGGCTAAGGAAGGAAGGAGGAGAGACAACAGGAAATGACCGTGAAGTATGTGAAGAACTCAACAAGAGATTCAAAGAAGTGTTCACAGAGGAGACAGAAGGGACTCCAGAAAGACGGAGAGGTGGGGCACACCACCAAGTGCTGGACACAGTGCACACAACCGAGGAAGAAGTGAAGAGGCTTCTGAGTGAGCTAGATACTCAAAGGCAAAGGGGCCAGATAACATCTCCCCATGGGTATTGAGAGAGGGAGCAGAGGCGCTATGTGTACCCCTAACAACAATATTCAATACATCTATCGAAACAGGGAGATTGCCTGAGGCATGGAAGACAGCAAATGTAGTCCCAATCTTTAAAAAAGGAGACAGACATGAAGCATTAAACTACAGACCAGTGTCACTGACATGTATAGTATGCAAAATCATGGAGAAGATTATCAGGAGAAGAGTGGTGGAACACCTAGAAAGGAATGATCTCATCAACAGCAGCCAGCATGGTTTCAGGGACGGGAAATCCTGTGTCACAAACCTACTGGAGTTCTATGACATGGTGACAGCAGTAAGACAAGAGAGAGAGGGGTGGGTGGATTGCATTTTCTTGGACTGCAAGAAGGCGTTTGACACAGTTCCACACAAGAGATTGGTGCAAAAACTGGAGGACCAAGCAGGGATAACAGGGAAGGCACTACAATGGATCAGGGAAATACTTGTCAGGAAGACAGCAGCGAGTCATGGTACGTGGCGAGGTGTCAGAGTGGGCACCTGTGACCAGCGGGGGTCCCGCAGGGGTCAGTCCTAGGACCAGTGCTGTTTCTGGTATTTGTGAACGACATGACGGAAGGAATAGACTCTGAGGTGTCCTGTTTGCAGATGACGTGAAGTTGATGAGAAGAATACACTCGATCGAAGACCAGGCAGAACTACAAAGGGATCTGGACAGGCTGCAGACCTGGTCCCGCAATTTGGCCTGGAGTTCAATCCCACCAAGTGCAAAGTCATGAAGATTGGGGAAGGGCAAGAGGCCGCAGACGGAGTACAGTCTAGGGGGTCAGAGACTACAAACCTCACTCAAGGAAAAAGATCTTGGGGTGAGTATAACACCAGGCACATCTCCTGAAGCGCACATCAACCAAATAACTGCTGCAGCATATGGGCTCCTAGCAAACCTCAGAACAGCATTCCGACATCTAATAGGAATCGTTCAGGACCTGTACACCGTATACGTTAGGCCCATATTGGAGTATGCGGCACCAGTTTGGAACCCACACCTAGCCAAGCACGTAAAGAAACTAGAGAAAGTGCAAAGGTTTGCAACAAGACTAGTCCCAGAGCTAAGAGTATGTCCTACGAGGAGAGGTTAAGGGAAATCAACTGACGACACTGGAGGACAGGAGAGATAGGGGGACATGATAACGACATACAAAATACTGAGGGGAATTGACAAGGTGGACAAAGACAGGATGTTCCAGAGATTGGACACAGTAACAAGGGGACACAGTTGGAAGCTAAAGACACAGATGAATCACAGGGATGTTAGGAAGTATTTCTTCAGCCACAGAGTAGTCAGTAAGTGGAATAGTTTGGGAAGCGATGTAGTGGAGGCAGGATCCATACATAGCTTTAAGCAGAGGTATGATAAAGCTCACGGCTCGGGGAGAGTGACCTAGTAGCGATCAGTGAAGAGGCGGGGCCAGGAGCTCGGACTCGACCCCCGCAACCTCAACTAGGTGAGTACAACTAGGTGAGTACACACACACACACACACACACACGCACGCTTGGACTCGACCCCTGCAACCTCAACTAGGTGAGTACGTACACACACACATGCACACATGCACACACACACACACTACACACACACACACACACACACACACACACACACACACACACACACACACACACACACACACACGCTTGGACTCGACTCCTGCAACCTCAACTAGGTGAGTACGTACACACACACACACGTACACGTACACACACACACACACACACACACACACACACACACACACACACACACACATACACACACACACACACACAGGTACACACATACACACACACACACACACACACACGTACACACAAACACACGTACACACGTACACACACATACACGTACACACACACACACACACACACGTACACACACACACACACACACACACACACGTACACACACACACACGTACACACACACACACACACACACACACACACACACACACGTACACACACACACACACACACACACACACACACACACACGTACTCATATACAACAGGCCTAGTGTCTAATCGACATGTGCCTAGGACAAAATGGTAACTAACAAACACAGTTTTTCCTCTTAGTCTCTTCTCTCCATTTTCGTCTACTTTTCTGCCCAACCCCAGCAGATTCTGTGAACACACTCCTCCATTTGTTCAACTCCCTCTGTTTTCTTCTCTGAAAGTAGACAGTCCTTTTCCTCATGGGTCTCTATTTGATTTTCATTTGTCTACTTGAGTGTACAATGTACACTAACAGCTCCATTCATGGCATGTCAAATTGTAGATCTAGAGAATGTAGAGAGAACCTTCATGCACGTATAAGTTCAGCCAAGCACCTGAATTACTGGGAATGTTTGAAGTCCCCTGGCCTTCACACTTTAGAATGCAGTCCTAGAGGGACTGGTCACTAAATCTGCACACAGAAGTTACTCCCTGCGAAAGCAAAAAACACGACAGACGGTGCAGCTTACCCCCAATGAAAATCAGGGGCACCATGGGTACACTAAGAGAAAATACAGTAAGTGTCCGGGGTTCAAGACTGTTGAACAACGTCCCATCATTCATGAAGGGATTAGCAACAGACCCTTGGCTGCCTTCAAGAGAGGGCTGGAAAGATACGTAAAGTCAGTACCTGATTAGCCGGACTGTGAATCGTACGTTGGACTACGTGTAGTCATCAGTAACAGCCTGGTTGATTAGGCCCTGATCCACCGAGAGCCCTGGTCGAGGACCGAGCCACAGGGGCATTGACCCTCGAACAACCTACAGGTAGAAGGGGTGAACCCATGTTAGAACAAGTGCATGGGTCAACCCCCCCTTCCTCTTCGGTGTATACTTCCCCATTGGCACCCCACCATCGGTACCCTATCAACCCACCCCTACTTGTCTCCCCCCCCCCTCCCCTTCAACAGTTATTCCACTTCCTGCCGGATGTTGTGGGTTGCCTGCCTTTAAAACGTTCATTTTTTTATACAAGGTTCTACAAGATTAGGTTTAGGGTTCTTAAACTTTATTTACAAGCTAAGAGCTGCTACCTACATTTACTCGTTTGAAAGCCTGTTGATTGTTATTCTTCATTGTTGATGTAGAATAATATGCTCTATTTCTCTCCTTTCATCCCTACTATGTTTGAGTTTATCGTTTTCTCTCTCTATTTTATAGATGCTTGTTACAGAGACGTTTTTGACCTGTGGTCACAGTCTTGACCTTGCCTTCAAGTACAAATGTTCGTCTGAGTGAACGACATCTCTTATTGGTGTTCAAAGTTCTGCAAGAACATACGAACAAAAGAGTGGCAGAACACCGTAGTAGACCTACTGGCCCATACAAAGCAGGTCCTTATCAAAACTACCCATGTATCTTTCCAACCCCTTCCCAAAGCTATCCAAGAATTTGCTTCCGTATCCCAGACACCAATCAAACCCAAACCTTCCCACTCGTATATTTGTCCATTCTCTTTTAAAAGCTACCCAGGCGTACTGGTGTTCTGGAAACTTCTGTTTATAATCATAAGGAGAATCAATCTAAGCTTGTTTAGTCTTAGGGTGATATGTGAGCAATGTTATGAGAACAATCATGCAGAATCTAGGTCACATTCCCTAACACCAGCTGATGTGCTAGTTTATAAATGGCGTTTTCAGTCTATCGACTACACGAGGGTCATTAAGGCTGCATGTCACCTCTGCACCATCAGTCAAGAATGATTTAATCTCTGAAATAGGGGGTTAGGGAACAGGAGCTACAGACTGCATGAACTAGACCTCCCAACATCAGAGCAGTGGAGAAAGTGGGGAGACATGATCACAACATGCAGATACTCGCGGTAGACAGGGTACACTAGCATACTCTCCCCGACGAGCACAACCCAGACGACAGTATACATATGAAGACTAAAAATACAAATATGATCCGCAACAATGTTAGTAAGTAATGTGGAGAAACGTTTTAACAGATTCTGGGTACTAGAGATGTAGAACACACAAGACATGTCATAAAAACGCTAACGATTCGTGGCTCCACTGTTGAATAGGATAAATAGAAATAATACACAAATGTATGCTACAGCATTACAGTAGTAGTGGTAGTGCAGTGATATTGTATAATAGTTTACAATAATAGTAACTCGAGGGGCACAATAAAATTGCCTAGAGTTTTGCTGTAGCAGCAGTAATATAGAGTAGAGTGCAGCCTCGCAGTAGCAGGGTACAGTAATTTTCAGCTTTGTAGCTTTGCAGCAGCAGGAACACACAAGGGCACAGCAATATAGCTTACCGTTGTGCTGCAGCAGCAGGCGCAGTGACACAGGGGTACGGTAATCTGACTTAGAGCTTCTCAGCAACATTGACACACAAGGGTCACAGCTGTGTCAACATAAGCTCGGTGGGCTGGCAATGTCTTGCACCAGCGAAGTTTTTCTGCATGTGCGCATAACTTGTGTATTGTGGTGCGTGGCACAAGGTTGGCCCGCTGGGGTTATAGGTCACCCGAAATTATTAGAAGTTAACCTCGTTACTGACCTCACAAATCATTCAAGTTTTCCATTAAGGCCAGACACTGAGGGTGACCCTTGTCGTGGTGTAGGCGTGTCGTCGGAATTTACATAGGGAATGTTGAAAGTTAAATAAATCCCGGAACGGGAGGGACTAGAACCTATGGCGAGTGAAAAATAAAACTTTCAAAGAAATCCATTCCGTGATTTTTTTTTTTTTTTGCATTCGTATAAAGTGAGTCATGACGGTGGAAAGTTATTTTCTTTACTGATCTATGCTCTCTTGTTTGTGGTTACAGGGGTCGATTCTCAGCTCCTGGCCCTGCTTCTTAACTTGCCTATTGCTGGGTTTGCTTCTTAGCTTCGAGGACCCTGTCATGCTGATTCTTGAAACTATGTATGGAGCCTGCTTCCACTGCCACTTTCAGGTCTTTCCACTTGCTGACCATCCTAAGGCTCAAGATATACTTTCCTGACATCCTTCTAACATCTGTGCTCTCGTGTGTCTGATTCCCATCCTGTCCACCCTATGAAGTCCTCCGAGTATTTTGTATGTTCTTATGTCTTCACTGGTTCTTCTAACATTCTAATATCATCAGGTTCGGTTCCTTTATCCTCTCCTCGCAGCCCATTTCTCTCTGCTCTGGGACTAGTCTCTGCAATTTTTCCAGTTTCTTGACATACTTTATCAGGTGAGGGTTCCACGTTGGTGCTGTATATTCAAGACAGACCAGCTTTAATACTGTTCCTTACGGAACCTACTTGATAAACTTTCCCATTTTAAGATTTCAGTCACTAAGTCTCCTTGAAGTGACCTCTGATACACACTAGCATATTCTCTGCTGTTCATGCCTACTCCAAGGTTTTGTCCCAGTCTCTTGTGAGGTACAGTATCCAATACCTTCTTACAGTCCAAGAATATACAGTCCACCCATCCATCTACTGCCTCACTTCTGTTACTTTATCACAGAACTCCCAGTTTGCGACAAAAGATTTGCCATTTCTAAACTCATCTTAGTTATTGTTTGTGGTGGTCTACTATTCTCCAGATTATCTTCAACATTTCCTTGAACATTATGCACATCAGTAATCCTGGTCTGTATTTTAACGCAGGAAGTCTTACTTAAATCTTGTATCTTCATTCACTGTCTTCCAGATCTCTGGCAACTGTCTTGGATCCATTAGCCGTGTAGGCTCTTCTTGCTGTTTCTGCTGTGGTGTCAACTATTGCTTAGTTTTTGTCTTCGTATTTCTGCCCCGGTCTTCATACTATTTGATGGTGGTTTGTAGGTCACTGCTACTTTTGGTCCCTTGGTATTGATTGTTCCCACTATGTAGTTATTGAACTCGTATCTGCTTATCGCTCATCTCTTCAACATTCCACTGACTTTTGATTAGAAGTACAGCTCCTTTCCCTCCAACATTTTATCCCCCTTTCCTTATTATCTGATATCCTGCTGGGAATATGACATTTACTATCATTCAAGTTTTGTCTCTACGATAACAGAAATCTGTGGGCTGCCTTTGTTATTCATTCTTTTCGTCCATCACTTTTTGTTCTTTTATGATGCTTTGAACTGAGTCAAGCTTTGTGTTTCTGTTCATATGTAGAGAAAGATGAAGATGGTGTTAGTGTGTGCATTATAATAGGCAAGGGATGATTTTTATTGTAAAGGAAGTAAGTGACTGCTATGAAGTTTGGCCTACTGAGAGATGGATAAGTGAGCCTTGAGAAATTTTCTGGGAGCTGAGGTTTTACCTCTTTCCATCCTCTCTGCCTCTTTCTTTTAATTGATTACTATATGCTCTCTCATCTTCCATTTCCTTCCCGTCTGGATCCAGGTGTCCACGGTTATATTATGTACTTGTCAAGAAATCTTTCTGTCTGAAGATCATGTTTCGAGTTAATTGTGACCAGAAGGCTAGTTTGATTGGGTGTTATTTTCCCCGGTGGTGCTTTCTGATCCTAGAAAAATTTCCTTCTAATTCCTCCTTGCCTTCTATATACTCAATAATCAATAGTCTCCAAGTCTTCCTCCTCCTATCATCTTCCTGCTCTACCTACTACCTCCTCGAGTCAAAAGACCTTCCTCTTCCTCCCACTGTAAGGACAAGTGGAAATAATCACTAGTAACAGAGAATACTTAAAATTCAATGTTTGAGGCTGAGCTTTATCAAGCATGACTATTGTTTGTTGTCTTTAGTTTCCCTTGCTGTTTCTTTTATATCCTTTGCCACCTTGTCTCCTGGGACTATCTCTGCCAATGATTCTTCTCTCTGCTCCTGGTTTTTCCTCCATTATTACTATTCCCCTTCCACCCTCCCTCTCATTTTTCACTGAACCTCCTCCAGTCTTTTCATTTCCTCTTCGTCATGGAGCTCTTCAGCCATAACTATCCTTTAAACCTGTCCTACGTTATCTTCCCTGTGAGCGTTTACGTGTGTGTTCACTTATACATATTCACCTATATGTGGCTGTAGAGCTCCTGGCCCTGCCTCTCAACTTGCCGTGTGCGTGTGTTCTTGTGTCCATCCGTCCTTCCGTCCGGAGCTAATATACAGTGTAAGAAAATTACTTTAAATTGTTGACTCTGGTATCAGAGCCTCGATGAATGTCAACATTACTGCCTACGTTTAGCATCTACAACGTCAGCCAGTCTCTTCACATTGCAAATTGATTAGTAAACTATTATGGCTTATGATGCCTAACATAAAGAACGTTGACTAATATCACCTTTATCATGTAGAAATAATGAGAAGTATTGAGACACAGAATCTATAAAAATTACACACTAGTTTCTGTTTTCTGATTATCTAGATCTGGCTTCTCTGATGAGCAAGGTGTTCATTCCGCGGGTCAAGTCCTTCCATCGATTATGTGTACTCAGTAATGATCAAGAAGTCAAGCTCACTGTCGTCAGTTAACTTTCAGTGACATGATGGGGAAACAGTCCAGTTTGCAGTGCAGAAGCCGTATTGTTAATTACAACCATCTCGATATAAGTTTATAAGATTTGTAAAGGAAGAGGACAAGCGTTTTCTGACGCGGGTCTCAGACATATAATGACTCGTCGCTTGAACTTTTGGTGATTTGATAGAGGACTTCCACTGGCTTACCCCTCCACCCCTTTATAAGTTATGGTTATAACCATTTTTTATTAAAATCACGAGAAGAGCAGCTGCAGCCCCGTCAGTGGAATCATGATGAGAACCTCCAGTGTTTATAATTTACGTTGTTTGCTTACTAACAGTTAGCCCAGAACTTTCTTCTTGGCAAGTTGCCTTTGCAATATAAGCCGAGTATTAATGGTGATGAGCTGTTTTTTGGGAGCCTCTTAGGGAAACATGATATTAAATTTTTCCATCTTTCTTGGAGCGATGAAATTCTCTTGGATCCAAATTATTTTTCTGCACGTTGTGACCGTGTATTTGGATATGGTAAACTGCTGGGCACTTAGTAAGATTAGTGACAGTGTTTTATTTCTTGACATTTTAATATAAATTTAAGCAACAGCTGAGATCATTTAGCCTAATTTCGTAGTTGATATTTATCGTTGAATCTCTTCACAAAGCCGATGTTTATTGTTATTTGTCTGGGACTCAAGTGTAAGGTGTGGGAGTGGCTGCCTTCTGTGAGGAGTGTAAGATGGTGGGAGTGGCTGCCTTCTGTGAGGAGTGTAAGATGGTGGGAGTGGCTGCCTTCTGTGAGGAGTGTAAGATGGTGGGAGTGGCTGCCTTCTGTGAGGAGTGTAAGATGGTGGGAGTGGCTGCCTTCTGTGAGGAGTGTAAGATGGTGGGAGTGGCTGCCTTCTGTGAGGAGTGTAAGATGGTGGGAGTGGCTGCCTTCTGTGAGGAGTGTAAGATGGTGGGAGTGGCTGCCTTCTGTGAGTAGTGTAAGATGGTGGGAGTGGCTGCCTTCTGTGAGGAGTGTAAGATGGTGGGAGTGGCTGCCTTCTGTGAGGAGTGTAAGATGGTGGGAGTGGCTGCCTTCTGTGAGGAGTGTAAGATGGTGGGAGTGGCTGCCTTCTGTGAGGAGTGTAAGATGGTGGGAGTGGCTGCCTTCTGTGAGGAGTGTAAGATGGTGGGAGTGGCTGCCTTCTGTGAGGAGTGTAAGATGGTGGGAGTGGCTGCCTTCTGTGAGGAGTGTAAGATGGTGGGAGTGGCTGCCTTCTGTGAGGAGTGTAAGATGGTGGGAGTGGCTGCCTTCTGTGAGGAATGTAAGATGCTGGGAGTGGCTCCAGGTAACCAGGTGGCTGCCTTCTGTGAGGAGTGTAAGATGGTGGGAGTGGCTGCCTTCTGTGAGGAGTGTAAGATGGTGGGAGTGGCTGCCTTCTGTGAAGAGTGTAAGATGGTGGGAGTGGCTGCCTTCTGTGAAGAGTGTAAGATGGTGGGAGTGGCTGCCTTCTGTGAGGAGTGTAAGATGGTGGGAGTGGCTGCCTTCTGTGAGGAGTGTAAGATGGTGGGAGTGGCTGCCTTCTGTGAAGAGTGTAAGATGCTGGGAGTGGCTGCCTTCTGTGAGGAGTGTAAGATGGTGGGAGTGGCTGCCTTCTGTGAGGAGTGTAAGATGGTGGGAGTGGCTGCCTTCTGTGAGGAGTGTAAGATGGTGGGAGTGGCTGCCTTCTGTGAGGAGTGAAAGATGGTGGTAGTGGCTGCCTTCAGTAAGGAGTGTAAGATGGTGGGAGTGGCTGCCTTCTGTGAGGAGTGTAAGATGGTGTGAGTGGCTGCCTTCTGTAAGGAGTGTAAGATGGTGGGAGTGGCTGCCTTCTGTGAGGAGTGTAAGATGGTGGGAGTGGCTGCCTTCTGTGAGAAGTGTAAGATGGTGGGAGTGGCTGCCTTCTGTGAGGAGTGTAATATGCTGGGAGTGGCTGTCTTCTGTGAGGAGTGTAAGATGGTGGGAGTAGCTGCCTTCTGTGAGGAGTGTAAGTTGGTGGGAGTGGCTGCCTTCTGTGAGGAGTGTAATATGCTGGGGGTGGCTGCCTTCTGAGAGGAGTGTAAGATGGTGGGGGTGGCTGCCTTCTGTGAGGAGTGTAATATGCTTGGAGTGGCTGCCCTGGGGGACGGGTCGAGGCGTGGCTGCCCTGGGGGACGGGTCGAGGCGTAGCTGCCCTGGGGGACGGGTCGGGTAGAGGCGTGGCTGAACTGGGGGACGGGTCGAGGCGTGGTTGAACTGGGGGACGGGTCGAGGCGTGGTTGAACTGGGGGACGGGTCGTGGCGTTGCTGCCCTGGGGAAGGGATGAAGGCGAGGAGCAGCACTGTCACTCGCGGAGGGCAGCAGTAAACAGGGGGTTGTTGTGATAACCCAATGAGCGGTGGTGTTGTTCCCGGGAGACCAGGACGACCTCTCCTCCTCACACTTCTCCCTCCGACTCCTTATCCTCAGTAATTTTCTTTATTTAGGTTTCATATGCACAGCATACAAATATTTTATTTGCAATGATCTTGAAGGCACTAATGAGTTATGGACACACGCAAACCACACTACAGATTTAACCCAGGAAAACTCAATAAAGTCTGTGTTAGCTCATTATTCTCAAGGTCCAAGGAAGAGGCATTCTCTCCCTGAAGCCAATTGCAAATTGGTGGAAAATCCGAGACGCGGCATTTCCATGGAGGCGATTTGGCGAGGGAGGTGCCAGGCACCTGACCAAACAGCCATGGGCAGGTCGAGTTACTGTACCAACATGAGGGACGCGCTGCACCCCTCTGAGGGGACACCAGAGAGGGTAAGAGGGCCCTCGCCACGGTTCCTAGTAGTAAAGTCTCCTCTCTCCAGGGCCATGGCAGAAGACAGCCCTTCTGAGGAGCAGATAGGGAAAGAAGCGCCCCGCACCAGGCCCAGATTAGGGTTTGAGGGCTCTTGCAAGGGTGCTAAAGATGGTTAGGGCAAGAAAATAGGGGTTAGGGCTGGAGAGGAATGCCCACACGTCAGGTAAAGAGAACTAGGGCTCTGATGAAGTCAGGGAAAGATCCCTACTTGAGGGAAGAGGAAATGAGGAAGATCCCATATGTTTGTCAGGGCTGACTAGGATAATCCCAAAGGGTTGTCAAGGACAAGGAGGAGCCACAATTGTCATGGTGAGGAGAGTACTTGGAGTCAATCGTGTGGTTGTTCCGGGGTCAGCGGCCCGGTCCTAGACCAGGGCCTGATCAACCAGGCTGTTACTGCTGGCCGCACGCAATCCAACGTACGAACCGGTGCCCGGCTGGTCAGGTACTGACTTTAGGTGTCTGGTTCCCTCTTGAAGACAGCCAGCAGTCTGTTGGTAATCCCCCCCTTATGTATACTGGCAGGCAGTTGAAAAGTCTTGGGCCCCAAACGCTTAGTGTTTTCTGGTAGTATACTCATAGCACCTCAACTTTTCATGGGGAGGGGGGGAGTATGTTGCACCGTCTGCCGAGTCTTTTGCTTTTATATGAAGTGATTTTTGTATGCAAATTTGGGACCCGTCCCTGCAGGATTTTCCGAGTGTAGATAATGATTTATCTCTCTCGTGTGCATTCCAGGGAATACAGGTCAAGGGACTTCAGACGTTCCCAGAAATTAAGGTGCTTGACTGAACTAATACATGCATTGAAGGTTCTCTGTACATTCTCAGGATCTTCAATTTCGCCTGCCTTGAATTGGGCTCTTAGTGTACAGCAGTGTTCCACCCTAGAGAGAACAAGTGGCTTAAAAAGGATCATCATTGGAATGACATCCCTTGTTTGGAAAGTTTTCGTTATCCAGCCTATCATTTTCCTCGGAAATGTGATAATGACACTGTTATGATCCTTGAAATCGAGATCCTCTGATATTAACACTCCCAGGTCCCTCACATTAGCTTTTCGTTCTGTTGTGTGGCTAGAATTTATATACTCCGTTTTAACAATTACTTCCTCAAATTTTCCATAACAGAGTAACGGACATTTGTCCTCATTTAACATCATGTCTGATGCCCATTGAAAAACTTGGTTTATATCCGCTTGGAGATGTTCAGTATCCTCATTAAATAGTATTTATTTAGATTCTAATATTGTTTGCAGAGGAAGACAAATTGCTATGGTTTACATCCGTCTTTCAGATATGAGGATGAGGAACAGGTTGGAGGCGAGTACTATACCTTGTGGAGCAGAGCTTTTCACTGTGGCAGCCTCTGACTTAATAACTCTGAACATTACGTGAGTGTATCAGGTCCAGGAACACCCCCACATTTCTTTCCATCAAAATTAGGTACAACCGCAGTGTGCAGCAACCGTATTCTATATGGAAAAATTTCTTTCTGGGAATAATTGCTGTTTCACAGTCAAATGGGAATCAAGAAGCGTGAGAACAGTTTCTAATAGTCATAAAGGTATATGAAGCTGTAAACATGATAGTGTTATTATTGTTGTCTTTATTTTTGTTTTATATTATTATTAATAGTAGTAATACCTCCAAATCACACGTCGGACTCGTGTAAATCACTGCCCAAATCGTAATGGAGGCTTGATCCACCGTCCGCTAATCTCGAACTATCCTGTTGCTCTCGCCTTCGAGGAAGGTACCACACAACACTAATATAAAAAAATGGCAATACTGAAGAAGGAAATTCTCGTATTGATTGAAGCTTGACTGACTGGTAGGTAAAAACTGCTGTATTGAAGCTTGACTGACTGGTAGGTAAAAACTGCTGTACTGAAGTTTGACTGACTGGTAGGTAAAAACTGCTGTACTGAAGTTTGACTGACTGGTAGGTAAAAACTGCTGTATTGAGGCTTGACTGACTGGCAAGATAACTCCTGTATTTCATGAAGCCATAATTCCGTGTTGACCAATTAAACTGTTGGTAATAGCAAGCCCCGATAAACAACTGGGAGCAATCATTATTTACAGTCTACGTGAACGATCTTGATGACCGAATAAATCTCTGACGATACAAAATAAGTATAGAAATTAATTCTGACGACACCAGAAAATTTCGGATTAACCTGGACATGATGAAAGAAGACACGTACATAACCTGGCTATCTTTGATGAATAAGACACACGTGTATTATCTGGGTGTATGTACTAGAAATACTCATCACTGGCACAGCAATCGTTTTCTAGTCTTAACACAATAATGTCGGTAGTGTGTCGGTATTGTGTTGATGTAACGACCTGGTGAAGGGGGAAAAAACGTAATATAAGCTGACTAAATGTAAGAGAAACTCATGTGTTCTGGTTTGCAGAAATTTGAAACCAATTGAGCAGAGCATGAGTTTTCACAACAAAGTTTATAGCTTACTTGTCTTCATATCAAGAAATGTAAATAACAGTTCTGTTGTTGGTAAAACTTCTGTTAGAAACAATAATACTGAATAGACTTGAATGTACTGAGAAAACCTTCAGTGAAGATGGCTAATTGTATTGAGTTTAAGATACTGAATTTCGTAGAATGAAGAGAAGGAATGAAGGAATGAGCAGTATTAAAAAAATGAAAGCTATAAAGGAATTAAAAAAAAAATTGGCTATTCTGGGACTGGGCCGCGGGGGCCATATCTCAAGCAAGAGACTACCGGTAGACTACAGGCAGCATTTTGTAACAATTAAGACACTGTTCCAGAAAAAACTACTCACAAATGCTCAAATTTTGGTTAAGAGATCTACCAACTACTAAGCTTGGCAGTAGAGCTGCAGAAGAGAGGATCTGCAAGGCAGCATCGTTGAAACAAAATGCTCTGACTAGCTTCAGATATAGTTTAGACAAGTACAATAGTGGAGAACAGCTTGGTGAGAGTAAGCCTTGCCTCGAATGGGCCAGTAGGCCTACCGCATTGCTCCTGTTTTTGTAATTTTTTTTGTTAAGGGGAGGATGAACTACACGAGGGTCAGAGTAGTGATGGGAAGGTCAGAGGTTACTCACCGAAACTGAGGGAGAAGATGAACACCCGTGTTGGAGACCATAAGTGTTCCAGGGATGGTCGACCTCAGGTGTGAGAGCCCTCAAGTGTCCCAGGGATGGACGACCTCAGGTGTGAGAGCCCTCAAGTGTCCCAGGGATGGACGACCTCAGGTGTGAGAGCCCTCAAGTGTCCCAGGGATGGACAACCTCAGGTGTGAGAGCCCTCAAGTGTTTCAGGGATGGACGACCTCAGGTGTGAGAGCCCTCAAGTGTCCCAGGGATGGACGACCTCAGGTGTGAGAGCCCTCATGTGTTCTAGGGATGGACCCCTCAAGGAAGGTTCCTTGATGTTGGTGAGGGGCTCTTGATTTAGGGAATTGGATCTGTGCTCCAGTTCTCCGAATTAAGCCTGAATGCCTTCCACATCCCCCCTTCCCGAGGCGCTGTATAATCCTCCGGGTTTAGCGCTTCCCCCTTGATTAGAATAATAATCTAGGGATGGACGACCTCAGGTGTGAGAGCCCTCACGTGTCCCAGGGATGGACGACCTCAGGTGTGAGAGCCCTCTAGTGTCCCAGGGATGGACGACCTCAGGTGTGAGAGCCCTCAAGTGTCCCAGGGATGGACAACCTCAGGTGTGAGAGCCCTCATGTGTTCTAGGGATGGACCCCTCAAGGAAGGTTCCTTGATGTTGGTGAGGGGCTCTTGATTTAGGGAACTGGATCTGTGCTCCAGTTCCCCGAATTAAGCGTGAATGCCTTCCACATCCCCCCTTCTCCAGGCGCTGCATAATCCTCCGGGTTTAGCGCTTCCCCCTTGATTATAATAATAATCTAGGGATGGACGACCTCAAAGGTGAGGGGCCCTATTATGACAATACTTGACGATATCCTAATTGCCCTACTGATGTCTACCAGCTACTGTTTTTCACAGCTAACCAAGAGGCCAGCAGAGGGGAGAGAGAGGGGTGGGGAACAAGAGAAGGGGGAACGATAACAAGGGAAAGAGAACGAGAACAAACGTCTGAAAGAGGGTAATTGATTCACCAATATTAATTATTTTTGTTGTTGAATAATGGCTTCAGTGAACCATGAAAAAGGTGTGCGAGCCCAGAGCATCCCTGGAGGTGGGAGACAACGAGTCGACAAGAGAACGAAAAACCGAACAAAACAGCTTCACCTTAAGAAAAGTCAACATTTTATCGTAATTTAAGCTCCTCTTGAGCTATAATGAAGGTTAAAGCTGCTTTGCCTTAAAATCCATAGCCGAAGGAGGTAAAGGAGACGGACTAGATAAGTCGTAGGAGAGTGGCGCGACATCTTTGGGAGGACACTGTAAATATCAAGCGGTGTATATAAGAGGGTCCTAGGAAGAGAACAGCAGCTTATGTGAAATAAGAGTGAGAGAAAGGGAAGCAGTGAATGGAATTATTGGATGAGAATGAAATAATGATTAAAATAAAAAATATTAATTCAAATGAGCTCCTTCATACTGCTACGGGAGCAAGATTCTGAAGCAGTTAATTTGCTGGCTCAAAGTACTGCATAAAACACGAAAAAAGAAGATAAATGTGAGTTTGTTTGGGTCTCTTGGGTTGGTAATATTGGGGGAGGATCTTATTAAACAAGGATTGAGTAATGATGCAGTCGTTTTTCTTTGGGTCTGCGATGAAGGATACTGTAAGCAGGTTAGGAAAAAGTTTCAGATAATGAGAGCTACCCCCATTATGTGCGCTAGTGCTGGAGGCAGCGACACTGAGAAGCAGACGAGAGAGGGAGCAGCAGCTTAACCAGGTAGTAGCCGCTTAACCAGGTAGTAGCCTGGTAATGAGCTCAGAGGGAAGACTTCCCAGCTTGTGTAGCAGATTTTGTACAGCAAGCTTGGTCTAATCCAGCTTAATGCGTCCCTTCCAAGACTGTTCATAGTAAAAAAAAATAGTAAGTTGCAGAACAAGCTATTAGTGGGATAAAGTTTGTGTGTAATGTTGTACCATGACGATGATAGTGAATAACGTTATCCCTAAACTTGTTCCTCAAACCTGCTGCTTTTCTTTAATATTGTCCCAATTTATTTAGATACATTATCCTTATATTTTCTTTTCTAACCAAATGTTATCCTGATACCGATGTATATAATAATACCACCATGTTTATCTCTGTTATTTAGAAGTGATCGTCCATTGTCATTAATTATGCTGTCAGTATTTTATTAATTTGTCTTTTACGAGGTGAATATAAATCTAGAATGAGGGTGCTGACAGGCTGGTGAAGGGCTCTTGATCCAGGGTGATAGAAGAGACAACGAGCAGACAAATAGATACTTTATGATGACACTGCCCGGGCTCTGGTGGCCTGGTGGTTAATAATTAACGCTCTCGCTTCACACGGTGAGGGCCTGGGTTCGATTCCCAGCCAGAGTAGAAACATTGGACGTGTTTCTTTCAACCTGTTGTCTATGTTCCCCATCAGTAAAATGGGTACTTGGGTGTTAGTCGACTGGTGTGGGTCGCATCCTGGGACACTGACCTAAGGAGGCCTGGTCACAGACCGGGCCGCGGAACGTTGACACCCGGAACTCTCTCCAGATATATCTCTCCAGATACTGCTTCATGTTTCTTGATTCAGGGAATTTGACCTTTTTTTCTTTCCTCGGATCAAACATGATTACCCCCCCATTCAAGCAATATTTATATATGTAGTTCCTTCCTCTTCATATCATTATAGCCAAGTGGTTGGCGATCTTGCTTCTTAAACCCACCTTCATCCACAAGAGTGTTTATCAACAAACTCCAGCTGTCTTCATGCGGCAACCTCAACAGATTCCTCAAAACGGTTCCTGATCAGTCATGTTATGGTGCATATGTTGGCCTGCGGCCGGCAGGCACTAACAGCTTGATCGATCAGGCCAGTAACCAGGAAGCCTAGTCTGGGACTGGGCCGCGGGGGACAGTGACATCAGGAAGTGACTCCATGTAAACTCCAGGTGAGGGAGGGAGAGATGGTGAACACTGAGGGAGAAAGGTATAGAGAATACTGAGGGAAGGATGAGGAATACTAAGGGAGAGAGGAATAAATAGCTAACACTGAGGGATGGGGGATGAACACTGGGTGAGGGAGGGATGATCAGAACTAAGGGAGTTAAGGAACAGTTCATCGACTAGAACAGTGGATGTGTTTTTGTTACACGGAGAATATGGAGTTAGCTGGCAACAGCAACATATAAACAAACTCAAGGAAGATAAGCATAGTCTAAGATGGGATAAAAATAACACATGTAAGTGGACATTTGTTCATTGTACAAACACACAAGCAGGGAAGGGGACGAGACAGACACATACACAGACAGACAGACACACACACATAGACACACACACACAGACACACACACACAGACACACACACACACAGACACACACACACAGACACACACACAGAACACACACACACACACACACACACACACACACACACACACACACACACACAGACACACACACACACACACACACACACACACACACACACACACACACACACGCACAAGGAGTGAATTACAGTGTGGTATTACTAACATAAATACTGTTCGAGTTCTGTCACAAATATATCTCTCATGAGAGTTTTGTCATTCCAATGCACCCTCAAGGAAAAAGTTCTTGTGAAATGTATCTCCACCCCCATCCCAAAACATCTTGCTGCTTGGTGACTTCAATCTAAGACATACAAATGGAAGAATATAGCAAATAATGTTGTAGCAGAAATAATCCCTGGAGGTAGCTCAGATGAAAAGTCACACACACAGGAGCTGCTAAATTTCTGCAACAAACACACCTTAAGTCAACAGACAGTGGAGCTAACAAGACTGGAGAGCACACTGGACCTTATTTTCACAAATAATGAGGACCTGGTAAGGAATATAACAATATCAAAAACAACAAATTCTGATCACAATCTGATCGAAGTCCAGACTTGCATGCACAGGAGTCCTGATCGGCAAGATACATACAGTTATGAGGGTACCTTTACCAAATTCAACTTCAACAACAAGAACATCATCTGGGATCAGGTAAGCTATTCCCTAAATGAAACGTGCTGTGAGGATATATTAAATTACATGTACCCTAACCAATGCCTCGAAAAGATCACCCTCCTGGTAGCTGAAGTATGTTCAAGGTATATTCCTATAAGACAAAAGAAAAGAAGTAAACTGGAAAGAAAGATGCTTCCTCTACAGGAGAAGACGAAGAATCATTGAGCTCCTCAAGACTGCTAGATTATCTGATACACGGAAGGAAGTGTTAACCAGGGAAGTGGAAAACATTGAGCTAAAGTTAAAGGACTCATACAGGATCCAGGAGAAACAAGAGGAGCTAAAAGCAATTAATGAAATTGAAAGAAATTCGAAATATTTCTTTCCATATACCAAAAACAAGTCAAAAACCACTTCTAGTATAGGGCCCCTGCTCAGACAAGACGGATCCTACACAGACGACAACAAAGAAATGAGCGAGATACTGAAATCACAATATGACTGTGTTCAGCGAGCCACTGACCACTTTAAAGATAGACAATCCAAACAATTTTTTCATGAATGAGCCTCAAAACCCTGCCAATGTGGGCCAGATTTATGACATAACCCTAACTCCACTAGACTTTGAGAAAGCCATCGACAATATGCCCATTCACTCAGCCCCAGGCCCAGACTCGTGGAACTCGGTGTTTATTAAAAACTGCAAGAAACCCCTCTCACGGGCCATAAGTATGCTATGGAGAAGGAGCTTAGACAAAGGCAAGATTCCACAGTTACTATAAATAAATATAGCCCCACTCCATAAAGGTGGCAGCAAAGCAGTAGCTAAGAACTATAGACCAAAAGCTTTAACGTCCCACATCATAAAAATCTTTGAAAGAGTTCTAAGAAGCAGGATAGCAAACCACCTGGACTCCCAAAAATTGCACAACCCAGGGCAACATGGTTTTGGAGCAGGTCGCTCCTGCCTTTCGCAACTGCTTGACCACTATGATATGGTCCTAGATGTACTGGAAAACAAATAGAATGCAGATATAGTATACACACACTTTGCAAAAGCGTTTGACAAATGCGACCATAGTGTAATAGCACACAAAATGCGTGCTAAAGGGATAACCGGCAAAGTAGGCAGATGGATCTTCAACTTTCTAACCAATAGCGCACAGAGTAGTGGTAAACAGAGTTAAATCAGATGCTGTCATAGTGATGAGCTCTGTCCCACAAGGCACAGTACTTGCACCTATCCTGTTCCTTATTCTCATATCAGACATAGACAGAGATGCAAACCACAGCACTGTATCATCTTTTGCAGATGATACTAGGATCTGCATGAGTGTGTCAACCAATGAGGACACGACAAAGCTCCAAGAAGATATAAACCAAGTTTTCCAATGACAACAATGAAGACAAATTCCAACCACTCCGTTATGGAAAACTGGAGGAAATAATAACTAGAACTGAGTATACTACAAACTCCAATTACACAATAGAGCGGAAAAGTAATGTGAAGGACCTGGGTGTGGTAATGTCCGAAGACCTCACTTTCAAGGACCACAACAATGCCACTATCACATCTGCTAGGAAACTGATAGGATGGATAATGAGAACATTCAAGACAAGAGATGCTAACCCAATGATGATCCTTTTTAAATCACTTATTCTCTCTAGGCTGGAATACTGCTGTACACTAACATCCCCATTCAAGGCAGGTGAAATTGCAGAGCTAGAGAATGTACCTCTAGAGAACCTTTACTGCACGTACAAGTTCCATCAAACACCTTGACTACTGGGAGCGCCTGGAAGCACTTGACTTGTACTCACTAGAGCGCAGGCGAGAGAGATATATTATAATCTACACCTGGAAGATTCTGGAGGGACTGGTCCCTAATATGCACACAGCAATCACTCCATACGAAAGCAAAAGACTTAGCAGGCGATGCAACATACCCCCAGTGAAAAGTAGGGGCGTCACTGGTACACTAAGAGAAAACACAATAAATGTCCGGGGCCCAAGACTGTTCAACAGCCTCCCACCAGCAATAAGGGAAGACCCCTGGTTGTCTTCAAGAGGGAGCTGGACAGACACCTAAAGACAGTGCCGGATCAGCCGGGCTGTGGTTCGTACGTTGGATTGCGTGCGGCCAGCAGTAACAGCGTCGTTGATCAGGCCCTGATCCACTCGGAGGCCTGGTCGTGGACCGGGCCGCGGGGGCGCTGACCCCCGGAATGTCCTCCAGGTAGACTCAGGTAGGAAAAGAGAGCATTATCATCTAGGTTCAAACATGGGTGTGCTGTCCTGGAGCAGGAATTGGATTGTCTGAGGGCATGCTGGGCTTCCCTCCGGTGACCCCGGTGGACGGCCTCGCATGTTCTTGGATGACGAAAGTGTTACTGGAGGATGCCTGCGGATCCGGTGGGTGGCAGGAAAAAAGAGGTACGACTGCTAGCATTTCCTAATGCCCACCTCTATTGCTGGCAGGGCCTGGCTCAGTCAATTGTGGAGGTGCCATCCATGTTTGCTGGAGATCCTGGTATGCTGGGTATAGTAGAGGGATACTGTCTATAAAGCATCAGTACTGCCTGCCAAACCGAGGATGGTCATGGTTCAGGAGTGGGTATATGGCTTTCCTTTGCTTCTCCGCAAATCTGTTTCTTTCACATTTTTTTTTTAACTAAAAATATGAAGTATAGCACAACCAACCATAAATAGGTATCTTCTTGCTGTGCCCCTTCTCTCAGGCCCATGATCCCTGCAGTACCCTTACCTGACCGTGGCATGTCCATGAACCTTCCTCAGAACCTTGTTTCATTCTCAGGCAACACTTCGTTGCCTGACACTGATGTTGGCATTCATCCTGATCTTTTTGATGCCTCTGACATCTGCCTTACTGAAATAAACCTGTAGCTGGAATGACACAGTTCACTGTAGTTTTCTCAGCCATCTGATTAATTGGAAAAAACCCGACTCATAGTCAAAGATCCCCTGCAGAAAAAAAGCTTCCTACATAAGAACATAAGAAAGGAGGAACACTGCAGGAGGCCTGCTGGCCCATACTAGGCAGGTCCTTTACAATTCATCCCACTAACAAACATTTGCCCAACCCAATTTTCAATGCTACCCAAGAAATAAGCTCTGATGTGAAAGTCCCACTCAAATCCAACCCTTCCCACTCATGTACTTATCCAACCTAGATTTGAAACTACCCAAAGTCCTAGCCTCAATAACCCAACTAGGTAGACTGTTCCACTCATCAACTACCCTATTTCCAAACCAATACTTTCCTATGTCCTTTCTAAATCTAAACTTATCTAATTTAAATCCATTACTGCGGGTTCTCTCTTGGAGAGACATCCTCAAGACCTTATTAATATCCCCTTTATTAATACCTATCTTCCACTTATACACTTCGATCAGGTCTCCCCTCATTCTTCGTCTAACAAGTGAATGTAACTTAAGAGTCTTCAATCTTTCTTCATAAGGAAGATTTCTGATGCTATGTATTAATTTAGTCATCCTACGCTGAATGTTTTCTAACGAATTTATGTCCATTTTGTAATACGGAGACCAGAACTGAGCTGCATAATCAAGGTGAGGCCTTACTAATGATGTATAAAGCTGCAGTATGACCTCTGGACTTCTGTTGCTTACACTTCTTGATATAAATCCCAGTAATCTATTTGCCTTATTACGTACGCTTAGGCATTGCTGTCTTGGTTTAAGGTTGCTGCTCACCATAACCCCCAAGTCCTTTTCGCAATCTGTATGGCTAAGTTCTACATCATTTAATTTATAAGTACTAGGGTTATGGGCACTCCCAAGCTTCAGAACCTTGCACTTATCTACATTGAACTGCATCTGCCACTTTTCTGACCAAGAATAGAGTTTGTTTAAATCCTCCTGAAGTTCCCTAACATCTACGTTTGAATCAATTATCCTACCTATCTTTGTGTCATCCGCGAATTTGCTCATATCACTAGTAATTCCCTCATCAAGATCATTGATATATATTATAAACAACAACGGGCCCAAGACTGATCCCTGTGGAACGCCACTTGTTACAGATCCCCACTCGGATTTAACCCCATTTATGGACACTCTCTGCTTCCTGTCAGTGAGCCATGACTCGATCCAAGAGAGCACTTTTCCCCCAATGCCATGAGCTGCCACTTTCTTTAACAGTCTATGGTGCGGAACTCTATCAAAAGCCTTACTAAAATCTAAGTAAATAATATCAAATTCTTTATTGTGGTCAACAGCCTCAAAAGCTTTACTGAAGAAAGTTAATAAATTAGTTAGACAAGACCGGCCTCTTGTGAATCCATGCTGAGTATCATTAATCAAGCTATGCTTATCGAGATGGCTTCTTATAATCTCAGCTATAATTGACTCTAGTAATTTGCCTACAATTGAGGTCAGGCTTATTGGGCGGTAATTTGACGGTAACGACTTGTCCCCTGTTTTAAAAATAGGAGTTACATTAGCCATCTTCCACATATCAGACACTACACCTGTTTGAAGAGATGAATTAAAAATATTAGTTAATGGTTCACAGAGTTCCATTTTGCATTCCTTAAGAACCCTTGAAAAAACCTCATCAGGACCCGGCGACTTATTTTGCTTCAGTCTGTCTATCTGCCTCACAACCATCTCACTAGTGACTGTGATGTTACATAATTTATCTTCTTCTAGCCCACTGTAAAAATTAATTACTGGAATATTGTTAGTGTCTTCCTGTGTAAAAACTGAGAGAAAATAATTGTTTAAAATCAAGCACATTTCATTCTCATTGTCAGTAAGGTGCCCATAGTTATTTTTAAGGGGACCTATCTTATCTCTAACTTTTGTTCTATAGACCTGGAAAAAACTTTTTGGGTTAGTTTTAGAATCCCTAGCAACTTTAATTTCATAGTCCCTTTTAGCTTTTCTTATCCCCTTTTTAATGTCCCTCTTAATGTCAATATACTGATTCATAAGATGACCCTCACCTCTTTTGATACGCCTATAAATTCCTTTCTTATGCCCTAGTAGATATTTGAGCCTATTATTCATCCATTTTGGGTCATTTCTATTTGATCTAATTTCTTTATATGGGATAAACGCTCTTTGAGCAGCATGTATAGTGTTCAGAAAACTGTCATATTGATAGCTCTCTTCGTTACCCCAGTCAACAGATGATAAGTGTTCTCTAAGCCCATCGTAATCTGCTAAGCGAAAATCTGGGACTGTTACTGAGTTATCGCTACTATCGTACTTCCATTCAATGCTAAATGTAATTGATTTGTGGTCGCTAGCACCCAGTTCCTCTGAAATTTCTAAATTATTAACAAGGGATTCATTGTTTGCCATAACTAAGTCAAGCAGGTTATTTCCCCTTGTAGGTTCTGTCACAAACTGCTTAAAAAAAACAATCCTGAAATACTTCTAAGAAGTCGTACGATTCTAAATTCCCAGTCAAGAAATCCAATCAACATGACTAAAGTTAAAGTCTCCTAGAATTACTACATTATCGTGCCTTGTGGCCTTAACAATTTCCTCCCATAGTAGTTTCCCTTGGTCCCTATCTAAGTTAGGGGGACGGTATATCACTCCTAAAATCAGTTTTTCATGCCCCTCTGAAAATTCTATCCAAACAGACTCTGTATGTGTTACTTCAGACTTAATACCCGTTTTTATGCAACAGTTACAGCGATCTCGGACATACAATGCCACCCCCCCCCCCTCCCAATACTTCTATCTTCTTGGAACAATTTAAAAACCCTGAATATGACATCCGCAGGCATGTCCCGACTTTTTGAATTAAACCACGTCTCAGTTAAGGCAAATACATCAATGTTACCTACACTAGCAACTAATCTCAACTCGTCCATCTTATTCCTAGCACTACGGCAATTAGCATAATAAACATTGAAAGACTCTCCTTTCTCTTTACCCTTCCTGCTCATTTCTATTTTTCTACTAAACCTATTACCGTCCTTATCACCCAAGGTCCCTGGCTTTTCAATATCTATCTCGTTCTTATTATTACTAGTTCCCCTAGAACTCGTAATATTACTACACTGGGACTTCACTGTTTTCCTGCCAAAACCCATACCACTAACTATTCCTAGTTTAAAGTCCTAACTGCTCCCTCCACTGCAGTTGCCAGTGCTCCCACCCCACACCTAGATAAGTGAACCCCATCCTTAGCATACATGCCATTTCTGCCATAGAAGAGGTCCCAGTTGTCAATGAATGTTACCGCATTTTCCTTACAGTATTTGTCCAGCCAGCAATTGACACCAATTGCCCTGGACAACCATTCACTTCCAACTCCCCTCCTTGGCAAAATACCACATATGAGAGGGTTCCCACCCTTACTTCTAATTATTTCTATTGCTGACCTATACCTGCTAATCAGGTCCTCACTCCTACGTCTGCCAACATCGTTGCCTCCAGCACTGAGACAGATAATAGGGTTGCTCCCATTACCTCTCATGATGTCATCCAGACGGCTAACAATATCCTCCATCCCAGCCCCAGGAAAGCAAACTCTCTGTCTCCTACTCCTGTCCTTCAAGCAGAACGCCCTATCCATATACCTAACTTGGCTATCCCCAACAACAACAATATTCTTACCTTCCTTAATGTCTTTCGTCGTGTCGTTCCCAGTAGTCAACTCACATTCGTCGGGTAGCACTGAGAATGTATTGGATGTTTCCACAACAGTTTCCACGGCAGTCTCTTTCTTCTTCATCGTTTCTACCTTTCCATTCGTCTTCTTGATCGTCAACTTCTTTCCCTGCTGTCCAGCCACTGACCAGTTTCCCTTCTTGACCTGAGGACTCAAAACAGGAGGACTACTACGAATCTTCTTGTTCTCCTCGGTCAATCGCCGAATTTCCAAATTCGCCAACCTCAATTCTTCCTTAAGCTGTTGGTAAAGTTGCTCGATGGAGGGCATCTTGCTTCAATTCTAGAGAGCGCGCAAACAGGTCTTCACAGAGCCAAGTACACGTCAACACTGCGCAAATGCCAACTCAATCAGGAGCTACTGCGCAGCACGTCCGCACGGCCCAATAGCGATGCTATAGTCCACAATTCTGGTGGTTTCTATGTTTCAAGTGTTTTTCCCAACGTGATGCTACCCCACCTCAACAAAACGTATCATTCACCTGATACATCTAACACCAGACTTCTCCTCGCTTTTATATACTAATAATCTCTTATGCCCTTCTGTATTAGCTTGATAAAACTAATAGAAGCGAAATGTTATAGTGTGCATAAGTCCTATTTATATTGTTGTTATATGGACATCTGGCTCCAATAATCAATTTTGTTTCAGTTAAAGGCTAGATACAGTGCACTGCAGCATCCCCCTCAAACGCCTTATTAAAAATCCAGATGAACAATGACGTACATTGTCTTCTGTTTCAAGTATTTTGGTATAAAAAGTAAATTTGTTAGGGAACATAAACTGTGGAAAACCGTACTGAGACTTTTTTTTCAGTATAGCTTTAAATTTCATCCTCTTAATTACATTATTTTGCGCCCTCTTGAGGTCAGGGTGACAGAGGTGAATTATAGGTTGAAATCTGCATTATGTTTTAAAAGTAAGTCATACACTAAGTCATTCATTGTGTGATACGGAACCTGTAAACAATTATTTGTTAAAAATGCAAGAAATTAAGAGCCAAGACATAAATTTTAAATGGAAATTTGACGAAGATTCACTCTCTCCTGCACCATTACCAAGTCGAAACAAAATACCGCCCATTTTCCATTTCAATTGTGTGTGTTGCTTTAGAGGTGTTCCAGTCAGAGTATTGTCACTTTTATTTTCGACCACCGAGAACTACGTAAAGTTTTACCAGGTATCGTTAAAGATCCATTTAATATAACCGTCGAACCAATGACTTTGATTTTAATGTTTGCTTTGTTTATGAAGTATATCACCAGTTGCTCTTAAGATTTAACATTGAATAATTTCTGAGCTTTCATTTGTGTTCTTTGTGAAAACGAAGGAAATACTACATCGAAGTGAAGTTAACCTCTGTTATGTCGTACGTTGTCTAGTCTGTGTATATAGCCCTGCGTTTTTACAAGCATTTTCTTGGGAGATAGTCTTAGATAAGAACATAAGAAAGGAGGAGCACTGCAGCAGGCCTACTGGCTCATGCTAGATTCTAATGAACTTTTTTTTTATTTAGTCACATTTTCTTAATCCATCTTATGAGCTCTGATTTGAACATGTGTGTAAATTTGGTGGCTCTCTTGTGCTGACGCAGAAGCGATCCCCGGTATGCTGGATTTATTGCTGACCTTTCAGCGATTAGCGGACAGAGGATCAAGCCTCAATCACTTTTTTTTTTTTTTGCTCCGATTAATCCACGTGGGTTTATCGCTTCATAAAATACAATAAACAATCTTTTGTTGTGTCTGTAAAATACCTTCATTCTCAACCAGGACTGATCTAGTAACGTTACATGCGCCTCATACCCACACTGGGCGACATCTGAAAGATCGTCCGGACTTAGCGAGTCATTGAGATCTCTTCTTTAATCTCTTGCTTATCCACTGAAGAGGCGCCTGAGTTTCCGTCTCCTAATATCATATTTATTTTTCCTTTATAATCTACCTTGTCCATAATTACTGTCGCATTCTTTAGAGCTTCTTTTTGATTATAATAATAATAATAATAATGTCGCATTTGCTTCGTCTGAGCTGTGCTCATAACTCTGCAATACAATTGTCATCAATTGTCATCAATGATTTGTTAAAAAAAAAAAAACAAACCACGGGTGGGGATGGAACCCGCGATCAGAGTGTCTCAAAACTCTGGAGTTTTGAGTTCTATCCCCTTCCGTGGGTTCTATCCCCGTCCGTGGTATGGTTTGTTTGCAATCGTGTCATTACGATTTCGTGAGTCAAAGATTTGTTAAGTTATACCATGAATTAAGGAAAGATCCTGGACTTCACCTTACGACAGCAGACAAAGCAAATGTGATAGTAATTATGGACAAGGTAGATTATGGGGGAAAATAACATTAGAAAGCAGGGGAACTGACGTGACCCTTAAGGTCATTTTTGTTTGGTCTCAATTCTCCGAGAAACCTTATTTGCTGCTGAGGCTGTGTTCATAACACTTTGGAAAATGTAATGGTTCAGTCATCATGGTGATAATCCCTGGTCAGGTTACTTTCAGTCAACACTAGTGAGGAACACCACCATTAGGATTATTATCCATGGTTAATAATAAACGATAATCAGTGAAATCCAAGCTTTGGGATTTATTTCCTTTGGGGTCCTTAGGTCCTTTCCCCTAGGCTGTTACAACAACCTGCTACCTCCTGGGTACCAATTTATTAGTAATTAACAGGACCAGTGGATGTGAGTTTACTTGACCAAGTGTTTCTCCTCGTCTAGAGATTGAACCGTGAGCCTTTCACTTGCGACCAGAAAGGTCTATTATACAAATATTGAGGTCTATTATACAAATATTGACATCTACTATACAAATGTTGAAGTCTATTATATAAACATTGAGATCCATTATACACTAAGAGAAAACACCATAAGTGTCCGGGGCCCAAAACTGTTCAACAGCCTCCCATCAAGCATTAGGGGAATTGCCAATAAACCCCTGGCTGCCTTCAAGAGAGAGCTGGACAGATACCTAAAGTCAGTGCCGGATCAGCCGGGCTGTGGCTCGTACGTTGGACTGCGTGCGGCCAGCAGTAACAGCCTAGTTGATCAGGCCCTGATCCATCGGGAGGCCTGGTCATGGACCGGGCCGCGGGGGCGTTGATCCCCGGAATAACCTCCAGGTAAACATTGATATCAGTCATACAAACACTGAGGTCTATTATACAAACATTCAGATCCATTATACAAAAAGTCAGGACGCAATAAATAGAATAAACGAACTGAAACTAATTCCGTGAACAGGAAGCGCACATTATTGTAAAAACTGTGAGCTGGTTTAATGTGACGTCGGGACATGCCTGCTGGATGCCACACGAAGGGCTATAAACTATTCTACGCTGATGTAAATAACAAGAAGAGAGACGGTGGGGGGGGGGAATGGTGCTGTTTGTCGGGAAAAACTTAAATTGCTGCATCAGAAAAAGATAATGACTGAAGGAACAGATACAGATTCAGCTTGGTGGCAGCTTCTTGAATGATGTAGAAAAAAAGAAGTTAGGAGGGCTATTAAAGACGTTCAGAGTCACTAAGTAGCTGTTTGAAACTTTTTTTCGGAAGATGTCGAAGTTTTAAAAGTAAGTATACAATCAATGGTTGATCTTGGAGCTTTCATTAGTAAACTGGGACAAGGAATCTCGTCTAGTACAACTTTCTAGATGCAACGTAGTATTGAGTATTAAGTAAATTTGTTTCTGACTCGACTAGATCTATTATACTTTGTTTTTGGAAACCAAACCAAGTGACTGTGACATTTCGGGGGTGAAACGCCGCCTTGTTAAAAGTTCTTATAAGTGAGTGTCACATTCCTAATTTGTCAGCTGCCTGACACTGTGTTCAGCAGTCTATTGACACTGTGTTCAGCAGTCTACTGACACTGTGTTCAGCAGTCTACTGACACTGTGTTCAGCAGTCTACTGACACTGTGTTCAGCAGTCTACTGACACTGTGTTCAGCAGTCTACTGACACTGTGTTCAGCAGTCTACTGACACTGTGTTCAGCAGTCTACTGACACTGTGTTCAGCAGTCTACTGACACTGTGTTCAGCAGTCTACTGACACTGTGTTCAGCAGTCTACTGACACTGTGTTCAGCAGTCTACTGACACTGTGTTCAGCAGTCTACTGACACTGTGTTCAGCAGTCTACTGACACTGTGTTCAGCAGTCTACTGACACTCCTGATGAAGATATTTAAAAATGCTTTATTAAGAATTGGGGATCGAATTCTGTCTTTTATAAGACATTAAAACACTAGTGATTATTTCTGAGAGTTTTTGCCCGACGGGACAGTGTTTCACCCTGGCTCTCCCCGGTTGAGAGGTGTTTCACCCTGGCTCTCCCCGGCTGAGAGGTGTTTCACCCTGGCTCTCCCCGGCTGAGAGGTGTTTCACCCTGGCTCTCCCCGGCTGAGAGGTGTTTCACCCTGGCTCTCCCCGGCTGAGAGGTGTTTCACCCTGGCTCTCCCCGGCTGAGAGGTGTTTCACCCTGGCTCTCCCCGGCTGAGAGGTGTTTCACCCTGGCTCTCCCCGGCTGAGAGGTGTTTCACACCTGGCTCTCCCCGGCTGAGAGGTGTTTCACCCTGGCTCTCCCCGGCTGAGAGGTGTTTCACCCTGGCTTCTCCCCGGCTGAGAGGTGTTTCACCCTGGCTCTCCCCGGCTGAGAGGTGTTTCACCCTGGCTCTCCCCGGCTGAGAGGCGTTTCACCCTGGCTCTCCCCGGCTGAGAGGCGTTTCACCCTGGCTCTCCCCGGCTGAGAGGCGTTTCACCCTGGCTCTCCCCGGTTGAGAGGCGCTTCACCCTGGCTCTCCCCGGTTGAGAGGCGCTTCACCCTGGCTCTCCCCGGTTGAGAGGCGCTTCACCCTGGCTCTCCCCGGCTGAGAGGCGTTTCACCCTGGCTCTCCCCGGCTGAGAGGCGTTTCACCCTGGCTCTCCCCGGCTGAGAGGTGTTTCACCCTGGCTCTCCCCGGCCGAGAGGTGCTTCACCCTGGCTCTCCCCGGCCGAGAGGTGCTTCACCCTGGCTCTCCCCGGCCGAGAGGTGCTTCACCCTGGCTCTCTCCGGGTGAGAGGTATTTCACCCTGGCTCTCCCCGGCTGAGAGGTGTTTCACCCCGGCCGAGAGGTGCTTCACCCTGGCTCTCCCCGGCTGAGAGGTGTTTCACCCCGGCCGAGAGGTGCTTCACCCCGGCTCTCCCCGGGTGAGAGGTGCTTCACCTCGGCTCTCCCCGGGTGAGAAGTGCTTCACCCCGGCTCTCCCCGGGTGAGAGGTGCTTCACCCCGGCTCTCCCCGGGTGAGAGGTGCTTCACCCCGGCTCTCCCCGGGTGAGAGGTGCTTCACCCCGGCTCTCCCCGGGTGAGAGGTGCTTCACCCCGGCTCTCCCCGGGTGAGAGGTGCTTCACCCCGGCTCTCCCCGGGTGAGAGGTGCTTCACCCCGGCTCTCCCCGGGTGAGAGGTGCTTCACCCCGGCTCTCCCCGGGTGAGAGGTGCTTCACCCCGGCTCTCCCCGGGTGAGAGGTGCTTCACCCCGGCTCTCCCCGGGTGAGAGGTGCTTCACCCCGGCTCTCCCCGGGTGAGAGGTGCTTCACCCCGGCTCTCCCCGGGTGAGAGGTGCTTCACCCCGGCTCTCCCCGGGTGAGAGGTGCTTCACCCCGGCTCTCCCCGGGTGAGAGGTGCTTCACCCCGGCTCTCCCCGGGTGAGAGGTGCTTCACCCCGGCTCTCCCCGGGTGAGAGGTGCTTCACCCCGGCTCTCCCCGGGTGAGAGGTGCTTCACCCCGGCTCTCCCCGGGTGAGAGGTGCTTCACCCCGGCTCTCCCCGGGTGAGAGGTGCTTCACCCCCGGCTCTCCCCGGGTGAGAGGTGCTTCACCCCGGCTCTCCCCGGGTGAGAGGTGCTTCACCCCGGCTCTCCCCGGGTGAGAGGTGCTTCACCCCGGCTCTCCCCGGGTGAGAGGTGCTTCACCCCGGCTCTCCCCGGGTGAGAGGTGCTTCACCCCGGCTCTCCCGGGTGAGAGGTGCTTCACCCCGGCTCTCCCCGGGTGAGAGGTGCTTCACCCCGGCTCTCCCCGGGTGAGAGGTGCTTCACCCCGGCTCTCCCCGGGTGAGAGGTGCTTCACCCCGGCTCTCCCCGGGTGAGAGGTGCTTCACCCCGGCTCTCCCCGGGTGAGAGGTGCTTCACCCCGGCTCTCCCCGGGTGAGAGGTGCTTCACCCAGGTACTTTGCACCATCTGCCAAGTCTCTTGCTTGTACATAATTATTCTGGTGTGCCTAACGACAGTTTCCCACTTTCTTTCACAAGGGATTTTTGTCAGACAATGAAGAATATAATGTGTACTAGGATATCAGTAAATATTTTGAGAGTCCCAGGGAGAGGACTGTTAGTGACAGTCCATGGTATAGCAGACAGTCTATATTGGCTGACAAATATACAACAGGGTATAATTAGAATGGGGGCCAGTCATATGCTGCTTTCTGCATGGATAAGTTTTGTTCCCCTTGGTCATAATCTACATTACTAAACTTGAAGGAATATATGGTGAGATGAGTAAATTCATTGACGACTCAAAATTACCTTGAGAAATAAATTCAAATACACCACTGACGTTAAGGATGATTTAGACATTGCGGAAATGTGGCAGATGATGTTGAACGTAGTAAAGAGCAAAGTTTTAAATATTAAACGTGAATATAAAAAATCCGAATCTAAGACACTAGTACCAAAGCGTCCATAATAAGGCCAACAGATTGCTTGGATTTATATCAAGAAGTACCTTAGCAGGAACACTAGTCCGAAGATTATATCTACAGTTCTACACATCACTGGTAAGGCCTCGTGTAGATTATGCGGCACAGCTCTGATCTTCAAACTACAGAATGCCTGTAAATGCTTCTCTGTTTTTGGGTTCATAATGCCCCTTCATGGGCAGCTCCTTGATGCTGGTGAGCTGAGCCTATGAGAAGCGGGTTCAGCCGGTACATTGGTCAGGGACCAGGACCTTAATGATGAAGATTTTGCAGCAGAAATGCAACATTTACCATTAGCATATAAAGCAAATTTTGGAAAGCCAAAACTGAAACCTTTAGAATTGTTAAATTTATGAAGAAACTACAAACTTTGTGAGATATTTCCAAATGTTTGTCTTTGAGAATATTGTTGACAATTCCATCTACATTAGCGTCAGCAGAAAGATCTTCAGCAAACTCATACATATCAAAAACTTTTTCAGGTTACTGTGTGTCGAGCCCAACCTGTTGATTTAATTAACAAGACTGTGTATTGAATTAAGCATTGCCAGAAAAATTGATTCTGAGAGTTGTTAGAAATTTTGTAGACAAAAAAGTCTGTAGAACTCATTTCACAAAGTAGTTTAAGTAAATATTAAACATTTAAGAATTTATTTTACTTTGAAAAAAACGTATTAAGCTTATTATAAATTTAGGCTCTTGTATAGTTAAAGGTTAACAAAAATTTTCAAAATGTATAGAGTATATGTTATCTGGTCATTCTGCTGCGCAGGAAATAAAACATTTATGAAAGTTTACCAATGGTTTTATTGGACTTCAAATTCTCAATTTTGAGAGAAGCCTCAACCTGCCCCCCAGGGGCCCCAAAGCAGTCTTGTTCCACCTTGCAGAATTTCTCTTGAAGTCCCTGCAGTGGTGAGAGGCTCTTGATCCAAGGAACTGGACTTGGTCTTCCCTTCCTTTGATCGAACCTGATTACCTTTCATTCCTCAGGGGGTTGTAGGACCAGTACGGGTTTACCGCTCCCCTAAATGTAATAATAATTTCACATAAACATTCCGCCATGAAGACAGTATGTCAGCGACATCTTGCGAGTGAGTACGTCACCATAAAGACCGTTCAGGACAGGACAGATAGCTGCCACGTTCTTGGAGATTAAGCTCTATGCATGGCCTTGGACACTAAATCAATGTTAAATTCCGACGAGTTGATGAGCATGACACATGAGCAACATCTGGGTGTCAAAAAAAGATTCTCACATGCTGCACGTGTGTTATCGGAGCTGTAACAATGAGGTGTCTCACTTGCTCATAGAAGAGGGAAGGAGGTCACAAGTTTCTGAAGTGGGATGGCGCGTAATAGCAGCGAAGTGGTGACAGATCATCCATAGTGAAGAGTGCTTAGGAAAGATCCTATTAAGACACGTATATTATTTTGAACTTTAACAATTGCTTTGTATAGCAAATTATACAGAATAAAACCAAGGGATAACCCAATAAAGTCGAGTAATGTGATTTACTTTTAATGGAATTCTTATATTTTCATTGTTGGCAGTGCGAGGGTGAGACGAAGTACATAACAGTGCCAGAATTATATTAATGGTATTCAAAACCGACTAGTGGATTTGTAAGATACACGTACAACCGTGCCGGAACTGGAGTTTCGATGGTCAACGCACCCGCGGCCCGGTCCACGACCAAGCCTCCCGGTGCATCAGGGCCTGATCAACAAGGCTGTTACTTTTGGCCGCACGCAACCCGACGTACGAACCACACCCCGACTGGTCAGAACTGATGACAGGTGCTGAGGTTTCAGGATAACTGTGACAGTGGCAGCGTAAAAGGACACGGAATGGAAGTGCCAGAGTAAGACAATATGCCAGTGCTGAGGTTTCAAGATAACTCTGGTAGTAGGAGAGGACGCAGTGTGATGTCAGGACAATTAATCAGAGGGTGGAGAACCGGTGCAGATGTTTAACACACTGGAGCAGCAGGGCAAGGTCGAAGTGATGTGACGTTTACAGTGAAAACTCTGAGGCACATAAGTGTGCTGTTGTTGTTGACGGATAGGGACACTAATGTACATACACTTAAGACACATTTATTGAAGTTTCCATTTCCCTCAAGTTGACGGCAGTCATTTGCCTTTTTACTGCTAGAATATTTTCTGCAATAGTTACATAGAATATATCGATGGGGATATTGTTAAGCATCCACTATGGGTTTAGCAACAACGGAAGCCTCAGTGTATTGTTCCAGCAGAGCTGAAGTTAGTGTTACTTGGGAATTACTGTCCAGATGGCCCATCTGTACGCAGGAGAAATAGAAATTTTATGAAGAAGTTTTCAAAGAAAAGGAGCGATCTATATATATACATCATCATTCAACACTTTCACTTCACTCACACATAATCACTTTTTTCAGAGGTGCTCCAAACACAACAGTTTAGAAGCATATACGTACAAAGATACACAACATATCCCTCCAAACTGCTAATATCCGGAAACCCCTCCTTTAGAGTGCAGGCATTGTACTTCCCATTTCCAGGACTCAAGTCCGGCTATATAAAAATAACCGGTTTCCCTGAATCCCTTCACTAAATATTACCCTGCTCACACTCCAACAGATCGTCAGGTCCGAAATACCATTCGTCTCCATTCACTCCTATCGAACACGCTCATGCACACCTCCTGGAAGTCCAAGCCCCTCGCCCACAAAACCTCCCTTACCCCTTTCCTTCCAACCTTTTCGAGGATGACCCATACCCCGTCTTCCTTCCCCTACAGATTTATATGCTCTCCATGTCATTCTACTTTGATCCATTCTCTCTAAATGACCAAACCACCTCAACAAACCCTCTTCAGCCCTCTGACTAATACTCTTATTAACTCCACACCTCCTAATTTCCACACTCTGAATTTTCTGCATAATATTTACACCACACATTGCCCTTAGACAGGACATCTCCACTGCCTCCAACCGCCTCCTCGCTGCAGCATTCACAACCCAAGCTTCACACCCATATAAGAGTGTTGGTACTACTATACATTCCATTCTTTGCCTCCATAGATAACGATTTTTGTCTCCACATATACCTCAATGCACCACTCACCTTTTTTTCCTCATCAATTCTATGATTAACCTCATCCTTCATAAATCCATCCACCGACACGTCAACTCCCAAGTATTTGAAAACATTCACTTCTTCCATACTCCTCTTCCCCAATTTGATATCCAATTTTTATCTAAATCATTTGATACCCTCATCAACTTAATCTTTTCCATGTTCACTTTCAACTTTCTACCTTTACACACACTCCCAAACTCATCCACTAACCTTTGCAATTTTTCTTTAGAATCTCCCATAAGCACAGTATCATCAGCAAAAAGCAACTGTGTCAATTCCCATTTTGTATTTAATTCCCCATAATTTAATCCCACCCCTCTCCTGAACACCCTAGCATTTACTTCTTTTACAACCCCATCTATAAATATATTAAACAACCATGGTGACATTACACATCCCAGTCTAAGACCTACATTTACTGGGAAGTAGTCTCCCTCTCTTCTACACACCCTAACCTGAGTCTCGGTATGCTCATAAAAACTCTTTACAGCATTTAGTAACTTACCACCTATTCCGTATACTTGCAACATCTGCCACATTGCTTCCCTATCCACTCTATCATATGCCTTTTCTAAGTAGATAAATGCAATAAAAACTTCCCTACCTTTATCTAAATACTGTTCACTTATATGCTGAGTATACCTGGTAAAGTGTATGGTAGTTATTATTGAAAGAATTCAGAGTAAGACGGAGAATAGGATAGCAGATGAACAAGGAGGCTTTAGGAAAGGTAGGGGGTGTGTGGACCAGGTGCTTACAGTGAAACATATAAGTGAACAGTATTTAGATAAGGCTAAAGAGGTCTTTGTGGCATTTATGGATTTGGAAAAGGCGTATGACAGGGTGGATAGGGGGGCAATGTGGCAGATGTTGCAAGTGTATGGTGTAGGAGGTAGGTTACTGAAAGCAGTGAAGAGTTTTTACGAGGATAGTGAGGCTCAAGTTAGAGTATGTAGGAAAGAGGGAAATTTTTTCCCAGTAAAAGTAGGCCTTAGACAAGGATGTGTGATGTCACCGTGGTTGTTTAATATATTTATAGATGGGGTTGTAAGAGAAGTAAATGCGAGGTTCTTGGCAAGAGGCGTGGAGTTAAAAGATAAAGAATCACACACAAAGTGGGAGTTGTCACAGCTGCTCTTTGCTGATGACACTGTGCTCTTGGGAGATTCGGAAGAGAAGTTGCAGAGATTGGTGGATGAATTTGGTACGGTGTGCAAAAGAAGTAAATTAAAGGTGAATACAGGAAAGAGTAAGGTTATGAGGATAACAAAAAGATTAGGTGATGAAAGATTGAATATCAGATTGGAGGGAGAGAGTATGGAGGAGGTGAATGTATTCAGATATTTGGGAGTGGACGTGTCAGCGGATGGGTCTATGAAAGATAAGGTGAATCATAGAATTGATGAGGGAAAAAGAGTGAGTGGTGCACTTAGGAGTCTGTGGAGACAAAGAACTTTGTCCTTGGAGGCAAAGAGGGGAATGTATGAGAGTATAGTTTTACCAACGCTCTTATATGGGTGTGAGGCATGGGTGATGAATGTTGCAGCGATGTGTGGTGTGAATATAATGCAGAGAATTCGTAGTTTGGAAGTTAGGAGGAGGTGCGGGATTACCAAAACTGTTGTCCAGAGGGCTGAGGAAGGGTTGTTGAGGTGGTTCGGACGTGTAGAGAGAATGGAGCGAAACAGAATGACTTCAAGAGTGTATCAGTCTGTAGTGGAAGGAAGGCGGGGTAGGGGTCGGCCTAGGAAAGGTTGGAGAGAGGGGGTAAAGGAGGTTTTGTGTGCAAGGGGCTTGGACTTCCAGCAGGCATGCGTGAGTGTGTTTGATAGGAGTGAATGGAGACAAATGGTTTTTAATACTTGACGTGCTGTTGGAGTGTGAGCAAAGTAACATTTATGAAGGGGTTCAGGGAAACCGGCAGGCCAGACTTGAGTCCTGGAGATGGGAAGTACAGTGCCTGCACTCTGAAGGAGGGGTGTTAATGTTGCAGTTTAAAAACTGTAGTGTAAAGCACCCTTCTGGCAAGACAGTGATGGAGTGAATGATGGTGAAAGTTTTTCTTTTTCGGGCCACCCTGCCTTGGTGGGAATCGGCCAGTGTGATAATAATAAAAAAAAAATATATGCTTCAATGTAAACCCTTGATCTACACATCCCCTACCCACTCTGAAACCTCCTTGCTCATCCGCAATCCTACATTCTGTCTTACCTCTAATTCTTTCAATTATAACCCTACCGTACACTTTTCCTGGTATACTCAGTAAACTTATTCCTCTATAATTTTTACAATCTCTTTTGTCCCCCTTTCCTTTATATAAAGGGACTATACATGTTCTTTGACAATCCCTAGGTACCTTCCCCTCTTTCATACATTTATTAAACAAAAATACCAACCACTCCAACACTGTGTGTCCCCCTGCTTTTAACATTTCTGTCATGATCCCGTCAGTTCCAGCTGCTTTACCCCCTTTCATTTTACTTAATGCCTCACGCACCTCCCCTACACTCACATCCTGTTCTTCACTCCTAAAAGATGGTATACCTCCCTGGCCAGTGCATGAAATTACCGCTTCCCTTTCTTCGTCGACATTTAAAAGTTCCTCAAAATATTCTCACCATCTACCCAAAACCTCCATCTCCCCATCTACTAACCCCCTACTCTGTTTTTAACTGACAAATCCATTCGTTCTCTAGGCTTTCTTGTTTAACTCCAAAATTTTTTCTTATTTTCATTAAAATTTCTTGACAGTGCCTCTCCCACTCTATCAACTGCTCTCCTTTTGCACTCTCTCAGCACTCTCTTCACCGTTCTTTTGCTCTCCATATACTCTACTCTTCTTATAACACTTCTGCTTTGTAACAACCTCTCATACGCTAACTTTTTCTCTTTTATCACACCCTTCATCATTCCACCAATCACTCCTCTTACCTCCTGCACCTACCCTCCTATAACCACAAACTTCTGCCCCACATTCTAATACTGCATTTTTAAAACTATTCCAACCCTCTTCACCCCCCCCCCTACTCATACTTGCACCAGCCCACCTTTCTGCCAATAGTTGCTTATGTCTCACCCGAACTTCCTCCTCCCTTAGTTTATGCACTTTCACCTCCCTCTTACTTGTTGTTGCCATTTTCCTCTTTTCCCATCTACTTCTTACTCTAACTGAAGCTACAACTAAATAATGATCCGATATATCAGTTGCCCCTTTATAAATGTGTACATCCTGGAGTCTACCCATCAACCTTTTATCCACCAATACATAATCTAACTACTTTCATTACGTGCTACATCATACCTTGTATATTTATTTATCCTCTTCTTCACAAAATATGTATTACTTATCACCAAACCTCTTTCTACACATAGCTCAATTAAAGGCTCCCCATTATCATTTACCCCTGGCACCCTAAATTTACCTACTACTACCTCCACAACATTTTTGCCCACTTTAACATTTAAATCCCCAACCACCATTACTCTCACACTTGGTTGAAAACTCCCCACACATTCACTCAACATTTCCCCAAATCTCTCTCTCTCCTCTACACTTCTCTCTTCTCCATGTGCATATACGCTTACTATAACCCACTTTTCACATCCAACCTTTATTTTACTCCACATAATCTTTGAATTAATACATTTATAGTCTCTCTTTTCCTGCCATAACTTATCCTTCAACATTATTGCTACTCCTTCTTTAGCTCTAACTCTATTTGAAACCCCTGACCTAATCCCATTTATTCCTCTCCACTGATACTTTCCCACCCCCTTCAGCTTTGTTTCACTTAAAGCCAGGACATCCAGTTTCTTCTCATTCATAACATCCACAATCATCTCTTTCCTATCGTTTGCACAACATCCACGCACATTCAGACTTCCCACTTTGACAATTTTCTTCTTCTTATTTTTTTTAGTAATTATTACAGGAAAAGGGGTTACTAGCCCTTTGTTCCCAGCATGCCTTACAGAGGAAAGATTGTTATTCCACTTCCCCATGGATATAAAAGGAAAAGTAATAAGACCAAGAACTGTTAAGATAAAATCAAAGAAAACTCTGATGAGTGTGTATAAATAAACATGTACATGTATGTGTAGTGTGACCTAAGTGTAAGTAGAAGTAGCAACACATACCTGTAATCTTGCATATTTATGAGACAGACAAAAGACACCAGCAATCCTACCATCATGTAAAACTATTACAGGCTTTCGTTTCACACTCGCTTGGCAGGACGGTAGTACCTCCCTGGGTGGTTGCTGTCTGCCAACCTACTACCTATATATATATATATATATAAATATATATATATATATATATATATATATATATATATATATATATATATATATATATATATTATATGTCGTGCCAAATAGATAAAACTGGTCAATTAGCAAGAACTCATTTAAAATTCAGTTCATTCTAGAATTTTCTCTTATACGTTTTAAAGATATACTTTTCATATATGTTAATGTAAAAATTAATAATTTTGTACCAAAAGAGCCTTAGAAAACTTACCTAACCTTATTATAGCAAGCTCAAATTAATTTAGCCTAATCCAACTAAATATATTTTAGGTAAGTTTACAATATTTAATAAACACAATGAAATATATTTTTATGTTAGGTTCAGAATGATTTTTGCAAAATTCCTGCATACACAAATTTTCGCTTGCCTTATTCGGCAAAAAGAGCGTTGCTATTTAAGCCAAAATCGCAAGTTTTACCTATTTTCATTGCGCCTACATGTAAGGACAGATGCAAGCGCAGTGAAAATTCATTGTTGAAATAGTCACGCAACAGTTTAAATTTTCATTATATCCTAAGAAGACATACATATAGACAGTCTACATCTTCATTATAAGTGAAGTGAAGTGTGTCACTGTTGAGGATTGTGTTATCGCGAGAATACTGAAGGTGATCAGGATGATTTAGGGGAAGGAGGAGGAGGCACCATCAGAAGGGCAGAGGTTAATAGCAGTGGGAGATGCCGTGGCACTAAATGGATAGGGGGGGGCACGACACTACTTGGAGTCTACTTGAAGGGTAGTTTGAGGATCAACGCCCCCGCGGCCCGGTCCACGACCAGGTCTCCCGGTGGATCAGGGCCTGATCAACCAGGCTGTTACTCCTGGCGGCACGTAGTCCAAAGTACGAACCACAGCCCGGCTGATCTGTCCAGCTCCCTCTTGAAGGCAGCCAGGGACCTATTGGTAATTCTTCTTGTGTATGGTGGGAGGCTGTTGAACAGTTTTAGGCCCCGGACACTTTTTGTTTTCTCTTAGTGTGCCAATGGCGCCCCTACTTTTCATTGGGGGTATTTTGCACCGCCTACCTACCTGGAGTCTACCTCGAGGGTATGCCCAGTCTTTTGCTTTCGTAGGAAGATTTGTGTGTGCAGATTCGGGACCATTCCTTCTAGGAATCTCTCTCTCTCGCCTGCGTTCCAGCGAGTACAAGTCAAGTGCATCCAAGCGTTCCCAGTAGTTGGTGTTTGACGGAACTTATACGTGCAGTAAAGGGTCTCTGTACACACTCTAGATCTGCAGTTTCCCCTGCTTTGAACGGAGATGTTAATGTACAGCAATATTCCAGCCTAGAGAGTAGTAGTTTGAAAACGACCATCATTGGTTTGGCCTCTTTTGTTTTGAACGTTCTCATTATCCATCCTATCATTATCATTGCAGTTGTGATCGTGGCACTGTTGTGATCCCAGGTCCCTCACATTATTTTTTCGCTCTGTTGTATGAGTTTGTAGTACACCCAGTTTTTCATAACGGAGTAGTTGGCATCTGTCCTCACTGAACATCATATTGTTTTCCGTTGTCCACAGGAAAACTTGGGTTATATCTTCTTGGAGGTTAACCGTGTCTTCAATAGATGACAGTCTCATGCAGATCCTAGTATCGTCTGCAAAGGATGATGCGGTGCTGTGGATTACATCTCTGTGTATGTCTGATATAAAGATGAGGAACAGGATGGGGGCGAGTACTGTGCCTTGTGGAACAGAGCTCTTCACTATGGCAGCCTCCAATTTAACTCTGTTGACCACTACTCTTTGTGTTCGATTGGTTAGAAAGTTGAAAATCCATCTTCCCACTTTGCCAGTTATTCCTTTAGCACGTATTTTGTGCGCTGTTACGCACTGGTTAGGGAAATAATGACAAGGAGAAAAGGTTCTTTTTTTTTTATTCTTATTACAGAGCAGTGTAGAGCATCTCTTACCTCAAGAGTCCTTCCAGCAAGTCTGGAATTGCTCACAATATTAAAAACGTTCCGCAGCATGTCGCCCACTTGGAGTGAGGAGAGGCAGGGGAAGACACTTTGTGGGAGGGAGGAGAGGCACTTGGTGGGAGGGAGGAGAGGCACTTGGTGGGAGGAAAGGAGGGAGGGGAAGGGAGAAACATTTGGTGTAAGATGGGGGAAGGATGGCACTAGCGAGAGGTGTGAGGAGGGGGGTGGGGGGGGGGGCACTTGGTGGGGAAGTGAATGGAAAGGGAAGGAGGTGGCACTGGTTGGGAGTGCCCTTTCAGTGAGAGGGAAGATGGGATAGCACATCTAGGGAGGTGCCAGGACGGGGAGAGGGGAGTGGCACTAGAGGGGTGTCATGACAGGGGGAGGGGGTGGAGAAGAAGTGGTGCCAGGAAGGGGAGACGGGGTGGAACTAGGCGGGGGTTGCTAAAACGGGGAGAGGGGAATGGAACTTGGCGGGGGGTGTCAGGACAGGGAGAGAGGAGGATCTAGGCGGGGGGTGCAGGTCGGGGTGAGGGGAGGAACTAGGCGGGGGGTGCCATGAAGGGGATAGGGGATAGGGGAGAGGTACTAGGCGGGGGGCACCAGGACGGTGAGGGCGGCACTTGGGAGGTGACGTTAGCGAGAACAAACAAACTATGATGCTCAAGTAACAGTTCCCACGCTCACTCCAACTGCCGCAGCCGCCCTAGTAACATGACCCCCACCCACCCACCCCCTCCTCAACCACCCACCCCTACCTCCAAACTCTTGCTTCAGTATCTCTCCCGCCCCTTAACTCCTGCTGCTGCGTCTCCCTCACCCCTTGACTGCGTCTGCTGCGTCTCCCTCGCCCCTTGACTCCTGTTGCTGCTTTCTCCCCCCCTCGCCACTTAACTCTTGCTGCGGCTTCTCGAACAAGAGGAGGCACACGACCTTTACGATTATCCAGTTCACTGTCCAGTTATCCAGTGTCTTTAGGAATGAGGTACTTGGAAGGGTGTCAGTACTATACCTGTGTAGTGCTTGAGGACATCATTATACACCCTGCATTGTCACCATTGATTACACTGGGCTACAAATTTTGAAAAATGTTATGCTTCGGCGAAAAAACACATTTCACTTTATGGTTTCTGAAATGTTGAAAACGAATATGACCATAATAATCGAATGACTGAAGGAAAACCTGCCGGGTCACCAACTGGAAAACACCCGGACAACACCGGCCAACCACATCAAGATCAACTGAAGGAATATTGTAATAAAGTTGGTAGAATTACCGACAATATGTAAAGTAAAAGGACACAAGTGCAACTAATGTGACATTTATTGTGGCAACGTTTCGCTCTCCAGGAGCTTTATCAAGCCATTACGAATGGCTTGATAAAGCTCCTGGAGAGCGAAACGTTGCCACAATAAATGTCACATTAGTTGCACTTGTGTCCTTTTACTGAAGGAATATTGCTTGTAATTTTTTTTTTTTGAATAATTGCATATTGTGGGTATGAATCAAGATCCTTTTCCCTCTACAGTTTATTTACCTTACCTCCCAGGTCAAGGATGATAACATCCGGCCAGAGTAAATATGTTTATAGAGACAATTTGCAATTTTATGCATCAGTTCTGCAATTGATGATCCAGGAATAGTAAAGAATGAACAGTTCTATTTTGATGTAAACCAGTGTTAGCAGCCTACGGAAGAATACATGGTGCTTGAAGGTGGATTTTTTGGGGTTAACACCCCTCACAGCCTAATCCCAGACCAGGCCAGCAGCAACAGCCTCGTTGATCAGGCTCTGATCCACCGGGAGGCCTGGTCGTGGACCGAGCCGCGGGGGGGGGGGTGATCCCCGGAATATCCTCCATGTAGACTTCAGGTAGGCCTCCGGATGGATCAAGCCCTGATCAACCGTGCTGTTTGTGTTTGGCGCGCACATTCCAGCGTGGGAACTACAACTCGGCTGAATTGATTTTAGGTACTTGCAAATTTCCCAAATAAAAAGAGCTTCGAATCTGTTGATAATCCTCCTCGTTAATGTATGATGAGAGGCTGTTGAAGAGTCTTAGCCACCTTACACTTATTGTGTTATCTTAGTTTACACATCACACTCCTACTTTCCACTGGGTAATTTTTTACCTTGGGAACGCAAAAACAATTTGTTGGTATGAGGTATGCACTGCCACACCAAGATTTTTTTTTTTTTTTGTATTCATTCTAACTGCTGGAAATGTTGCGTTGGATTAATTTGGATAATTTTGAGGTGAAACTGATTTACAAAGCACCACAACATGGAGGCAAATTTATTTTTAGAGTTCAAAGGTGATTTAGATAATATTGAAAGAGATGGATCAGTGAGCGGATCAGCGCCGGAAATTTAGTTAAGAGAGATTCTGAAACTCTGGAATTCCATTCCCTGAGACTTCTGACTATCGAAAAGTCGATTAATGCAGTATTAACAGTATTTCTAATTTCATATTCATGCGAGTCATTGTCTTCAGTGATGAACTTTGTCAGGTGTGATTACAGAAGTAGACATTTCGTCCGATCTGGACCATTAACTAGTCACAGTGATCCAAGTCGGACCGAAACATGGTCATAAGTTTCTTTCTCCTATGTGCGGGTCATTTGTGTATCCCAGTCACGGTATTGTACCATTTTGTTCTTTACCTCCGGACCTCATTCCAAAGGTATGCTTCCTCAGTTGGTCTACCCCTTTCCTGGAATTTACCTGGAGTCACTTCTGGTAGTCACCACCCCTGCTGCCCAGTGAGGCCTCCTGACTGCTGGCCTCACTACTCAAGCTGTTAGTACCCGCTACCAGCTACAACCCAGTTAATCAGGAACTGTTTTGAGGAATTTCAAGTTCTCTCTTGAAGACAGTTAAGGATTTATTGGTAATCCCCCCTTATGCATGAAGGGCACTGATGAGTCGTGGCCCCTTAACAATTATTGAGTTCTCTCTGTATACTCATCACACCCCTGCTTTCCATTATAGGTATCTCGCTCGGTCTTCCAAACCTCTTGTGTGCCTATGTAGTAATTTCAGTGTACAGGTTTGGGATCAATCCTTTCAGTATCTTCCAGGTGTGGATTATGATGCATCTTTCTCGCCTACGTTCTAAGGAGTACAGTTCTATGAACTTCAGCGTTCCCAGTAAATTAGGTGCTTGACTGAGTTTATACGAGTTGTAAAGGTCCTCTGTACATTTTTCAGCTCGGCAATTTCACCTTCCTTGAAGGGGCTGTTAGTACACATCAGTTTTCCAGCTTAGAGAGAACAAGTGACCTGCAGAGTTTCGCTACTGGTTTGGGGTTTCTTGTTTTGAAGGTTACCTACCTGGAGGTTCTAATTATCCAAACTATCATTTTTTTTGCAATTGTGATAACATTGTTGTGCTCACAGTTGACCTAGATTATGTTGTGTGGTTTAAGTTTTTTGTACTTTGATCTTTTTATTTCTTCTATTCTTCTATGGTGTAATTGAAATTTGTCCTCATTGAAAATACTGTTGTCAATGGGGCACTGGAGACACCTGGAGTCTACCTGGAGGGCATTCCGGGGATCAACGTCCCCGCGGCCCGGTCCACGACCAGGCCTCCCGGTGGATCAGGGCCTGATCAACGAGGCTGTTACTGCTGGCCGCACGTAATCCAACGTACGAACCACAGCCCGGCTGATCGGGCACCGTCTTTAGGTATCTGTCCAGCTCCCTCTTGAAGACAACCAGGGGTCTTCCCGTAATGCTTGGAGGCTCACTGTGTCTTCTATGGATGTCACTTTCATGCAGATTCTGGTATAGTCTGCAAAAGATGATGCAGTGCTGTAACTGATGTTCCTGTGTATGTCAGAAACGATAATGAGAAAGAGAAGTGGGGTAAGGACCATGTCTTGGGGGACAACTTTTCACTGCAGCAGCACTAGATTTCACTGTTTAATCTGAGTTCTATTGGTGAGGAACTCAAAAATCTATCTGCTCTCTTTCCTAGTTATTCCTTTTGCAGGTATTTTGTTGAATTATTTCATGGTCGCACTCATCAAAGGCTTTTGCGAAGTCAGTGTACGCGTCTGCATTTTGTCTGTCTGCAAGAGCACCCAAGGCCATGTTGAAGTGGTCCAGCAGTTGCGAAAGGCAGAAGCAACCTGTTCTGAACCCATGTTGACCTGGGTTGTGCAACTGTTGCACCAGTACTACCCCCCCCCCTTCCCGCCTGCACCACCATCCCCCTCCCTCCCCGCCATCACCACCACCGCGCCAGCATAGCCTCCCCTTCCATTAAAACCACCTCCCCTCCATGCCAGGACCATCCCCCCACTGCCTGCACCTCCTCCCCCTCCCATTAAAACCACCTCCCCCTCCCTGCCAGACCATCCCCCCACTTCCTGCACCACCTCCCCTTCCCATTACCACCTCCTCCCCTGCCTACACCACTTCCTCCATCTCATCACCTCCCCATTCCATCACAAATCCACCCCCCCAGCACCACTTCCCTACCTCCACAGCTGTCCCACCAGTTCCCCACCACTTTGAGCCTCTCCTTCTTTTCCCCCCTACCTTCAACCCCTCTCCACCACTATCCCATCAACCCTCGCTCGCCACCCACACTTCCCCTCCACCCCTATCCAATTCCCACCCCCATCACTCCATCCTCCACTTTTTCTCCACCTCCAGCAAAATTTCCACCCCAATCGACTCCCTTTTTACCCCTTCCACTCCTTCAACCCTGCACGATTTCCTCCCCTGCCCCGCTTCTCCCCACTACTCCCTCCCCCACCACCTCTTTCCCCACCACACCACTTCTTCACCATCCTTCCCCTCCACCTCATCCCCTACCACCCCATCCCCCATCACCCCATTTTCCACCACCCATTCACCTCCCCTTCTCCACCACCCCTTTCTAACACCTATCACCCCTTCTCCACCATCCCTTCCCCACTACCCCATCCCCACCATCCATTAACCTCCCCTTCCCCTCCACCCATTTTTAACACCCACCACCCCTTCTCCACCATCCCTTCCCCACTACCCCATCCCCACCATCCATTCACCTCCCCTTCCCCACCACCCCTTTCTAACACCTATCACCCCTTCTCCACCATCCCTTCCCCGCCACCCCATCCCTCACTCCCCTCTTACCCCACCACCCTTTCCCCAAAACTCCCTAAAGCCTCCTCCCTAGCACCTCCACCAGCAGGCAGCTTGCTGGGGGTGTGAAGGAACATTCACACACTGCTACTCGATACCCCTCACCACTGCCCCCTACCACGCGTAAACTCTACCCCCAACACCCCACCCCACCCACTTCCCTCCCTCCCTCCCTCAATCCCTTCCTCCGCCCGTCCATCTCTTTTCCCTCTTTTTTTTGTCCTCTCCATCCCACTTTTCTTCCACTCCCTTCCCTCTTTCCCTCTCAGCTCATTAACCCCTCCATCTCTTCACCCCCTCCCTGTCTTTTCCTTCTTTTCCTCCCACGTTTTCACCTATCTTTCCCCTCTTTCATCCCCTCCATTTGTGTCCCTCTTTTTTCTATTCTATTTCTTTTCCTCTCTCTTTCCTCCTCTTCCTCTTTCCATCCCGTCCTCTTATCCAGCTACGTTTCGCTCCGCGCACCATGTAACATTTCGAACTCAGTTTCGTTTTTCTTCCTTCCCTTTTTTTTCTTTCTTTTATTAATATTCTTTATTTTTCTTCTTTCTACTTTTTTTGCGCGTGTGTGTGTGTATGTACTCACCTAGGTGTGATTGCGGTTGCAGGGGTCGAGTCACAGCTCCTGGACCCCGTGGGTGTGTGTAAGACATGGATTTTCTGAACCCCTGGTGGCAATAAGTGGCACTGTCTTGGTTTATAGCTAAAACAGAGTATAAAACAACTCTAACAACACAGTAGTGAGGAACTAATGTGAAGGACTTGGAAGGAAGTCATAGGATCTCACCTTCAAGGATCACAAAAGTATTATTACCACATTCTCGATGAAAATAATCGAATGATTAATGAGAACCTTAAAAGGATGATCCTTCTAAAGCCCCTTCTAAGGCAGGGTAAATAGAAGAACTGGAGAATGTTCAGAGAACCTTCAGTATCGGTATATATTCAGGTCTAACTCTGTCTAGAACGGAAAAAGTTATTTTTCCACAACTGCTATGAAATGGAGTCGACCAAGAAATATGCACTTCTTTCATATTAATATAATCGCCCAATCTACAACAAGTGTCAGGGGCCCAGAACTGTTCAACAGCCTCCCTTAATATATAAGCGAGATTACAAATAGACACGCATCTGTCTTTAACAGGGAACTGGACAGATATCTAAAATCAGTACCAGATCAGCCGGGTTGTGATTCGTACGTTGGACTGCGTGTGGTAGTAGTAAGAGCCTGGTTGATCAGGTCCTGATCCACCGTGAGGCCTGGTCATGGACTGGGCCGCGGGGGCGTTGACCCCTGGAGCAAGTCCAGGTAGTGTGGCTTTGTAAATGGTCCAAGTCAGACCAAAACGTCGTGGTGAGCTCCTCTCTATGTGCGGGTTATTTGTGTATTGTTCCAGTCACGGTATTGTGCCTTTCCGTTCTTTAAATCCAGGCCCAACTGCAGCCACCATTTATTGTACAGGTTTTTATTACTAATTCCAGATGGCATAAGAACATAAAGAAGGAACACTGCAGCAGGCCTACTGGCCCATGCGAGGCAGGTCCAAGTCCCCCACCGACCTAAGCAAATGCCCCAACCTAGTCAGGTCAGTTAACGCCAGTATAATTTCTGCATCGCTGGTAGGTTATGTAGGACCTGCAGCCCTAGAATGTACCTTTCCGGGCTCTAGAAACTGAACTTAAAATTACTACGAGCCCCCAAAGCATTCCAATGATCTGCACTTGAACAAGCGAGACAACTCCTCTACGATGTTACTGTCAGCAAGAGATGAAATGCGTTAGTTTTTGGCTAAACGTCAGTTGAAGAATAATGCTGATCATCTGACAGTATTGACGGGGGTGTGGGGAGGCGGGGCATCGTGGAGTGGGGAGGCGAGGCATCCTGGTGTGGGGAGGCAAGGCGGGGTGCTAAAGCTCTGGTATCAACACTATGACACTCGGAACCTGAGCCAGGATTGGTGCCACTGTCAGCTGGGACTAGAGCTGATCTTCAGTCCTCAATGAGCTATTTAAAGTAGGGCGGAATTGCTGGTGGTTGTGTGCGAGATACTGGTGGATGAGCCCCACTCATCACAGTCTGTGATATGCTGCTGACAGTGGAACAGATTTTAACAATTTGCCCTTGGCTTAAGTCTTCCTTTCCGCCTTCATCAAGATTTTTTATAATTACCGAGGTGCCTGTAGGGGCCTCCAGGAACTTTAAGGGAATCTTTTGATAATGTGAGGGATATAGGAGTGGTAGTGTCTGAGGATCTCGCTTTCAAGGATCACAACAGTGCCACGATCACAACTGCAAAGAAAATGATAGGACAGATAATGAGAGCATTCAGAACAAGAGATGCCAAGTCAATGATGATCCTTTTCAAATCACTTGTTCTCTCTAGGCTGGAATACTGCTGTACATTAACATCTCCGTTCAAAGCAGGTGAAATTGCCGATCTAGAGAGTGTACAGAGAGCCTTTACTGCACATATAAGTTCTATCAAACACCTCAACTACTGGGAACGCTTGGAAGCACTGGACTTGTACTCGATGGAACTCAGGCGAGAGAGATATATCAAAATCTACACTTGGAAAATCCTAGAAGGAATGGTCCCGAATCTGCACACACAAATCACTTCCTACGAAAGTAAAAGACTGGGCAGGCGATGCAAATACCCGCAATGAAAAGAAGGGGCGCTATTTGTACACTAAGAGAAAACACCATAAATGTCCGGGGCGCAAGACTGTTCAACAGCCTCCCAGTAAGCATAAGGGGCATTACCAATAGACCCCTGGCTGCCTTCAAGAGGGAGCTGGACAGACACCTAAAGTCGGTGCTGGATCAGCCAGGCTGTGGTTCGTACGTTGGACTGCGTGCGGCCAGCAGTAAGAGCCTGGTTGATCAGGTCCTGATCCACCGGGAGGCCTGGTCGTGGACCGGGCCGCGGGGGCGTTGATCCCCGGAATAACCTCCAGGTAGACTCCAGGTAGATTAATTTAATGACTTAAATAATGTTTGCTATTTGAACTTGGTATGATAGATTTTTGTATTGTGTTTATTCGTTGCTTTTATTGCTTGTTGATTTTATCCACGTTTTTTTTTCAAGAATAATTTTTTTTATGCCTGTGAGCGCTAAGTAACTACACAGTCAAATGTCGCAACAACTACTACTACTAAAATAGAGCATAACGATAGCGATTTTGTATTCCGGAGCCGATGGAAGAAGTGAAGAGTTGGAGACTGTTGTGAGTGGCACGAGTAAGTAATGCACGGAGAAACATGTTGGTAAATCTACCTTCACTTGCTGCCACAGCTGAATCATCGGTAAGCAGGCACATAAATGTTACATGACTTGACTGGGTATTAGTGTGAGGAGCTATCAGTAGCACCAACATGGGTATACGCCGAGGTTTACATCCCCAGTTCGAAGAAGTAATGGTAGTAACGAAGTTTGCTTTTTCGATCACGGTAAATTATTTACATTCCCGCGAACTTGGGTAAAATATGAATATTCAGAGTGATATTATAATGATCTCGGTTCTTGATATTGTTTCTGTTTATCATCGAGATATTGGCTCGGGTCGCACGGATTAAACTTTGCCTCGGTAAATTCTATTTGTGGTGAAGGGCCAGTCGACAATTATCATACATCTTGTGGGAAAGTCACGGGCCCCGGCGTGTCCTCAGGCATGTTGATTATGTACCCAAACTTCTGGTGACAGCGATGATGTACGAAGCCTTCTAGCGCTAACAAGATGCTCTTGATATATATATAATATATATTTTAGCTAAGTCTGCCAGACACTTTTATCTGAGAATCTTAGTTATGTAGTAGCCAAACGTATCTCGGTGCCATTTTAGCAAAGATGGTGATTATGTCGGCAAGTATTTCTGGTAAGTACGAGAAACAAATTTTAAGAGCCAGTCTTTTCTTGGCGACTGTTGGCTAGTCTGAGATCTTTTGCACAAGTTCCAGTGTTAGTCCCTAAAGTGTTGTAGCTACATTTTTACCCTGGGTAACTATGTCCAATAAAATTTACACCAGTGTACTATTGTGAACCGCTAAGCCCCGGGCGCTGTCAACACCGCACTACATAAGTTGGCTTCGGGATTTGACGCTTAAAACTGTCGTCCTTCTAAGCTTTTACACGCTGAAATCCGAAGTAAATTAACAGCTTACTAAGCAAAGAAAGATACTGCCTTAAGGAGAGCTTTAAAGACTTTAACTGAACGCCTTGTCATCTCTAATGCTAATATTACCATTGAGATCAGCGTGTAGTGTCAAGATGCAGAGAAAAAAGTGTAAAGAATTAGAATATGTTGTTGTGGTATGAAGGTTAATATAATCCATAAAGCTGAAGAGAGAGAGATTAAGACTGGTCATTTAGAAAGGAGGAATCAAAATAGATTTACCTCGAGGGTGTAGATGGCCATACAGGCCTTAGCGAACGTTCCAAGAAGGCTTGGAAGGATAGTGAAGGTGGGTTTGAGCACTAAGATCTTGAGCATCAGGCAGGCATATGTTACAGGTGTTAGATTGGAGTGAATGGAGGCTGGTGGCTTTATTCTTCAGATTCGTTTCGTTGTTGGATTATAATTATCAGCGTAGTAATACCTATGAAAGGATTCAGGGTCAAGAGTGTGACGAGCATAAATTTAGAAGGTGGGTCGTACACTGCCTTAATTCATGAGAATAAATGGGGATGTTGCGGCTGGGTGGGTCAAGCAGATCATTATTTTCTTATGGTTGGAATATCTCTCATATTCACTCACACTCATTCAGTCACACTCATTCACTCACACACACACTCATTCTCACTCACATACCCTCACATACCCTCACATACTCTCTCATACCCTCACATACCCTCACATACTCTCGCATACTCTCACATACTCTCACATATTCTCACATATTCTCACATTCACTCTCACATTCTCTCACATTCTCTCTCTCTCTTTCTCTCTCTCTCTCTCTCTCTCTCTCTCTCTCTCTCTCTTTCTCTCTCTCTCTCTCTCTCTCTCTCTCTCTCTCTCTCTCTCTCTCTCTCTCTCTCAACACATACCGAGTATAGGTTCGAGGGAATAAGGGAGGCTTAACATCAGCCCAATAATCTTTGCAGCCAATGCTCGTTTGGCAAATATATGAACAACCCTCAGGAATCTCAACAAAAGAATAATTTTAGACACTTTAGACAACATGTCGCAGGGTCCTTCATGGAGTATCCAGCACCGGCAAGGAGCCCAAACTTGATAAAATGTGTTTAGAAGCTGAAGACAGTATAGAGGAATGCAACGAGACTAGTTCCAGCATGAGGGGTGTGAACTGAGAGAAGGTTAATGAATTGAACCAAACGACAATTGAGGACAGAGAACATGGGCGGATACAATAGTATACAAAATGCTTAAGGTAGGGTAGACAGGGAGAGACTGAGGCGAGAGACGGAAACTAGAAGAAAGTGAAGTTAAAGGGACAGATCTGCCGCAAGAATGTCAGATGGTATGTCTCCAGTCGTAGAGTGGTAGTGAAGTGGAATGATTTCGATGAGGAAGTGGTAAAGGCAGAGTCCACGTTTACTTTAAATAACAAGTACGACAGAGCCCACGATGCTACAAGGGAGTGACTCTAGCAAGTTAAGAGGTGGGGCCAAAAGCTAAGAATCTATCAGTCGACCACTGCAACAGCAAATACACAAGAATGGAGGAACACTGCAGCAGGCCTACTGGCTAATACAAGGCAAGTCCCTATCAAAACTAGTCATTCCCACCCATGTGTTTGTCCAACTTTTTCCAACCTCCCCCCCCCCCTCTCTCTCTCTCTCTCTCTCTCTCTCTCTCTCTCTCGCACACACACCTTCAATCCCTTGGATCATCATCCCTCAACATGATAATGGTTTACAATACAGACAGGTTGATAAGTAAGATACATGTGCAACAGTTAGGTATCTTTATTCCAAGACGTTTCGCCCACACAGTAGGCTTCACATTGCTCCAGACTATGAAGCAAAACTTCTCCAGGCTGAGGGACTGACCACAAAACTACGTCTTCAAGGTGATGGATGGATTACATCGTGTTTACATCTCTACTGTTTCTGCTCACTCTTCTGTACTCGACTGAAGAAACCTTCTGTGTAGGAGAAACGTTTCGGAATAAAGATAACTAACTGTTGCATGCGTCTCATCATTATCCCTATATATAGGCCTGGTCTGGGACCGGGTCGCGGGGGCGGTGACCTCTGGAAACGACTCCAGGTAAACCTTCGGGTAAACTTCCAGCTGCTAATAAGGTGCTAGATAGTACTAAGTAATAAACACTTCCCAGTAATTAAAAAATCCTTCTTGCTTTGTGTTCTTGTTGTTTGTTCTGCAGGTGCACGGCCTTATTCTGTTCTGCAGGTGCACGCCCTTATTCTGTTCTGCAGGTGCACGGCCTTATTCTGTTCTGCAGGTGCACCCCCTTATTCTGTTCTGCAGGTGCACGGCCTTATTCTGTTCTGCAGGTGCACCCCCTTATTCTGTTCTGCAGGTGCACGGCCTTATTCTGTTCTGCAGGTGCACCCCCTTATTCTGTTCTGCAGGTGCACGGCCTTATTCTGTTCTGCAGGTGCACCCCCTTATTCTGTTCTGCAGGTGCACGCCCTTATTCTGTTCTGCAGGTGCACCCCCTTATTCTGTTCTGCAGGTGCACCCCCTTATTCTGTTCTGCAGGTGCACCCCCTTATTCTGTTCTGCAGGTGCACCCCTTATTCTGTTCTGCAGGTGCACCCCCTTATTCTGTTCTGCAGGTGCACGCCCTTATTCTGTTCTGCAGGTGCACCCCCTTATTCTGTTCTGCGGGTGCACCCCCTTATTCTGTTCTGCAGGTGCACCCCCTTATTCTGTTCTGCAGGTGCACGCCCTTATTCTGTTCTGCAGGTGCACCCCCTTATTCTGTTCTGCGGGTGCACCCCCTTATTCTGTTCTGCAGGTGCACGCCCTTATTCTGTTCCGCAGGTGCACGCCCTTATTCTGTTCTGCAAGTGCACGCCCTTATTCTGTTCTGCAGGTGCACGCCCTTATTCTGTTCTGCAGGTGCACGCCCTTATTCTGTTCCGCAGGTGCACGCCCTTATTCTGTTCTGCAGGTGCACGCCCTTATTCTGTTCTGCAGGTGCACCCCCTTATTCTGTTCTGCAGGTGCACGCCCTCATTCTGTTCCGCAGGTGCACGCCCTTATTCTGTTCTGCAGGTGCACGCCCTTATTCTGTTCTGCAGGTGCACGCCCTTATTCTGTTCTGCAGGTGCACACCCTCATTCTGTTCTGCAGGTGCACGCCCTTATTCTGTTTTGCAGGTGCACGCCCTTATTCTGTTTTGCAGGTGCACGGCCTTGTTCTGTTCTGCAGGTGCACGCCCTTATTCTGTTCTGCAGGTGCACGGCCTTATTCTGTTCTGCAGGTGCACGGCCTTATTCTGTTCTGCAGGTGCACGGCCTTATTCTGTTCTGCAGGTGCACGCCCTTATTCTGTTCTGCAGGTGCACGCCCTTATTCTGTTCTGCAGGTGCACGCCCCTATTCTGTTCTGCAGGTGCACGCCCTTATTCTGTTCTGCAGGTGCACGCCCTTATTCTGTTCTGCAGGTGCACGCCCTTATTCTGTTCTGCAGGTGCACGCCCTTATTCTGTTCTGCAGGTGCACGCCCTTATTCTGTTTTGCAGGTGCACGCCCTTATTCTGTTTTGCAGGTGCACGACCTTGTTCTGTTCTGCAGGTGCACGCCCTTATTCTGTTCTGCAGGTGCACGCCCTTATTCTGTTCTGCAGGTGCACGCCCTTATTCTGTTCTGCAGGTACACGCCCTTGTTCTGCAGGTACACTTCCTTGTTCTGCAGGTACACTGCCTTGTTCTGCAGGTACACTTCCTTGTTCTGCAGGTACACTGCCTTGTTCTGCAGGTACACTGCCTTGTTCTGCAGGTACACTGCCTTGTTCTGCAGGTACACTGCTTTGTTCTGCAGGTACACTTCCTTGTTCTGCAGGTACACTCCCTTGTTCTGCAGGTACACTCCCTTATTCTGCAGGTACACTCCCTTGTTCTGCAGGTACACTCCCTTGTTCTGCAGGTACACTGCTTTGTTCTGCAGGTACACTGCTTTGTTCTGCAGGTACACTCCCTTGCTCTGCAGGTACACTCCCTTGTTCTGCAGGTACACTCCCTTGCTCTGCAGGTACACTCCCTTGTTCTGCAGGTACACTCCCTTGTTCTGCAGGTACACTCCCTTGTTCTGCAGGTACACTCCCTTGTTCTGCAGGTACACTGCATTGTTCTGCAGGTACACTCCCTTTTTCTGCAGGTACACTGCTTTGTTCTGCAGGTACACTCCCTTTTTCTGCAGGTACACTGCTTTGTTCTGCAGGTACACTCCCTTGTTCTGCAGGTACACTCCCTTGTTCTGCAGGTACACTCCCTTGTTCTGCAGGTACACTCCCTTGTTCTGCAGGTACACTCCCTTGTTCTGCAGGTACACTCCCTTGTTCTGCAGGTACATGCCCTTGTTTTGTTCTACGGGTACACGCCTTTATTTTCTTCCAGTTTCAACGCTTCCTTTGCAGCAACATTGAAGATCTGAGCCGAAGGATCAATAGTGCTTAGAGAACTCTCAAAATACCGACAATGAAGATCAATTTAGAAATAAAGGAATTACATCTATAGCTACTATAATGAACAGGAGGTTAACAGCAAAATCTGTCTTCTCGTAACTGGAAAGAGACAGGAAATACAAACAATTTATATTCAGTATGATATCGTTTTAACTAGAATCAAATTTGTGTGCACGAAGCTGCCAATGTGTCAGGGGGAGACGGAAACATTGTTAAAATCATTAGTAGTCTTTTATTGAAAGGATGCGCCATCAGTGTGCTGTGATCATAATATATGTGATAGCTACGCAGTGGGTATAAAGGTAGATATGCTACCGTGTCGTATTCCATCACGCAGGATGGGGTTCGTACAAGGTTTTGCAGTGTTAGCCTGAACTGAGAGACTTCAGTAGTGTCAGCCCAAGCTGAGTGACTTCAGTAGTGTCAGCCCAAGCTGAGAGACTTCAGTAGTGTCAACCCAAGCTGAGAGACTTCAGTAGTGTCAGCCCAAGCTGAGAAACTTCAGTAGTGTCAGCCCAAACTGGGAGACTTCAGTAGTGTCAGCCCAAGCTGAGAGACTTCAATAGTGTCAGCCCAAGCTGAGAGACTTCAGTAGTGTCAGCCCAAGCTGAGAGACTTCAGTAGTGTCAGCCCAAGCTGAGAGACTTCAGTAGTGTCAGCCCAAGCTGAGAGACTTCAGTAGTGTCAGCCCAAGCTGAGAGACTTCAGTAGTGTCAGCCCAAGCTGAGAGACTTCAGTAGTGTCAACCCAAACTGGGAGACTTCAGTAGTGTCAGCCCAAACTGGGAGACTTCAGTAGGGCAATGTGGATATCAAGTATTCCAGCAAAGGTTCGTCAGCTACGGGAGCTTCAAAGGATTCGTTCCAGCGTACCTGGAGTCTACCTGGAGGGTATTCCGGGGATCAACGCCCCCGCGGCCCGGTCTACGACCAGGCCTCCCGGTGGATCAGGGCCTGATCAACCAGGCTGTTACTGCTGGCCGCACGTAGTCCAACGTACGAACCACAGCCCGGCTGATCCGGCAATGACTTTAGGTATTTGTCCAGCTCCCTCTTGAAGGCAGCCAGGGGTTTATTGGTAATTCCCCTTATGCTCGGTGGGAGGCTGTTGAACAATCTTAGGCCCCGGACACTTACGGTGTTTTCTCTTAGTGTACCAATAGCGCCCCTATTTTTCATTGCGGGTATTTTGCACCCCTGCCCAGTCTTTTACTTTCGTAGGGAGTGATTTGTGTGTCCAGATTCGGGACCATTCCTTCTAGGATTTTCCAAGTGTAGATTATGATATCTCTCTCTCTCCTGCGTTTCAACGAGTACAAGTCAAGTGCTTCCAAGCGTTCCCAGTAATTCAGGTGCTTGATAGAACTTATACATGCAGTAAAGGATCTCTGTACACTCTCTAGATTAGCAATTTCACCTGCTTTGAACGGAGATGCTAATGTACAGCAATATTCCAGCCTATAGAGAACAAGTGATTTGAAAAGGATCATCACTGGCCTGGCATCTCTCGTTTTGAACGTTCACATTATCCATCCTATCATTTTCTTTGCACTTGTGATAGTGGCACTGTTGTGATCCTTGAAAGTGAGATCCTCAGACATTACTACTCCCAGGTCCCTTACATTATTTTTCCGCTCTATTGTATGGCCAGGGTTTGTAGTATACTCTGTTCTAATTATTATTCCCTCCAGTTTTCCATAACAGAGTAGTTGGAATTTATCCTCATTTAACATCATATTGTTTACCGTTGCCCACTGGAAAACTGTTTATATCTTCTTGGAGGTGAACCGTGTCCTCAATAGATGACAGCCTCACGCAGATCCTAGTATCATCTGCAAAAGATGATACGGTGCTGTGGGTTATATCTCTGTCTATGTCTGATATGAGGATGAGGAACAGGATGGGGGCGAGTACTGTGCCTTGTGGAACAGAGCTCTTCACTATGGCAGCCTCCGATTTAACTCTGTTGACTACTACTATCTGTGTTCGATTGGTTAGGAAGTTGAAGATCTATCTTCCCACTTTGCCAGTTATTCCTTTAGCACGTATTTTATGCGCTATTACGCCATGATCGCAATTGTCAAACGCTTTTGCAAAGCCTGTGTATATTACATCTGCATTCTGTTTTTCTTCCAGTGCATCCAAGGCCATATCATAGTGATCCAGTAGTTGTGAGAGGCAGGAGCGACCTGCCCTGAACCCATGTTGCCCTAGATTGTGCAGTTTTTGGGAATCCAGGTGGTTTGCAATGATGTTTTTTAGCACTCAAAGATTTTTATGTGGGACCACAGTCCGGCTGATCCGGCACCGTCTTTAGACATCTGTCCAGCTCCCTCTTGAAGACAACCAGGGGTCTACTGGTAATGCCCCTTATTGCTGGTGGGAGGCTGTTGAACAGTCTTGGGCCCCGGACACTTATTGCGTTTCTTTTAGTGTACCAGTGACGCCCCTACTTTTCACTGGGGGTACGTTGCATCGCCTGCCAAGTCTTTTGCAGGAGTGATTTCTGTGTGCATATTAAGGACCAGTACCTGCAGAATCTTCCAGGTGTAGATAATGATACATCTCTCTCGCCTGCGCTCCAGTGAGTACAAGTTAAGTGCTTACAAACGTTCAACATAGCTGAAGTTACTATCACTTAGAATTTGCCGCATCTGATGTTATTATTAATTTATTATTTATTTATTATTGCTGCTGTATTCATCGATAAGAACTAAACCAGGAAGGGCCTTGGAGCACCTGAGAAATGGGACGAGTGAAAGTAATCGGCTTTGATATGAGGTGGATAAGGGTACCTACCTTTGATGAGTTCCGAGACTTTTTCTACTCTTAGAGCCCAGCCTTGGGCCAGGCTCGTCTGGTGCTTGTCAACCGGGATGTTGCTACTGATGGTAGAACCAATTCATTGAATGCAAAACCTCTTCAGCAGCATGGAGGCAGCCGACCATCTCCTGAAGGGTTACCGCTGTGGTGGTGAGAGTTGAGGCAGCAGGTGCCGCAGACGACCACCATAATGAACACTGTCACTGGGTGTTTATACAGAACATGTAGCTAGATGAAGCACACTTCCAACGAAGATAAAATATTACTCCGGAGTGAGATTAAGCAGGCGATAGGCAGTAAAGATGGGCCAGGGAAGATTGGTGATGAGAATTTAAACACAAGAGGTGTGAAGATGGCAAGATTAAATATAAAGCGTGCGCTGTGGAAACGTCCATGAGACAGACATGGTTGAGATAGAACAAGTAAAGTGAAGACCTTTTTCACGGACGACCTTCTAAGACCTGAAGGAGACGAAGTGTATTAATAATCAGGTGTGAACATAATTATGCGGAAAGATGTTAGCAAGAGGCGAGGGTGTACAAAACTCCTTCCCTGTAATAAATCTGACGACTTGGTTAGGGTGTTTGCTTAACCACTGGCTACACGCTCAACATGGTTATTGTATATGAGCCAGAAGTTAAGATATCTAAGGCTTCATAGTGCCGAATGGAAGTTTTGCCACACAACGGGTACGCTAAAAAAAAAGTACCCTATTTTCCGGCATATAAGACGCACCTTTCCCCACCTACCTCCAAAAAAAAAAAATCTTGGAAAATCATCCTGCGCGTTTTATGCTCAACGTCAAAGTCAAGAGTATGTTTGGGTTACGCTTTAGCAGTTGTTTACTCACGTTACGTTACAACTGCTTGAAAACAGTCGTCTTAAATCTTTCATGCTCTTGTGCTTTATATGACGGAAAATACGCCACAGTTTCCAAAAAGTTACTCGTGATACGAGAAAAAGACGTTTTATGGAGTGTGTGTCGACATTGTTTCTGATTTGTCCGATGAATTGAATATTGGAAGATAATAGAAGGAATTGATTGTGGAGGAGCAGTAGGTACTAATCCACTGTTATTGACACCCTTGTTACCAGTGGGGGCGGTTCTTGATCCAGGGAATTGGGCCTATGCTTCCCCTTCTTTGGATCGAACCTGAATTCCTTCCACTTTTTCCCAAGAGCTATATGACCCCTACTAATTAAGCGCTCCTCCAATGAACGTAATCTGTTGCTGAAGAAGCTTTGCTTGGACAACTTTTCGCTGTGTAAAGCTTCCAAACATGACTTTATGAAGCTCTACACAGACCTAAGAGTTGCCCTCAATAAAATCCTTATTTTTTTTTTTGCCACTTTCGTTTCTTTTATTCACTGTTGTAAGCAGTGTAGTTGATCAGGCCCTGATCCATCGGGAGGCCTGGTCATGGACCGGGCCGCGGGGGCGTTGATCCCCGGAATAACCTCCAGGTAACCTCCAGTAGCTCACTGAGATCCAGGCTGCCTTTCACTTCACCTGTGTATCCTAACCTGTGTGGCACTGCGACCTATAATGATTTTGCTAGACACTAAATGTAATGAATAATAATTTTTTTTTAAGCTAATACCTTTTGTTTCTGTTTTTATTTCCAAAGTGTAGGTTCTCATAAGATGTTCTGATGAACCAGTGTTGATGTAGGTCCTGTGGTGTAGCTACAGTGAACCAGTGTTGATGTAGGTCCTGTGGTGTACCTACAGTGAACCAGTGTTGATGTAGATCCTGTAGCGTAGCTACAGTGAACCAGTGTTGATGTAGGTCCTGTGGTGTAGCTACAGTGAACCAGTGTTGATGTAGGTCCTGTAGTGTAGCTACAGTGAACCAGTGTTGATGTAGGTCTTTTGGGGTAGCTACAGTGAACCAGTGTTGATGTAGATCCTGTAGTGTAGCTACAGTGAACCAGTGTTGATGTAGGTCCTGTGGTGTAGCTACAGTGAACCAGTGTTGATGTAGGTCCTGTAGTGTAGCTACAGTGAACCAGTGTTGATGTAGATCCTGTAGTGTAGCTACAGTGAACCAGTGTTGATGTAGGTCCTGTGGTGTAGCTACAGTGAACCAGTGTTGATGTAGGTCCTGTAGTGTAGCTACAGTGAACCAGTGTTGATGTAGGTCCTGTGGTGTAGCTACAGTGAACCAGTGTTGATGTAGATCCTGTAGTGTAGCTACAGTGAACCAGTGTTGATGTAGGTCCTGTAGTGTAGCTACAGTGAACCAGTGTTGTAGATCCTGTAGTGTAGCTACAGTGAACCAGTGTTGATGTAGGTCCTGTAGTGTAGCTACAGTGAACCAGTGTTGATGTAGATCCTGTAGTGTAGCTACAGTGAACCAGTGTTGATGTAGGTCCTGTGGTGTAGCTACAGTGAACCAGTGTTGATGTAGATCCTGTAGTGTAGCTACAGTGAACCAGTGTTGATGTAGGTCCTGTAGTGTAGCTACAGTGAAACAGTGTTGATGTAGGTCCTGTAGTGTAGCTACAGTGAACCAGTGTTGATGTAGGTCCTGTAGTGTAGCTACAGTGAACAACAACAATTTTCCGGCAGACTTTTGCCCCGGAGAAACTGTTGAAAATCTCACTTAAAGAAAAATAAATAGCTTTTTTTGCTTGTTTAATTTTTGCATGATTTACTGATCTCTCATAGATCATTAACATGGCCCAAATGAGTTAATAATCTCTCTCAAACTCGTATGATTACTGATCTCTTCCAAGTTATTAACATGATGCAGGTATGAGCTACCGGTCTCTCTCAGGCCATTTCCTTGAATCCTTTTAATCGACTATACATTCGTTATCATGCAAAATAGCAATTAAGGCAATTTACTTTATTATCCATAATTAGCGAAGCGAAAATATATTAAGACAAACAGGCACGCATACTGAAAACAACAATCAGAAAAAATGCACGAAAAATTCGCATCGCTCATAATGTGACCAAGAAAATGTAAACAGTAGCCAGGGAGGTCTGGCATACATGGATAAGTACTGGTGCCTCACCTCTTGTTGACCCGCGGGCCGTTCAGACCTCCGGTACTGTCTGTAAGTGGGCTTGTGTTGATCCTCTGCTGTGCCTGGAGGTTACCTGGAGGTTATTCCGGGAATCAACGCCCCCGCGGCCTGGTCCATGACCAGGCCCCCCGATGTATCAGGGCCTGATCAACTAGGCGGAGGAAGAAGACAAAGTATAAGGGGAGGAAATGTTTTACACCTAACACATCACTCGTCTTTCCCCCCATCCTGTGCTTGGGTGAGGTGGGTGAAATTCAATCGCAAAAAAAGTGATTTCTTTTGCGTGTTTATTTTTTGTTAGTCTGCAAAGCGGTCAAGAATTCTGGGAGGTTTGCTTTAGAGGCTCGGCACAACCTGGCAAGCAATTATGTAATGTGGAACTTAGTGCCTAACTTAAAACGTAAGTCCTCAGAAATGATCTTGCGTCACCCTAGTATAGACTAGAATAAATTGTGTGTGTGTGTGTGTGTGTGTGTGTATATATATAATATATATATATAAATATATATATATATATATATATTATATATATATATATATATATATATATATATATATATATATATATATATTACTTTATGTTAATGTAAAAATTAATATTTTTTTTACCGAAAGAGCCTTTGAAAACTTACCAAACTTTTTATTATAACAAGCGCAATTTAATTTAGCCTAATCCAACTAAATATATTTTAGATACGTTTACAATAATTTAATAATAAACAAACACAACGAAATATATTTTTTTTCGTTAGGCTCAATGATTTTTGCAAAAATATTGCATACACAAATTTTCGCTTTCACACACACACACACACACACACACACACACACACACACACACACACACACACACAACACCTGACGACACTAGAGGACAGGAGAGATAGGAGGGAGATGATAACGACATAAAATACTGAGAGGAATCGACAAGGTGGACAGAGAGAGGATGTTCCAGAGATGGGACACAGCAACAAGGGGTCACAGTTGGAAGCTGAAGACTCAAATGGATCACAGGGATGTTAGGAAGTATTTCTTCAGTCACAGAGTTGTCAGGAAGTGGAATAGTCTGGGAAGTGATGTAATGGAGGCAGGATCCATACATAGCTTTAAGAAAAGGTATGATAAAGCCCATGGAGCAGGAAGAGTGACCTAGTAGCGGTCAGTGAAGAGGCTGGGCCAGGAGCTGTGAATCGACCCCTGCAACCACAGCTAGGCGAGTACACACCCACACTATCGACGTTAACTATCAGAAATAAAGGATAGCCTCGTGGCTGAAAGCATTTCTAAATATTAAATTTTTGAGCCACTCTAGTATATTCATAAATAATATAAATTAAACTTAGTGATGTTTAGATTGATAAAGTTCAACTCTCTTAGGTAAAACGATCTTTGTTTTATAAGCCATATCAGCAAGCTTTGTCCTTAATGCACCACAGGTATAAATACACACACACGCTTGTATTCATGGATGCAAATTCACACATTTTCCACTCCTTTGCCTTTGCTTTGTGGGTTTCGTTGCAAAATGATGTTCTTTCTTGAGCCTGTAGCTGGAGAGCCTATCTGGCCGTGTTCGTAGTTGGTATTGGGAAACTCTTAGTGACTCAGCAACATCAAGTCCAGGTCAGGAAGTGTTGGTTGCTCTCATAGACCCAGCAACATTAAACGCAGGAAGTGTTGGTTGCTCTTGTAGAACCTGGAACATCAAATCTAAGTTGCGTTAGCTGCTCTCTCATCATTCACGTCATGCCAGTCATTGTGGAATGAGAACGGAGAAAATGTTCCTTATAATTTTATACAAGCTCATTGTTCAAGCATCAACTTCAAATTGGAATGTTTGAGCCGGTGTGTAGGTGGTGTGTTGGCTTCACCTGTGCAGGAATTCTTGGTTAGTTAAGTGTTACGCCGTGTGAAACACCAGACATGAATTCATCAACGAATCCTGTCTTGTTTAGCAGCTAGTAGTAATGTGAATAACAAAGTGAAGAAGGTTCTCTTCCTGGATACATTGCAAGAGTTTACCCCTCATTCTTCTCTGTACCCCTACACTTCTCTCTGTACCCCTACACTTCTCTGTACCCCTACACTTCTCTCTGTACCCTACACTTCTCTCTGTACCCCTACACTTCTCTCTGTACCCTACACTTCTCTCTGTACCCCTACACTTCTCTCTGTACCCCTACACTTCTCTCTGTACCCCTACATTTCTCTCTATACCCCTACATTTCTCTCTGTACCCCTACATTTCTCTCTGTACCCCTACATTTCTCTCTGTACCCCTACACTTCTCTCTGTACCCCTACATTTCTCTCTGTACCCCTACACTTCTCTCTGCACCCCTACACTTCTCTCTGCACCCCTACACTTCTCTCTGCACCCCTACACTTCTCTCTGTACCCCTACACTTCTCTATGTACCCCTACACTTCTCTATGTACCCCCTACACCTCTGCACCCCCTTCACTCCTCTGTACCCCCCACACTCCCCCTGTAACCCCCACACTCCCCCTGTAACCCCCTCACACTCTCTGTACCACCTGCTAGTCTATGTAAACTATCTACTATGAGTTTGCTTCCTCCTGTTACTGGTTTTCATCTTCCATTGCTCATATTTCTTCTTTTATACTATCCATCATTGCGTGGTTGATTTCCGGTTGTGTACCACTTTCCTGTTTTCATTAATCAAGATGTGTCCTTACAGCCGAGTATGTCATCATTTTCTCTCTTGCCCCAGTTATTTTTTTTCCCGTGTTTTTATTCCATTACACCAGGTGTTCATCTTGCCTCCCTGTCAGCGTGTGGGGCCTCAATAACAACCCTTCCTCTAGCTTAAATAACGTGTGGTTTCCAACTATTTAAATGAAATAGATGTATCTTCCCTTTGCCAGACGTCATTCTTCCCCCTGTTATGTAATTTGTTTATACGTGAATGCGACTAATGTTATTTAACCTTATCTGGAATCACCTGATATTTAATTTAGGTACGAGTTTCTATCACCACAAAATTTATTAACTGTGACATGTCGGGAATGGAGCTTGTTATTTCTAGGACAGGTTGTCGGGTAAGGTGGTCTTCAAACCTTCCCTGTGGTCTGGTGTTAAGGGTGGTCGTCATGGCTGGGGACTGCTGTGTCCTTCCTACAGTACTTGACTGTCTACATCCTTGTGTGGCGCAGATCCTCAATTACTGGAATAATCATCGGCAAGCGTCGTGAAATTACAACCATCCAGAGATATTAAAGTCTCTACTTCCTTCGCTTCTGACGAATTCTCTGCTTTTCAACAGCCATACTGTTGAGCAAAAACCATTTTCTCCCACCACTGTGAGCGATGGATTCTTGAAGTAATCACAGTCGCTCGGGAGAGGTTTTTGTAGACGAGCATTTATTTTTAATTTGTTTACACAAACTATGATAGTCTTGCGCAGAATGACCCACACGAATTTAGCGCTTAATGTTAAAAAATCATGCCCTCACTATTCAAATAGAGCAAAGCGGCTGAAAGACAACTTAGATTTTGATACTTGCGATACTACCTGGAAGATATTCCGAGGATCAACGCCCCCGCGGCCCGGTCCATGACCAGGCCTACTAGCCTTCTTACTGTTTACCAATCATTGGTAAGAAGACACTACTGCTGCAGGGAGTCACCAAATGGTACAACCTTTCACCTGTGTTCGGTAGACGCTGGACTCCCACCCTGTTGAGTGTTCTTAGAGACTGTTTTTGCTTCTCCATACTGAGGGGACCTGCCTTTCACTACCCTTCCTTTTGTGTACAGACGCGCACACGCACCCACACAGGGAGAGTGGACTTAATAGAGACCAGTGAAGACGCGGTTCCAGGAGCTATGAATCGACCCCTGTAACCACAATTAGGTGAGTGCACACACACACACACACACACACACACACACACACACACACACACACACACACACACAACATAGTGTGAGAGACAGACAAACCACTGTTTAACAAGACTGTGAATCAGCATCATTCATCCATATAACATGGCCTATTCAGATTTACTAGCATTTGATAACATTTTATAGTGTCGCCTCAGTTTCGCCGAGGAAACTGACACGACATGGAAGAAGTTAAAACTGTGAAGGTACAGAGGTTGGGCGGGACGGGTCCTACCTTAACATGTTCCGCTTCCTGGTGTTGAACCTCAACTTGTTCCACGGGATTATTGGTGGCGCCTCTCTCCTGCCTTGGACTATCTTGCCATTCTTGTTCTCTGCTGCCGCTGTTACTTCATTCGTCTGCAAAAATCCCTGGTGTGATTGTTGTGACTGGTGTCGACACACTGGTGGCGGTGCAGGAAGTGTGTGTAGGGGCTCGTGAAGGTGAAGCAGATGATGTCCTTTCTTAACCACAGGCATCATGGTACTGTTGCAAAAACAGTGAAATGGGTGACTGTTAACGGTGCTTTTAACAGTTGAAATATCAACACTGTATCGCAGCTGCGCGCAGTGGGTGTCCCCTGTTTGCATGGCACACTTTATCGCCATTTATATTCAACCTAACTTTAGCTAGAAATGTGCTGTAAATGTTATGTGAAGAAATATAGTTGCTTGGAAGATGAGCTGTACTATGGTGGGTCGCGGCGGCTGCATTATGGTAGGTCGCGGCAGCGGCGGTTGCACTACGGTGGGTCGCGGCGGCTGCGGTTGCACTACGGTGGGTGGCGGCGGCTGCGGTTGCACTACGGTGGGTGGCGGCGGCTGCTGACTTAGTGCTGGGTTCACTGCTCTGAGAGATTATGACTTCTCACTAGCTGAACTGATGTTATATTCAGAAGAAACACAAGAATTATCATAATTGTTAATACAGTTGCTTTCTAAGCTGTAATTTTTCAAGAGAAAATTGAATAAAATATTAATAGATGAGGTGGTAAAATATTTTTTCTTCGTCTCTACATTTTGTTTACATTGCTATTATGTTTATAATTGTTTTCATCTCGTAAGAGATTGTTTGATTCTCTTTTAAAGGAAGTAAAGCGTTCTTTTTTTTTTTTTTTTTTAATATTTTTTTCGGTTGGGCGATTAATAAAACTGTTGTGTACTTGCTGGTACAGGGTGACCCAAAAGTCTGGACACAAAAAATATTACTAATATTGTGTTTTTTCCCGCAGTTACTCGAGTTACTGCATCGTGTTCATGTGAATCTTGCAAAGCGTGTTGAACTTTGCATCTCTGATGGTGGACATGTTCAACATGATATTCATTAAAATTATTATATAATTATTAAAAAATGCAATTTCGTCTTTGTCCAGGCTTTTTTGGTCACCCTGTATACAGGGCATCCTAACAGCACCTGCATGCATGTATACCTGTGAATATGTATGCCTACACACACTACCACTCTGCCAGATAATGTTTCAGTGGTAGTCTCAGGCTATTGATGTGCCAGTCTGTCGGACTTAGTTCCAGGCTGTTAGTGTCCCGTTCCAGTCCATTACAATATGTATAATTTTTTTCCGGTCTGTTACAGCGCTACGATTCCAGTCAATTACAGAGTTGGACTTTCCCGTCTGTTACAGTGAGAGTCTGACTGTAGGAGTTACCTCTTTACCTGCGAAGCTCATCAATAATATTCAAGAATCGACGACATTTGCTATAGTTTTTATGCGAGATTATAAATGAGAGGAAACTGCCTTTAAAATTTAATGTAAAAATAAGAGTAGTTACAGAAGCAACAGTGATAGGTATTAGTAAAAATAGAAGCATTAGTGGAAGTAATTGGTTGATCAGGCTCTGATCCACCATGAGGCCTGGTCACAGACCGGGCTGCGGGGGCGTTGACCCCCGGAACTCGCTCCAGGTAAACTCCAGGTAATAGAAGTCAAGTTGTAGTAGTACCAAAACCACAACGAGGATCTGTGGTAATAATAGATTAGGACTTGTAGCATACTAGCAGCAATAGGATTAACAGTAGTAATAGCAGCAGCACCAAGAACAGTAGCAGCAGCATCAGCAATAGCAGCAGCATTAGCGATAACAGTAGTAGTTGTAGTGTTAGCGGCAAAATGACAATAATAATGAGGCGCGTTACTTCAGCGCCTCCTGAGGTTTTGTAAGAAATGAAGAAGAAACTATGACTTGGTTCTCTAATTTCAGCTCGTCACTAATCGCTTCCGAGCTTCACTCGGGTTTCAGGGCGAGGCTTAAATTTATATGCCCTTCACCCCCGTCGTCACAAACTTGGGATTTCACAATATCATGAAAGTAAGAGTGACAAAAATGAGGAATCTTGTTAGCACGAGCTCTCGACAACGTCACGGCTATGAATGTCATCGACACCGTCTGAACCCAATATGAGCCGACGATGTAACTCACGGTGTAGGATGCACTCCGTCGTAGATATACAGTGTTGGTAAAATAAAGAAAGAAATGGTGCACAGCCAAATGGGAAAGGAAATGGCGAATCATTGTCTAGCCTGATAAAATCCCAGTCTGCACAATAGGATGTTATCCCTCACGATTGAAGATTAGAAGAGGAATTGCCACAGAATGGACACCCGTTGTCACCAAGGCATTACAACCATCATATGGAATTGAAAATTTAACTGCACTAAACAAGGGGATGGAGATTACTGTATTTACGGGGAAACGCTATATCTGAAAGCCATACAACCCTTTTGGGAATGGGAAGTTATCAGGTTTGATTCGATGAAAAGTAGTATAACTCCAATTTCTTAGATTAAGAGTCAGCATTAAGGCACTTGTTTTAAAGGGACCCAGGGGAGTAAAGATAATTGTGTCCCGTGGCTCGGTTGGCAACGCATTCATTTCAAATGCTGAGCATCAGTGGTTCGATCCCCGGCATGGGTGGAAGCGCTGAGTATTTTCCTTACACCTGCTGCCCCCTGTTCACCTAACAGTTAGTAGATACCTGGGTATTAGTCGACTGTTGTAGGTCGCATCCTGGGGAGGGGGTAGTATACCTTAGGAAGGGTAACAACTCTTAGCCTGTAAACTTGTTTTGTGCAAAAAAAAAAAAATCAGCTAAAGAGATCGGGTGTATGATGGCACCAGTGTGTTAGTGTTAAACTTAATATACGAGTGTTGTTGACAGTGTGTGTATATACTCAGCAGTGTGTCACTGTACCAGTGTTATTGTAAGAAGCAGAGTGTATCAGTGTAAGCGAGTGTAGGGCATCGGAGTAACGAACAGGAATTCTCTCTCCCTCTCTCTCTCTCTATCCCCTCAAGGAAGGTTCCTTGATGTTGGTGAGGGGCTCTTGATTTAGGGAATTGGATCTGTGCTCCAGTTCCCCGAATTAAGCCTGAATGCCTTCCACATCCCCCTCCCCCCAGGCGCTGTATAATCCTCCGGGTTTAGCGCTTCCCCGTTGATTATAATAATAATAATAATAATACTCTCTCTCTCTCTCTCTCTCTCTCTCTCCTCTCTCTCTTTCTCTTTCTCTTTTTTTTCTCTCTCTCTCTCTTTCTCTTTCTCTTTTTTCTCTCTTTCTTTCTCTTTTTTTCTCTCTCTTTCTCTTTCTCTCTTTCTCTTGTCTCTCCTTTCTCCCCTTCTCTCCCTTCTCTCTCTCCCTTCTCTCTCTCCCTTCTCTCTCTCCCTTCTCTCTCTCCCTTCTCTCTCTCCCTTCTCTCTCTCTCTACTCTCTCTCCCTTCTCTCTCCCTTCTCTCTCTCTCCTCTCTCTCCCTTCTCTCTCTCTCCTCTCTCTCCCTTCTCTCTCTCTCCTCTCTCTCCCTTCTCTCTCCCTTCTCTCTCCCTTCTCTCTCTCTCCTCTCTCTCTCCTCTCTCTCCCTTCTCTCTCTCCTCTCTCCTCCTCTTTCCCTCCCCCTCCCTCCTTCCCCCCATCGATGTTCCTTTTTTTTATGCTAGTGAGTGGAAACTCCTGCTCTCTGGCTACAACACTACTACCATCACAGGTAAGTCACTACAGCAACACTACCATCACAGGTAAGTCACTACAGCAACACTACCATCACAGGTAAATCACTACAGAAACACTACCATCACAGGTAAATCACTACAGAAACACTACCATCACAGGTAAGTCACTACAGTAACACTACCATCACAGGTAAGTCACTACAGTAACACTACCATCACAGGTAAGTCACTACAGCAACACTACCATCACAGGTAAGTCACTACAGCAACACTACCATCACAGGTAAGTCACTACAGCAACACTACCATCACAGGTAAATCACTACAGCAACACTACCATCACAGGTAAATCACTACAGCAACACTACCATCACAGGTAAGTCACTACAGCAACACTACCATCACAGGTAAATCACTACAGCAACACTACCATCACAGGTAAATCACTACAGCAACACTACCATCACAGGTAAATCACTACAGCAACACTAGCAACACAGGTAAGTCACTACAGCAACACTAGCAAGTCACTACAGCAACACTGGCAACACAAGTAAGTCACTACAGCAACACTAGCAACACAGGTAAGTCACTACAGCAACACTGGCAACACAGATAAGTCACTACAGCAACACTAGCAACACAGGTAAGTCACTACAGCAACACTGGCAACACAGATAAGTCACTACAGCAACACTGGCAACACAGATAAGTCACTACAGCAACACTAGCAACACAGGTAAGTCACTACAGCAACACTGGCAACACAGATAAGTCACTACAGCAACACTAGCAACACAGGTAAGTCACTACAGCAACACTGGCAACACAGGTAAGTCACTACAGCAACACTAGCAACACAGATAAGTCACTACAGCAACACTGGCAACACAGGTAAGTCACTACAGCAACACTAGCAACACAGATAAGTCACTACAGCAACACTGGCAACACAGATAAGTCACTACAGCAACACTGGCAACACAGATAAGTCACTACAGCAACACTAGCAACACAGGTAAGTCACTACAGCAACACTGGCAACACAGGTAAGTCACTACAGCAACACTAGCAACACAGGTAAGTCACTACAGCAACACTGGCAACACAGATAAGTCACTACAGCAACACTGGCAACACAGGTAAGTCACTACAGCAACACTGGCAACACAGATAAGTCACTACAGCAACACTAGCAACACAGGTAAGTCACTACAGCAACACTGGCAACACAGATAAGTCACTACAGCAACACTAGCAACACAGGTAAGTCACTACAGCAACACTAACAACATCGTGGATCAAGTTTCATATTGTTTACCTCCAGAATTTAGTCAGTTTTTATTATTATTTTACATTTAATTATGAATATCAATATTTTTATTTAAATATTTATATTTGTATTTATCAATATTAAAATATTAATAATGAAACCAAAATAAAATTATTAATATTATTATAATTTAAACCAGAATGACGACATTTAAGTATTTGTTTTTTCTTTAATTTTCTTCAATTATTCCTTTTTTTTCATAACATTGAAATGCCTCAACCAATCGGCTTCAAATCTTCATCGCTGATGTACGGTAACTAGGGCAAAATTCTAGGAGGGACAGGCATCTACAGGCAAACCTATAACCAAAGCTGTTGAACCCATTTCCAATAATTTCAAATGCCTACGACAATTCCAAAAACTCTGTACAGCGCAGCTTCCAGCGGTCATAACTGAGCCTCGTAACTCAACGACGGAGAAGAGTGAAACTGAAGTGTGTGCACGTGCACCTGTCAGTTGTCTGCGTAAAAATGTTAAATTTTCAGTCCCTTTAAATCGCATTACATATATCTGAGTAATTTTCTTCTGAATGGCTTCAGTAATTATGACTGATGTCTGGTATGGCCAGGGATAACACAGTGAATCTTGTTTGTGTTAATCTTGGTAGAATTACTGACAATTTGTTAGGTGAAAGAACACAAGTGAAACTAATGTGATGTGGATAATATTGCGTGTTTGTGTGTCATGTGGATAATATTATGTGTGTGGTTGCCATGTGGATAATATTATGTGTGTGGTTGCCATGTGGATAATATTACGTGTGTGGTTGCCATGTGGATAATATTACGTGTGTGGTTGCCATGTGGATAATATTACGTGTGTGGTTGCCATGTGGATAATATTACGTGTGTGGTTGCCATGTGGATAATATTACGTGTGTGGTTGCCATGTGGATAATATTACGTGTGTGGTTGCCATGTGGATAATATTACGTGTGTGGGTGTCATGTGGATAATATTACGTGTGTGGGTGTCATGTGGATAATATTACGTGTGTTGGTGTCATGTGGATAATATTACGTGTGTGGGTGTCGTGTGGGTAATATTACGTGTGTGGTTGCCATGTGGATAATATTACGTGTGTGGTTGCCATGTGGATAATATTACGTGTGTGGTTGCCATGTGGATAATATTACGTGTGTGGTTGCCATGTGGATAATATTACGTGTGTGGGTGTCATGTGGATAATATTACGTGTGTGGTTGCCATGTGGATAATATTACGTGTGTGGTTGCCATGTGGATAATATTACGTGTGTGGTTGCCATGTGGATAATATTACGTGTGTGGTTGCCATGTGGATAATATTACGTGTGTGGGTGTCATGTGGATAATATTACGTGTGTGGTTGCCATGTGGATAATATTACGTGTGTGGTTGCCATGTGGATAATATTACGTGTGTGGTTGCCATGTGGATAATATTACGTGTGTGGGTGTCATGTGGATAATATTACTTTGTGTGGTTGCCATGTGGATAATATTACGTGTGTGGTTGCCATGTGGATAATATTACGTGTGTGGTTGCCATGTGGATAATATTACGTGTGTGGTTGCCATGTGGATAATATTACGTGTGTGGGTGTCATGTGGATAATATTACGTGTGTGGTTGCCATGTGGATAATATTACGTGTGTGGTTGCCATGTGGATAATATTACGTGTGTGGTTGCCATGTGGATAATATTACGTGTGTTGGTGTCATGTGGATAATATTACGTGTGTGGGTGTCGTGTGGGTAATATTACGTGTGTGGGTGTCATGTGGATAATATTACGTGTGTTGGTGTCATGTGGATAATATTACGTGTGTGGGTGTCATGTGGATAATATTACGTGTGTGGGTGTCGTGTGGGTAATATTACGTGTGTGGGTGTCATGTGGATAATATTACGTGTGTGGATGCCATGTAGATAATATTACGTGTGTGGGTGTCATGTGGATAATATTATGTGTGGGTGCCATGTGGATAATATTACGTGTGTGGGTGCCATATGGATAATATTACGTGTGTGGGTGCCATATGGATAATATTACGTGTTTGGGTGTCATGTGGATAATATTACGTGTGTGGGTGCTATGTGGATAATATTGTGGGTGGGTGCCATGTGGATAATATTGTGTGTGGGTGCCATGTGGATAATATTGTGTGGGTGCCATGTGGATAATATTGTGTGTGGGTGCCATGTGGATAAGTGTACTCATCTAATTGTGGTTGCAGGGGTCCTGTTATAGCTCCTTCTCCCCCCCCCCCTCTTCATTGGTCGCTACTAGTGTGTACTCACCTAGTTGTGGTTGCAGAGGTCGAGTCAGGGCTCCTGTGTACTCACCTAGTTGTGGTTGCAAGGGCTGATTCAGAGCTCAACAGGTCTACTGGCCTATACGAGGCAGTTCTAATTCTCCCACCGGCTTAAGCCAATGCCTTGAACTAGTGAGGTCAGACACGTCACTTAAGGGAGGAGCACTGCATCCGACCTAGTAGCACAAGCTAGTCAGGTCCAACTCTCACCCACCTACACCCACTCGTGTATTTATTTTAAAACTAGACAATGTCTTGGCGTCTATGACGGTACTCGGGAGTTTGTTCCACTCATCCACAACTCTATTACCAAACCAGTGCTTTCCTATATCCTTCCTGAATCTGAATTTTTCCAATTTAAGGCCATTGCTGCGAGTCCTGTCTGTTAGATATTTTTAGCACGCTATTTACATCCCCTTTATTAATTCCTGTTTTCCATTTATACACCTCAATCATATCCCCTTTAATTCTACGCCTTTCTAGAGAGTGCAGGTTCAGGGCCCTCAGTCTATCCTCATGGGGAAGATTTCTGATACATGGGATCAACTTTGTCATCCTCCTTTGTACATTTTCCAGTGCATTTCTATCCATTCTGTAATACGGTGACCAAAACTGTGCGGCATAATCTAAATGAGGCCTAACAACCTGAGAACTTCTATTAGTTATACTTCTTGCTATAAAGCCAAGGATTCTGTTAGCTTTATTGCGAACACTAATGCACTGTTGTCTTGGGTTAATCAGACTTCCTTTTTTTTCAGGATTGACGGAACAGTTTGGCCTGTCCTTGAAGGTGGTGAGTATTTTTTTTCCCATATTTTTCACTCTTTTTTTTCCCAATTCAAGTCCTCTTCCTCCTGTCTTTGTTGTCCCTGCTAGATATGAACGTCGTAAAGATATTCAATTGTGCTGTCATCAAAGATTTGTTAAGTTTTACCATGAATTAAGGAAAGATCCTAGACTTGACCTTACGAAACAGACAAAGCAGATGCGATAGTAATTATGGACAAGGTAGATTATAGTGGAAAAATGAGCATGTTAGAAGATGGGAGAACTTAGTGCCTCTTAATACACAGACGGATGCTGAGACAGAGGCTGCCATATAGCGTGTGCACTATAGAAGACTTCAGCGTCAGTGACTTCTTGTGCCATATTGATACATATGTCTCAGTAAAACTGTGGCTCCTGCAGACGAGCATCAATTTGTCTGAGGACTCATCAGGAAGTGAATGACTCCACAAGAATCGTTACTTTGAGATGATTCTCGAAGTAAGTATTCACACATGGATGCATTGTGTGTCTGGATCCTTCTGATTTAGTATCAGTGACTGTGAGGCGTAGTTTAATTGTTGGTCTCGGGGGACGCGGGGGGGGGGGAGGGGTAATTCTCCAAATTTAAATTAGTTCATCTTTTAATTAACACAAAAATTTTTATCTGATTGTATATGTTTATTAAATGTTTTCCTGGGATGTTTTTCGTGGTGTGTGTGTACTCACCTAGTTGTGGTTGCAGGGGTCGATTCATAGCTCCTGGCCCCGCCCCTTCACTGGCCGCTACTGGGTCACTCCCTGCACCATGAGCTTTATCATACCTCTGCTTAAAGCTATGTATGGATCCTGCCACCACTACATCACTTCCCAGACTATTCCACTTCCTGACAACTCTGTGACTGAAGAAATACTTCCTAACATCCCTGTGGTTCATCTGAGTCTTCAACTTCCAACTGTGTCCCCTTGTTGCTGTGTCCCATCTCTGGAATATTCTGTCTCTGTCCACCTTGTCAATTTCTCTCAGTATTTTATATGTCGTTATCATGTCCCCCCCATCTCTCCTGTCCTCCAGTGTCATCATGTCAATTTCCCTTAACCTCTCCTCGTAGGACATACCCCTTAGCTCTGGGACTAGTCTTGTTGCAAACCTTTGCACTTTCTCTAGTTTGTTTACGTGATTGGCTAGGTGTGGGTTCCAGACTGGTGCTGCATACTCCAATATGGGCCTAACGTACACGGTGTACAGGGTCCTGAACGATTCCTTATTAAGATGTCGGAATGCTGTTCTGAGGTTTGCTAGGCGCCCATATGCTGCAGCAGTTATTTGGTTGATGTGCGCCTCAGGAGATGTGCCTGGTGTTATACTCACCCCAAGATCTTTTTCCTTGAGTGAGGTTTGTAGTCTCTGGCTCCCTAGACTGTACTCCGTCTGCGGTCTTCTTTGTCCTTCCCCAATCTTCATGATTTTGCACTTGATGGGGTTGAACTCCAGGAGCCAATTGCTGGACCAGGTCTGCAGCCTGTCCAGATCCCTTTGTAGTTCATCTACATACAACTCTGTGTATTCGTAGCTTAAATGCACATGATCCCTGGCCCTAAGGTGTGTGTGTGTGTGTGTGTGTGTGTGTGTGTGTGTGTGGCTTGCGCGCGCCTACTCGCCTAATTGTATTAGCCTAATTATGACTGGAGAGGTCGAGTCTAAGCTCCAGGTCCCCCGCCTTCGCTCGCCGTTGCTGGTTTCACACTCCTGGCTGCGTGAGTCCTATCGTACCTACTCTTAAAGCTTTGTATGGATTCTGCTTCTACAACCTCGCTGTCTTGGCCGTTCCACTTCCTGACCAATTTAAAACTAAAGAAATACTTCCTAACATTCCTGTGACTTATCTGTGCTTTTAACTTTCAAGTTGTGACCTGGTATACTTAAGACCCCCCCCCCTCCTCTCTTCCCTGTTCATCTTGTCAATTCCTCTCAGTATTTTGCACGTCCTAATCATATAAACTCTGGTCCTCCTCCTGGGCTCTTAGCGTCGTCAGGTTAATGTTTGTATTTGTGTGTTTGTATACGCCTATTTGTGACTGCAGGGGTCAAGTCTCAGCTCCTGTGTGTGTGGAAGGGAGAAGCGGTATCATGTGTCTGGCAGTGTGACCCTTCGTACCGTGATGAATGTCGTACACTCTCCAGTGACTTCCAACTGTCTTCACAGTCTACAGCTTGTGCCTGTTGTCTGCCCAACATGTCTTTTGCCTCCCCATATGTCTTTTATCTGTCCCAAATATCTTTTTTTGTTCTTTACATGTCTTGTATATCCCCTCACTTTCTCTTCTTACTCCCTCCCCACACTTTCCCCTCATTCCCTCCCTTCTGTCTTCTAACTCTCTCCCTTCTTCTAACTCTCCTCTCTCCCCTCACCCAGGCTCTCCCCTCACCCAGGCTCTCCCATCAGCTTCACGGTTTGGATGAAAACAACTGAGGCTTGTCCAGTACATTGTGGACTAATGGAGACAGCAGAGTAGGAGAGTGAGGGAGGAGAGCGAGGGAGGAGAGTAGGAGAGTGAGGGAGGAGAGTAGGGTAGTGAGGGAGGAGAGTAGGGTAGTCAGGAAGGAGAGTAGGGTAGTGAGAGAGGCAGTAGGGTAGTCAGGAAGGAGAGTAGGGTAGTGAGAGAGGCAGTAGGGTAGTCAGGAAGGAGAGTAGGGTAGTGAGGGAGGCAGTAGGGTAGTCAGGAAGGAGAGTAGGAGAGTGAGGGAGGAGAGTAGGAGAGTGAGGGAGGAGAGTAGGAGAGTGAGGGAGGAGGGTGAGGGAGGAGTGAGAGATTATGAGCTAGAATGATTGAGAGAATATTAATGGGACCTAACATACTAAGCAGGTAGGCCTACTCATATTTAACTATTGTCACAGCAGTAGGCCTGTTGATTCAAAATAAGGCTGTATATTCTACTCTACCCATTCCCACCATAGGTCTACTGGCCTACACTCAGCAGTCAAACACAACTCTTCAAGCAGTTCCACTTTATTAATACCAGGCAAAGTGTCTGCTAGAGTCTGACTTTACTATATAATGATGATAATTATTGTCTAGTGTGAAGTTTTACTACTACCAATACTACTACTACTACTACTACTACACCTACTACTACCAATACTACTACTACACCTACTACTACCAATACTATTACTACTAATACTACACGTACTACACTACTACACTTACTGCACCTGCTACTACTACTAATACACCTGCTACCACCACTACTACTGCTACCACCATTACTACTGCTACCACCACTACTACTAATACACCTGCTACCACTACTACTGCTACCACCACCACTACTGCTACCACCACTACTACTGCTACGACCACTACTACTGCTACCACCACTACTACTGCTACCACCACTACTACTGCTACCACCACTACTACTGCTATCACCACTACTACTGCTACCACCACTACTACTGCTACCACCACTACTACTGCTATCACCACTACTACTGCTACCACCACTACTATCACCACTACTACTGCTACCACCACTACTACTGCTACCACCACCACTACTGCTACCACCACCACTACTGCTACCACCACCACTACTGCTACCACCACCACTACTGCTACCAACCACCACTAACTGCTACCACCAACCACTACTGCTACCACCACTACTACTGCTACCACCATTACTACTGACTACCACACTACTACTGCTACCACCACTACTACTGCTACCCACCACTACTACTGCTATCCACCACTACTACTGCTACCACCACTACTACTGCTATCACCCACTACTACTGCTATCACCACTACTACTGCTATCACCACTACTACTGCTACCACCACTACTACTGCTATCACCACTACTACTGCTACCACCACTACTACTGCTATCCACTACTGCTACCACCACTACTACTGCTACCACCACCACTACTGCTACCACCACCACTACTGCTACCACCACCACTACTGCTACCACCACCACTACTGCTACCACCACCACTACTGCTACCACCACCACTACTGCTACCACCACTACTACTGCTACCTCCTCTACTGCTATCACCACTACTACTGCTACCACCACGACTACTGCTACTACCACTACTACTGCTACCACCACTACTACTGATACCACCACTACTACTGATACCACCACCACCACTACTGCTACCACACCACCACCACTGCTACCACCACTACTACTGCTACCACCACCACTACTGCTACCACCACCACTACTGCTACCACCACCACTACTGCTACCACCACCACTACTGCTACCCCCACTACTACTGCTACCACCACTACTACTGCTACCACCACTACTACTGCTACCACCACTACTACTGCTACCACCACTACTACTGCTACCACCACTACTACTGCTACCACCACCACTACTACTGCTACCACCACCACCACTACTACTGCTACCACCACTACTACTGCTACCACCACTACTACTGCTATCACCACTACTACTGCTACCACCACTACTACTGCTACCACCATTACTACTGCTACCACCACTACTACTGCTACCACCATTACTACTGCTACCACCACTACTACTGCTACCACCACTACTACTACTGCTACCACTACTACTACTGCTACCACCACTACTACTGCTACCACCACTACTATACCACTACCACTACTACTACCACCACTACTACTGCTACCACCACTACTACTGCTACACCACTATACTGCGCTACCACACTACTACTGCTACCACCACTACTACTGATACCGCCACTACTGCTGCTACCACCACTACTACTGCTACCACCACTACTACTGCTACCACCACTACTACTGCTACCAACAACAACGTTGTATGAATCTTTAGACACAGAAGCACTACAATATACCTTTAGGAAAACATCTGGTATAGGCGGAGACTTGTGACTAACACTAATGGGAACTAGACATTCCTCAAGTCGGTTCCCAATCAGCCAGGCTATGACTCGTACGTTGGACTGCTTGTGGCCATCAGTAACAGCGTAGTGGATCAGTCCCTGATCCACCAGAATTTGTTTCATTTCATAGAGAGCTGAATGTCCTCATTGCTACAGTTCTCTAAAAATTAACACTTTTCACTTCGACGCGGCCATAAAATAATTCACCATTGACTTAAACAGGTACCATAACAGAGTTACAGTATTGAAAAGCAGTCTTAGAATTACAGGAGCCTGAATTACAGTACCACACAACAGGAAATTCAGTTGTATTACGTAACTTAGGTTCTTGTAGGAATATATATAGTCAGGGAGAAACTGGAGTTCAACATTTGGAGTTCAATCTATTTTTCCGTACCCTTCATATTTTACATAAAAATCGTCAGATTTATATGCAGGTAGAGTAACAAAAGAAATCCAGTATCACTAGAGAATCACGCATTTGTTGTTCCTCGAGGCGAATCATTTGGTAAAGTGAAGAATTAATGACGCCAGATATCGGGTGTGAATAAATTTGTTGACATAGGAAGCCTTGGTGACGTGAAGCTCACCACTGGCTCGGGGCGGTCCACAACACCAGGCTCGGGGCGGTCCACAACACCAGGCTCGGGGCGGTCCACAACACCAGGCTCGGGCTAGGTTTCCTGTGACACATGGCTCATTGAGCAGCACCTGAAAGTCAAATCATTGGCTTCTGAGTTGGTTAGTGAGCTGTCTTGTTTACCTGCTGATGGTTACAGGTATTATCGTATCAGCGGTCACGTCTCAGACCAGACCTAATCGCTGACTGCCTTGTGGAGCAGTTGTGGCTTGAAACACGCAGTCTGACACATCAAAAGGATGATGATCAGGATTCTTTCAGACACTCGTGTTTCTCTAGTAAACAGTTACGGCTCTACTGGTAATTTCCCTTATATTGCGAGGGCGTTGTAAAGCTCTGGACTTCTAAACCCTAGTAGTGTCTTGGAAGTATTTTTTCCACCGTCTGCCATACCTCCCGTTCTCAAAAGAATAAATTTGGTTGTATATCTGGAATCAGTCTCTAGTCATCTCCAGGTATACATTATGATGAAGTTTTCTAACTACAGTTCATGGATGAATATCAAAATGGTATACAATACCGATAGGTTGGTAGGTAAGATACATATGCAACAGTTAGGCAACTTTATTCCGAAACGTTTCGCCTACACAGTAGGCTTCTTCAGTCGAGTACAGAAACTAGGCAGGAGCAGTAGAGATGTGAAGACGATGTAATCAGTCCATCACCCTTAAAGACGAAGATTTGAGGTTGTCAGTCCCTCAGTCTGGTTCAGTCCCTCAGTCTGGTTGTCAGTCCCTCAGCCTGTTCCATAGTCTGACTATGGAACAGAACTCTCCTCCGGGCTGAGGGACTGACAACCTCAGATCTTCGTCTTTAAGGGTGATGTACTGATTACATCGTCTTCACATCTCTACTGCTCCTGCCTAGTTTCTGTACTCGACTGAAGAAGCCTACTGTGTAGACGAAACGTTTCGGAATAAAGATGCCTAACTGTTGCCTATGTGTCTGGCTTACAATTCACGGATTACAACAATAATTTTAGGCATTCCCCATTTAAGAACATAAGAAAGGAGGAACACTGCAGTAGGCCTGTTGGCCCATACTAAGCAGGTCCTTCAGAAATCCATCCCACTGACAGTAATATATGTTTAGGATCACTGTCCATCTTTGAATAGTGCTTCTAATATGCAACAGTATTCTAGTCTAGAACACATGCATAGAAGTTTTATTATTAAAATGATGCTCGTGCTCTGAAAGCTCGTGTCTACCGCCTTATTTTCTGCGCATCTGTGATAACACTGTTGTGTTCCTTGACCGTAGAACCTTCAAAGAGGTTCCTTAAATAACGCAGTAGCCATCAACGTACAAGCCGGGGAGATGGGGGTGGGTTGAGTGGGCTTGGGCTAGGGTTGGGGCTAGGGTTGGGGCTGGGGCTAGGGCTGGGGCTAGGGCTGGGGCTGGGGCTAGGGTTGGGGCTGGGGCTAGGGCTGGGGCTAAGGCTGGGGCTAGGGATGGGGAGGGCGGAAGTGGAAGGACAGATTTCTGGCAAGCTGCAACAAAGACACGCAGATTCAAGCAAAATATAAAAATACCAGATACCAATTTAATGAAAGAATATCTTCATCATCGTAAAATTCTTTGTAATATACCGAACAATTACGTATATCCATATAAGTTTTATTTGTTATATGCATCACATTTGACTAACACAGTACAGCTAAAAGAAGCTTTTATTTCTTCAAAGCTGTTCATAGGCGTAGGTTAATAAACAAATAATTATATTGTTTCATTCTTTTATTTTGACATACACAGATTTTAGCTTTGTTTACTGTCAATATTTTCATCCTTTGATATATCAAAACTTTTCACCGGGAAGGTGAGCAGAGGTGATATTTTTTCCCATCATTTGAACAATGTGTCCGCCATGGACGATACATGACTTGAAACATGTATCAGTCATGACACGAGTCATGGACAGATTACATCGACTCTAGGCTGAGGGACTGACTATCTCAAATTCCATGTGATCTTCACTATTCTTCTTTGTATAGGACTGATGAAGCTACTGTGTGGCGAAACGTTTCCTTGATAAAGATACCCAAGTGTTGTACATGTGTTTAATTTACCCTCATGGATGCCCTCAGCCAGACACCCCGCTGGAAAACTTTTGTCTTGATATATATATATATATATATATATATATATATATATATATATATATATATATATATATATATATATATATATATATATATATATATATCACACACACACAGCAAAGAGGTTGGGTCAGGAGCTTTGACTCGACCCCTGCAACCACAAATAGGTTAGCGTGCACACTTTCTCAAGATCTGTTTGGATTGGCAAGGTTCGTTCAGCGGGAAGTTTCCATAACAGTGTCATTATCACATCTGCCAGGAAAATGATAGCATGAATAATGCGGCTCTTCAAAACAAGGAATGTCATACTAATGATGATCCTCTTTAAGTCACTTGTTCTCTCCAGACTACTTGGAGTCTACCTGGAAGGTGTTTTGGGGGTCAACGCCCCCGCAGTCTGGTCCATGACCAGGCCTCGCCTTGGATCATGGCCTGATCAACCAGGCTGTTACTGCTGGCCTTACGCGACCCAGCGTACTATCTACAGCCAGGCTGGTTAGGTACTGACTTTAGGTATCTGCCCAGCTCCCCCTTGAAGCTAGTCAGGGGTCTATTGGTAATTCATCTTATGTATGCTGGGAGGCAGTTGAACAGTCTTGGGCCCCTGACACTTGTTATGTTCTCTTTTCTCGTGGTGTCCCTGCTGTTCACTGGGGGATGTTGCACCGCCTGCCGAGTCTTGTTTCATAGGGAGGGATTTCCGCGTGCAGATTTGGGTCTAGTCCCTCTAGGATTTTCCAGATAGTGTAACATCCCCCAGTAAATAGCAACGGTGCCATAAGTCCACTAAGAGAAAACACAATAAGTGTCCGGGTCCCAAGACTGTTCAACAACTTCTTATCATACATAATGGAGATTACCAATAGACCCCTGGCTATTTTTAAGAGGGAACTAGACAGATTCCTAAAGTCAGTGCCCGATCAGCCGGGCTGTGATTCGTACGTTGTATTGCGTGCGGTCAGCAGTAATAGCCTGGTTGATCAGGCCTTGGTCCACTGGCAGGACTGGTCGAGGATTGGGTCGCGGGGGCTTTGACCCCGGAACAACCTCCAGGTTGACTCCAGGTAGGTAGGAACTATTTTTTGTATTTTTTTTTATCGTATCAGCCGTCTCCCACCGAGGCAGGGCGACTTGAAAAGAAAAACTCGTTTTTCTTTTTACATTTAGTAGGTCATACAGCAAGGGTTACTAGCCCCTTGCTCCCTGCATTATTTATTGTTATTATTATTGTATTTTTATCATGAATAGAAACATCTTTCGTAGCCATATATTTCCCTCCCCAGCCCCTCCCTCTTCAGCCTGTCTCCCAGCCCCTCCCTCTTCAGCCTCTCTCCCAGCCTGTCCCTCTTCAGCCTCTCTCGCAGCCTCTCCCTCTTCAGCCTCTCTCCCAGCCTCTCCCTCTTCAGCCTCTCTCCCAGCCTCTCCCTCTTCAGCCTCTCTCCCAGCCTCTCCCTCTTCAGCCTCTCTCCCAGCCTCTCAGCTTCCCAACAACTCGCTACAGCTCGTGGCCATGATGAGTTTAATCCTTGAATGACGTATGATTTTTTTTTTTTTTGCAAACTAAACTAATCCAGGGAAGGAAACATCAATACTCGTCTTGAGTTTGAAATAAACCCGAAGATTGTTTAGTAAGACTAAGGAATTTGAAGGTGAATGCAGGATGATTGAGCAATTAAGGTAGGAAGCTAAGGGATGTAATGGAGGATTGAGAGAGGAGGAGGCAAGAAAGTAGGGGATGATGGAGGCTGAGTAGGGGGGTGGTTCCTGAGGGTGATGTCTGGGGTCGGGTTGCTGTGCTTTTCAGCAGGTGCGGGTCCTGGTTACGTGGGCCGGCTCGGATTACGTTCAGCCCCCATCCCACCCTTTCTCCCCCTCATTGGTTGGGGGATACCTGTGCCCCGTTTGGGTAAGGGGCCGGGAGATGGAAGGGAAGGGGTTGAGGGTGGTTGATAGTTGGGAGCGAGGATGTGGGAGGAGGGTGTTACCCGCGGTTGTAAGGTGTGTTGAGGTGAGTAATTGTTGTGGAGGCCATGTTCATTGTGGTGTGTGATTGGTTGCTCAGCTCGTCTTACCCACTCGACGGTATGAATGTTCTTCGTTATCATTTTAATAATGATCAATCACCGGGTCTCTTCTCGTTACTATTATCCGCCTTAAAGGTTTGGTACACTTGGCAAGATAGAGAAGTAGGCAACCCTTTACGACTCTCAGGATCAGCTTTCACGGGTCTGGGTCCACTTGAAACTTTATTATCTAGTTCTTTCTCTTCTTTTTTCATCAGGTCACGAGATGCCTTTTTTTCCTTGGTATTCTTAAATACTCACAATAAAGGCAGATGGAAAGACTGAAATTAACAAGTTTCTTTGAGGTATTTGTCAGAGAGGTAAAGCTACAAGGGCCTATATTCGGCCACGTTAGAGCTACGACTCCTGAAAGTAAACAAACATTTCGCTTACGTGGACACGCGTCTTCGGATAGATCTTGCATTATGTACCGAATTGCTCTTCGTACATTTCCGCGTGATTGACACTTTAATTTTTATTAGGCTTCTTCAGTTTGTTTAGATTAAGGCATGTGAATCTCAACATATATTTGGCCTACAATAACGAAATAAAGTAATCTAGCTAATTAAGTTCGACTGCCAGGGGTATTGTGGAAAATTACATTTATCCGGATGTAACTCATAATGTACATACCAGTAAATGATGATAAAGATTATTATTTATCAAAGTTACATAGACAAGTAGGAATTTGGGACACCTAGATCGCAAAAATGTCCCCCTTCGATACCTACAACTGTCATATCCACAAGTTGCTCTAGACCTATTAATTACTAATGAAATATACATCACCAGGAATTCTAGTAAATATATAAGTTTGTGGACTGTATATTAAAATTAATAAATGATTATATATATACACATTTATATAACAGAAGGAGAATGTATCTTAATATCACTCACCAATTTGACTGGAGATTAATGCGTATCATACTCAACCTCATTCTAACCAAATTTATGAAGATAGTGCTGGCTAAATTATAACACAAATTTAGATAGCTTATCTGAGGTTCCTGGAGCTGTCTTGTCCAGTCGTCTGATATCTCAAGTTATGCAGGAATGCACATCCAACAATTTCGGCTCCTATTTGAGAGGTGTCAGCACAATTTAACCTCTAGAGTGACGAAAATTCTTCCAATTATTTACTAACGTTTCTTGTCCAATTCAAACAACAATGGCGAGTCCCCCTCTGCGCAGGCACAGAAATTCCCATTTTTTATATCTTTTTATTAAATACAATGTATTACACTAATTTACATAAAAAATACATTATTTTCCACACTGCGGCTGGCCAGAGTTTGTTGCTAAACGACTCAAATTACTCCTTTCTTTAGGAGACGATTCCAGCCAGTTCTGGCTTGAGTGGCTGTTCACCTAGTAGGTCTTACCATGATTTCATCTTCTGGCATCACTCGGTCAGCATATCACTCGTGTCGCTTTCCCTCAGATTTTCATTTATGCTTGATTGAATACCATTTAATTCCAAGGGAATCAATTTATTAATTGTATGTAAACTTTCCTGGCCATGACACAACACTTTGACATTCTGGACAACACCTTGTGCAACTGGGTACAATGTCAATACTTTGCCCAGAGGCCACAATGTTCGATATTGTTCAGTATCAATCAACACAATGTCACCTGGTTGAATGTTCTGTCGATTTACTGCCTCTGTCGCACCATAAAAGTGTTCATGTAGTGTAAGAAGATATTCCTTACACCACACATTAGACCAATGATCAATTACTTTATTTAACATTTTAAATTTATCACACAACACTGCCGCATCATTGTAATCTTCATCACTTTCTTCAGGATTATTTCTATAGACAGGGGCAGCTTCTAATTTCCTTCCACATATTAGGTGAGAAGGTGTTAATACATCTGCATCAGGTGTATCACTCATGTATGAGAGAAGCCTATTATTTATCCGATTCTCCGCCTCCACTAACACTGCATACCGAGACACCTCTTCACTGTGCCTATCAGTCTTTCATACAGCCTCCCCTGCCAAGGGGCTCTAGGAGTAATAAATTTCCAGGTACACCCCTGCTGGGTTAACAAATTAACATCGTTACTTTTATTTAATTCTAAAGTTTTTGGGAGCACCTCTAAAAAAATTTGGGGAAATTTTATCTAAAATCATAAATCTGGCAGGACCTAGCTTCAAATTTTCGAACAGCTGTAAAAACTTTTTTGCGAAAAAGTTGAGCCACTTCAAAATGAACGGGCCCTAGTACAGTACAAGTGAAAAAGCATCTTTCACTTTCAGGGGAACCCCCATTGAAGTACCTTTTAAAAAATTTTTGGCCCACTATAGTTACACCTGTTCCTCTTGGTTTCCTTTTTTACAGGCTCTTTGGAAATGGGGGAAGGCCCGGGGGTACATTAGGATCGCACCCAAAAACGGCGACATATTACACAAGATTTAATCACCCTTTTTACACTTTGCCGTCCTTGTGGAATCCAGAAAGTTTCCCAAATAAAATTTTAAGGTATCTTGACCCCCCTGCATTACATTTTTAGGGGCTTTTAGAACAATTAAAATTTGTTAGTGATGAGTTTTTTGGGCTTTAAGATAGGGTTTTTAAATAATCCCCCAATCAGCATTTTGTAACCTACCTCGCCCCTAATTACTTTTGTTTTTAAAATACGCCCCTTTCTTTTTGGAACCTTTCACAATTTTTCTTTCCCTCTAAATTTTAATTCTTTTCCGTTTTTTTCTTGTACCCCTCTGTATCCAATATTCAAGAGGATGTGAAAACTTATATAAATTATTCATTTGTTTAGAAATTTTTTAAACCCAACTTAGTTACTTAATTATTTTGGTAAAGAAGATACCTATTTATATCAATGGTAAGAAAAGGGCAAAAATATTTTAGCGGGGTCACGTAATTTCAAAAGGAGCAAATACGTTTTTGTACAGGCCAATTAGCTTTATTTCCACCAGCTCGGTCCCCTTAAACCTGATACAGCATTTACAAATTTAGCATAAGATAAACCTCGAGACAAGAAATCAGCTGGATTCTCCTCCCAGGTATATGATTAAATTTTATCATATGCTGACCCAAACTATTATACTTCTCTTGCATCTGATTAATTTCAGAGACTCTGTTTTGTACGTACACAATTTTACTGTTTCCATTACGAATCCATTGTAAGGATACCTCATTATCAGACCAAGTTACAGTGTTGCTAATATTTATCTCCTGCAATTTATTTCTTATATAATTAGCTAATTTGACACCTACATAAATGGCTGTTAATTCCAACTGAGGTAACGTACGTGATTTAATTGGAGACACTTTACCCTTAGACATAAGAGAAATAACACTATTACATTGAAGATAGGCAATTGCTCCATATGACAATTTTGAAGCATCACAAAAAATGTGGAGTACATTTTTCCCATTTGGATTGGCCACCTGGTGTGGGAACTCCAACATTGGAATTTTTTCTTAATCACCAATTAATTCATCCCACCTGTTAATGAATTTCTCAGGTAGAGTTTCATCCCAAGCACATTTAAGTTTCCATGCTTCCTGTATTAATAATTTTCCTCTTATAGTAAGGGGTGACACTAAACCTAGTGGATCAAAACATTTGGAAACTTCAGCAAGCAAAACTCTCTTAGTTAATTTATTGGGCATACTGTAATTATTAGATTTTAACATTAACAAATCTCTCTCAGTATCCCAAGTTAATCCCAATACATTACTATATTTTGGTACCTCATCTCCAGGGAAATCTTTACTTATTTTGTCCTTTAATTTGGACGAATTACTATTCCATTCCCTCAGAGGCATATTAGCACTTTGCATTATTTTATTAGCCTCTCTATAAGTCATTAACAGTTCCTCTTCAGTTGATGTCACACCCAGGAAATTGTCCACATAAAATTGCTTGCTCATTACTTTACTCAATGGACTTCCCGTACATTTAAGGTGTGCATTTATCGTCGCTTGAAGTAGGAACGGACTGGATGTAGCACCAAATAATATGCTCCTAACGCGAAAGGTTTTCAGAGGGCTAAGTGGGTCACTAGGATTCTCAGGCCATAAGAAGCGGGTACAATCCCGGTCATCCTCTTGTAAACCCACTCTTAGGAAAGCTTTACTTATGTCAGCCGTAAAGGCATGATGCTTCACCCTGAAATTTAATAAGATATCTCCTAATTTTTCCATCAATGGCAGACCTGTCATCAAACAGTCATTTAAACTAGGTACATTTTTGTTACTCCTGGCACTACAATTAAACACAATTCTCAGAGGAGTGGTCTTAGAATCCTTCTTCACTCCGTGATGTGGCAAATAGTGACCATAAATTTTGGCTTGCTCAGGAGGTACCTCTTCTATAAATTTATTAATTAATTGTTCAGCAATTATATCATCATAGGCAGTTAATAATTCTGGTGTCTTACTCAGTTCGCAGAGCTGAGCCTTTAACTGTCCATATGCCATTCTGTAATTAGTGGGCAATTCTGGATGGTTCAGTCTCCATGGAAGTCGTACCCAGTATTGTCCAGATTCAAATTTTACATCTCTCAGGTATTGTTCCTGAGTAAAAGAATCGTCTGGACTTTCTTTATTTACATTTATTCCAATGCTGTCTAATTCCCACATTTTATGCACTGGCTCAATACCATCCTCTATGGAAGAATTATACTGGGGTACGATTTCATGAGTAAGACGCACAGTTATGGTATTGGTAGTTTCCTCTAGTCATGCATTATTATTAGGAGGAATCCTACCATACATTACATGGCCTCCTGCAGTTTTCAAAAGGGTGACACCACATTTCTTTACCATACCCTTTACAAAGGAGGCATAAGTCACTACCTATCAAAATATTTATTGGGCCTACAGAATCATCACTTACACCAGAAGGTGCTAAATTTACATTATGTGAGAGTCTTTCTATAGATATTTTCTCTGGAAGTCTATCTACAATTACTGCATTAACACGTTTTTTCTCATTGCCCAACCTGACAGTTACATAAACAGTGTCATACAATTGAGCTCTTTTATCTGAGAGAAAACCAGATAATTTTAGAGTGGTAGGATCGCCCATTTGTACTTTCATCCCATCAAGACATTTACGTTTAATGAAAGTACGTTAGGATCCTTGGTCTAATAATGCAGTTACATTTTTTTATTTATGCCTTTTATCATCAATTTTTACCTGTAACACAGGTAAGGCTACTTCAGCAAAACCATCATTATTAACATTAGCAGCAATTTTTACATTAGCTACTGTTGTGTCAGGATTGTCAACATTATCATTATTATCAACATTGTCATACAGACCCTTACACATGACTATATGGTGTCTTCCTTTGTGACATTGATAACAGTTGTTTAATTTAGCATGACAATCCTTTACATTGTGATTACCTAGACATCTGATACATCTGTCAAGTTCTTCCAATCTTTCAACTTTATCATTCCATGAATTGTATGCACTGCAATTCTTAGAAAAATGAGTACCCTTGCAGAAAAGACACTCTCTCTTTTCTTTGACTGGTTTCTTATTAGCTGGGCTACTCTTAGGAGGGTACTTATTCTCCTTACCTTGTGGAGGTTCATTATTTCTGATTCCTGTTACTTGATATGCACCTATGCAACTATTTTTAAGAAATGAATTATTACTACTGGGATAATTTTTCCCTTTGTGAAACTTGACAGATACCTCAGAGTTATTATGTGTTGCATCTTTAAAATGAGTTAGTTGGCTGGTCTGCAACTGAACAATTAATTCTTGTAGACCTAGTCTTATTTCCTCCAGACCAAAATAACCCTTGTGATATTTGTTCAAGAGCCATTGAAGTGTTTTACAGCTTAATTTATTCTGTAAAATGGCACTCAATAACCAGTCTGATTCCTTCAGATTATATTTATTACTTAAAGTTTTGAGAGTGCTCTCCAGTTTAATTCTAAACTGCTGTAAACCTTTGTAAGTGTGATCTGGAGATTTTAAATTAGCAATGATATTCACTAGATCCAACCTACTTTGTTCTGTATTACCATAAGTGACTTTCAACAAGTCAACTGCTTCCTTGTAAGAGTCATCTACATTGGGAAAAGCTTGTATGAGTAAGTGAGCATCTCCTCTTATCTGTCCTTTGAGGTAAAATAATTTAGTTACACAGGCTATGTCTCTCCTGTCATGCACAGCTGCTTTAAAAATTGACCAAAATTTATCCCAATTTTCTCCAGGATTAAATACAGGTAAACATAATTCTGGGAGTTTTGGCAAAGACATCTTATTTGTTGGAGCAGACTGATTAACTGCCTGGTTTACACATTTTAATTTATTCAAAGCCTGACTTTTACAAGAAAGAATCTTTTCTTCTAATTCATAATACTGATTAATCATGAGATCTACTTCGGTCTCATCTACACAGTTTACTAATAAATCTCCTTCATATTTGTTGTAATATAATTTGTATGAATCATATCTATTCCCCAAAACATCTAAATACAATTTTAAATCATCACTATTCACAGTTTCTTGATTCATTAATTCCAAGCACTTATTATATGCCTTGGTTACATGACCTTTTCTAGCCTGTAGTGATGCTTTCTTTGCTCTATATTCCATATGTTTGTCTTCTATAATAATTTCCTCATTTTCAGCCATGATGCAATGTATTAAATTCAACTTAATTAATAACACTGATTATGTACTAAATTATGCCCTTTATAAAGGTAAATAGTACAACTTACCTTTGAATAAATCCTAGCTACACTTGAGCTTTGCAATTACATGTAAGAAAATTATAATATAAATTTTAAATGTACATTAATACAAGCCTTTAGCCAGACTTGGCTTATCAAAATTAATATTATACAAATTAATATAAATCCTTGCCAGAATTTGGCATAGCAAAATTAATATTGTAATTATAATCCACTACACATTAAGTAAATTTGTGAACTTAACATCCACCTCCTTCTGTCATTTCACATATAATTATTAAGTAATTAACTAATTAATGACTTCATTAGTTACATCCGGTTCGAAGGACCAATGGGCAAATTAAATGTGGAAAATTACATTTATCTGGATGTAACTCATAATGTACATACCAGTAAATGATAGATTATTATTTATCAAAGTTACATAGACAAGTAGGAATTTGGGACACCTAGGTTGCAAAAATGTCCCCCTTCGATACCTACAACTGTCATATCCACAAGTTGCTCTAGACCTATTAATTACAAATGAAATATGCAACCAGGAATTCTGGTAAATATGTAAGTTTGTAGACTGTATATTAAAATTAATAAATGATTATATATATACACATTTATATAACAGAAGGAGAATATATCTTAATATCACTCACCAATTTGACTGGAGATTAATGTGTATCATACTCATAAACCTCATTCTAACCAAATTTGTGAAGATAATGCTGGCCAGAATTATAACACAAATTTAGATAGCTTATCTGAGGTTCCTGGAGCTGTCTTGTCCAGTCGCCTGCTATCTCAAGTTATGCAGGAACGCACATCCAACAATTTCGGCTCCTATTTGAGAGGTGTCAGCCCAATTTAACCTCTAGAGCGACGAAAATTCTTCCGATTATTCACTAAAGTTTCTTGTCCAATTCAAACAATGGAGAGTCCCCCTCTGCGCAGGCGCAGAAATTCCCATTTTTTATAACATAATTTTTATTAAATACAATGTATTACACTAATTTACATAAATACACTGTATTTTTCTGGAAAATACATTATTTTCCACAGGTATCTTGTAATTTCTCGAACGTGTATTTTCTTACGGTTGGAAGATAGAAAATGATACCTCTGCATGCCACATCTGCAGTATCAAATTATATATATTATAAATTATATATAATATAAATTTAGTACATGGAATTAAAGTTTGAATTCAGGAACAACGACATTAAAGGAATGAGATAGAAATTTTTTCTTAAATTGTTTGAAATAATTGTTGGTTAAGCCATAGAGGTTATTCATTTTCACTCATAAGCAACAGACGACCCACTCACTGTATCTGTGTTTCTTGTTGAAGAGCACCAAGAGTGGTGGTGTATTGTGTCCAGTGTCATGTGGGCGTCTTCCAACAAAGGTTTCTTTGTTATATACTACAACTACAACCACCACAACCACTATTTGGGCTTGTTTGTTGCAACAATGGATTCTTTGTTATACACTATAACCACCACTACCACTGTGGGCTTTGCTGCAACTTAAGGTTTGTTATATACTGACAACTACAACCACTACCAGTACATAAATTTGTTGATGCAACAGTGACTTCTTTCTTAAATATCACAAGTACAACAACCATCTAACCATTATGTAGGCATATGTATTGCAACGATGATTCTTCATTAAATGCTATAAACGCACTGACTACCGCTACAAGATATTGATAAGTGTTACCTGGAGGTTATTCCGGGGATCAACGCCCCCGCGGCCCGGTCCATAACCAGGCCTCCCGGTGGATCAGGGCCTGATCAATAAGCTTTATACCTCACTACGACGACGAACATTAGAAACCTAATCATGGCTCTGTTGTTATGGTGTTCTGCTGGTAGCTTTGCTGACAACGCTGGCAAAGTTCCTATGGTTACAATTCTCGTTGTTGCAATGAGGCTCTCAAATTATTTTGAATTTGAGGCTATGTCGAGATTTAACAAGCGTTTATCGAAACAATGTGTTGTTCTGTTACAGCAAAATCAAGTCATAAAGCTCTAATAGGGCAAAACGTTGTCCCAAATAAAGATAGTTCTGGAAAGTGTGTAATATTTACGATATTGTCGGCAGTGCGCCATCTTGACTCCAGATTATTATTATTATAATCATGGGGAAGCGCTAAACCCGGAGGATTATACAGCGCCTGGGGGGGGGGATGTGGAAGGCATTCAGGCTTAATTCGGGGAACTGGAGCACAGATCCAATTCCCTAAATCAAGAGCCCCTCACCAACATCAAGGAACCTTCCTTGAGGGGTCTTGACTCCAGAGTTGTTGACATGCTAGGATTACACCTTTCCTAGTGTGTGCATGTATAGAGTAACACACAGCTGTGCAAGCTCTCCTATAATTAAAGTTCATCTCCTCTAATTTGGTGCTAAGCAGGTAGATTTGCTGAAACTTAATTGGTCCCCGAGCTTCTTGTTTGCTTTTAACAACCTAACACCTCCCCCGGGAGGCGGGGCAAGGTCTGGTAAACACCAGGAGAACACTGTACCATTGGACCGCCCTATTACAAAAGCAGTGGACTCTCTAACTCGTGATAACACGACTGCCAACAAATCACGGAATAGGTGGGACTAGAACCCATGGCAAGCGATTCTTGAGACTCAAACGCCAGTCCGTTCGTGATTTGTTTGAAAAAGCAGTGGTCATTATATTCTAGCTAATTTAACTACTGACAAAATTTATTCTGTTCAAAGGCAACAGCACAAGTTTGATAATGCTTGTCAACAACTGTATTTCAAATAGTTCTATCAATTCCTCACAGCTGGGGATGATGCTTAAGATACAATATTCGTTAGTGCCCTGGAATGCAACACTGAGACACCGAAATAAAGCTAGAAGCTCTGGGATCAGTAATTATCCCGTTTCTTTAACTCTTTCAGGAAATTAAATGCTCTCCTTTCCTTCAGACTATATCTTTGAGCCTTTATATCGAGCAAATTCCTTGAATTTTGTGTCTGGGACCCCCTGAATCTGACGGCCATACTGTACTTCATCCTTCACTGTAATGGAGCTCGATGCCAACCAGTGTAGACGGACATGTTTAGTCCCTGGTTAAAAGAAAAGACACTTGAGGAAACACTAACACATTTAATAGAAAATGTTTCGGCCTTGGGACCTTAAAAGCGATCAGGGTTGGGCCCGAAACGTTTTCTAGTAAATATGTCCTGGTGTTTGCTCACGTGTCTTTTTAAATAAATTACCAAGGTATATACCATGTTTAGTCCCTATCATCAACCTACGGTGTATCCAGAGTAGCAGGCGACTCTGTCCGGACGTTTTCGGCTGCCATCTGGTCTACATAGATGCGGTAGCTCCCTAATTACTGATCGTTAGACTGTGGCAAACCTTCTCTTGATATTAACGTCTTGATGCCTTGTGATATTTTCCTCTGGTCTCCCGATGCACTGGCGCAGATGCACCTGTGTTAGGTAAGAATACAGGCAGCGAGTAGAAGCGAGTGCCTAGGAAGAAATTAGGAACTGCTTGTGTATTACTGATATGTACGGGCAAGATGTTGAATTAGACACCTGTGCAACATCTGTGTATCTTTATTCTGTAGACGTTAGACACCTGTGCAACATCTGTGTATCTTTATTCTGTAGACGTTAGACACCTGTGCAACATCTGTGTATCTTTATTCTGTAGACGTTAGACACCTGTGCAACATCTGTGTATCTTTATTCTGTAGACGTTAGACACCTGTGCAACATCTGTGTATCTTTATTCTGTAGACGTTAGACACCTGTGCAACATCTGTGTATCTTTATTCTGTAGACGTTAGACACCTGTACAACATATGTGTATCTTTATTCTGTAGACGTTAGACACCTGTGCAACATCTGTGTATCTTTATTCTGTAGACGTTAGACACCTGTGCAACATCTGTGTATCTTTATTCTGTAGACGTATCGCCAGCCAGTGGCTTCGTCAAAAAAAAAGCAATGGTTGGTGCTGTGGCGGACCGGACCTTCATTTTTGGGGCCCTGAAGCTTGAACTGTTATGGGGGCCCCTTCGCAACGGCTAGCTTACATGGTACTTTAACAACCTTTTAATTTTTATTTTAAATATTTTGTATTGAATTACACTAAATTATTATTAAAAAAAACTCTCACAGTAAATCCAAAATTTTTTAGCAATGTGGATTTATGTGTTTTCTGGGGTCCCTCTGGGATTAGGGACCCAGAAACTTAAGCTTCATTAGTTTCATAGTAGATCATCCCCTGGGTTGGTAAAACGTCTACAGAATAAAGATACCCAGATGTTGCACAGGTGTCTAATTCATCATCAGAGAATTCCTTTTACGAAGAGCATTCACCGCAATAAGGTTAATTATCTTTTCCTAATCTCAGGCATTGGAGAGGCCTTATTCTTCATTATGTGGCTATCCCAGTACGTCTGTTTACTTTCAAGTGAAGTTGGTCTGGGTGAAGAGCTTTTTAGTATCCCACCGCCTGGCTCCTTCAATCGACTCTGGCTTATTGACACCGATATTGCAGTTGAGGCGGTCGGTAAAAGATGGCATATAGCCGATAAGTTGGTTGAAATAAACAAGTGCAGAATTGAACTTGAAGTGAGTCAACATTATGACTTGAAAATTGCATTTATACACAAAAAAACGTCGTTTTTTGTGTATAAATGTTTTGTATTAGTGTGTATTTCAACCTAGCATCCTAATTTGTGTTGCCTTGAGGACAGTTATCATTTGAAGCTCTGTCTGTCATGTATGTTTGTAGACACTAGGTACCAGTAACACGCACTGTTTGCAGACACTAGGTACCAGTAACACGCACTGTTTGTAGACACCAGGTACCAGTAACACGCACTGTTTGTAGACACTAGGTACCAGTAACACGCAGTTTGTATACACTAGGTACCAGTAACACGCACTTTGTAGACACCAGGTACCAGTAACACGCACTGTTTGTAGACACCAGGTACCAGTAACACGCACTGTTTGTAGACACCAGGTACCAGTAACACGCACTGTTTGTAGACACTAGGTACCAGTAACACGCACTGTTTGCAGACACTAGGTACCAGTAACACGCACTGTTTGTAGACACCAGGTACCAGTAACACGCACTGTTTGTAGACACTAGGTACCAGTAACACGCAGTTTGTAGACACTAGGTACAAGTAACACGCACTGTTTGTAGACACCAGGTACCAGTAACACGCACTGTTTGTAGACACCAGGTACCAGTAACACGCACTGTTTGTAGACACCAGGTACCAGTAACACGCACTGTTTGTAGACACTAGGTACCAGTAACACGCACTGTTTGCAGACACTAGGTACCAGTAACACGCACTGTTTGTAGTCACTAGGTACCAGTAACACGCACTGTTTGTAGTCACTAGGTACCAGTAACACGCACTGTTTGTAGATACTAGGTACCAGTAACACGCACTGTTTGTAGACACTAGGTACCAGTAACACGCACTGTTTGTAGACACCAGGTACCAGTTACACGCACTGTTTGTAGACACCAGGTACCAGAAACACGCACTGTTTGTAGACACCAGGTACCAGTAACACGCACTGTTTGTAGACACCAGGTACCAGTAACACGCACTGTTTGTAGACACCAGGTACCAGTAACACGCACTGTTTGTAGACACCAGGTACCAGTAACACGCACTGTTTGTAGACACCAGGTACCAGTAACACGCACTGTTTGTAGACACCAGGTACCAGTAACACGCACTGTTTGTAGACACCAGGTACCAGTAACACGCACTGTTTGTAGACACCAGGTACCAGTAACACGCACTGTTTGTAGACACCAGATACCAGTAACACGCACTGTTTGTAGGCACCAGGTACCAGTAACACGCACTGTTTGTAGACACCAGGTACCAGTAACACGCACTGTTTGTAGATACTAGGTACCAGTAACACGCACTGTTTGTAGACACTAGGTACCAGTAACACGCACTGTTTGTAGATACTAGGTACCAGTAACACGCACTGTTTGTAGACACTAGGTACCAGTAACACGCACTGTTTGTAGACACTAGGTACCAGTAACACGCACTGTTGTATATACTAGGTACCAGTAACACGCACTGTTTGTAGACACTAGGTACCAGTAACACGCACTGTTTGTAGATACTAGGTACCAGTAACACGCACTGTTTGTAGACACTAGGTACCAGTAACACGCACTGTTTGTAGATACTAGGTACCAGTAACACGCACTGTTTGTAGACACTAGGTACCAGTAACACGCACTGTAGACACTAGGTACCAGTAACATGCACTGTTTGTAGACGCCAGGTACCAGTAACACGCACTATTTGTAGACACCAGATACCAGAATCCAGTACTGTTTGTAGACACCATGTACCAGATTCCAGTACTGTTTGTAGACACCAGGTGCCAGTAATGTTTGCAGACTCCAGGTACCAGCACTGTAGACACCAGATACCAGTAACAGGCACTGTAGACACCAGGTACCAGTAACATGCACTGTTTGTAGACACCAGGTACCAGTAACACGCACTGTTTGTAGATACCATGTACCAGAATCCAGTACTGATTGTAGACACCATGTACCAGATTCCAGTACTGTTTGTAGATACCATGTACCAGAATCCAGCACTGTTTGTAGACACCATGTACCAGATTCCAGTACTGTTTGTAGACACCATGTACCAGATTCCAATACTGTTTGTAGATACCATGTACCAGAATCCAGCACTGTTTGTAGACACCATGTACCAGATTCCAATACTGTTTGTAGATACCATGTACCAGAATCCAGTACTGTTGTAGACACCATGTACCAGATTCCAGTACTGTTTTGTAGACACCATGTACCAGATTCCAATACTGTTTGTAGATACCATGTACCAGATTCCAGTACTGTTTGTAGATACCATGTACCAGATTCCAGTACTGTTTGTAGATACCATGTACCAGAATCCAGCACTGTTTGTAGACACCATGTACCAGATTCCAATACTGTTTGTAGATACCATGTACCAGAATCCAGTACTGTTTGTAGACACCATGTACCAGATTCCAGTACTGTTTGTAGATACCATGTACCAGAATCCAGCACTGTTTGTAGACACCATGTACCAGATTCCAATACTGTTTGTAGATACTATGTACCAGAATCCAGTACTGTTTGTAGACACCATGTACCAGATTCCAGTACTGTTTGTAGATACCATGTACCAGAATCCAGTACTGTTTGTAGACACCAGGTACCAGAATCCAGTACTGTTTGTAGACACCAGGTACCAGAATCCAATATTGTTTGTAGACACCAGGTACCAGCACTGTTTGTAGACACCATGTACCAGATTCCAGTACTGTTTGTAGATACCATGTACCAGAATCCAGCACTGTTTGTAGACACCATGTACCAGATTCCAGTACTGTTTGTAGATACCATGTACCAGAATCCAGCACTGTTTGTAGACACCATGTACCAGATTCCAATACTGTTTGTAGATACCATGTACCAGAATCCAGTACTGTTTGTAGACACCATGTACCAGATTCCAGTACTGTTTGTAGACACCATGTACCAGATTCCAATACTGTTTGTAGATACCATGTACCAGATTCCAGTACTGTTTGTAGATACCATGTACCAGATTCCAGTACTGTTTGTAGATACCATGTACCAGAATCCAGCACTGTTTGTAGACACCATGTACCAGATTCCAATACTGTTTGTAGATACCATGTACCAGAATCCAGTACTGTTTGTAGACACCATGTACCAGATTCCAGTACTGTTTGTAGATACCATGTACCAGAATCCAGCACTGTTTGTAGACACCATGTACCAGATTCCAATACTGTTTGTAGATACCATGTACCAGAATCCAGTACTGTTTGTAGATACCATGTACCAGAATCCAGTACTGTTTGTAGACACCAGGTACCAGAATCCAGTACCGTTTGTAGACACCAGGTACCAGAATCCAATATTGTTTGTAGACACCAGGTACCAGCACTGTTTGTAGACACTAGGTGCCAGTATTGTCTGTAGACTCCAGGTACCAGTATACAGTACTGTCTATAGATACCCTGTACCAATATCATATATCGTTTGTAGACAGCAGGTACCAGTAACATGTATTGTTTAAGAACGTACACCCCTCCCCCCACACACACACGCACGCACACTCCCCAGCGGTGGTTAACCTTTGATTTTTATACAGAAAAAGATTAGATTTTGCCATGATAGGCTTACTGAATACATTTTTGCCTGAGGGAGACCGTGTATGATAGGCCTTCTGAATTCATTTAATCGTTTAACATTACGGGCAGTGAAAAATCAGCGAACATCGATTCATTATAATAAAATCTTGTAGCCCAGTAGCAAAACATTCAGCTCAAAAGAGGATAAAAAAAACTCTGGTTCCATTTTAGGCTGTTCAAGAAATATGGGCAAGTTTCCTAACACCTACTGCCACTTTACACCAAGCCATATACAGATACCTAGGAGTTATGGACTGTTTTGGGTCGCATCCTGGGAAAGAACTTTACGTTTTCATCAACAATAAGTTAATCTTTATTTCTACAAGTACATAATACAACTTATACAGACCTAGACGACATCAATGACATGCTATACAGAAAGCCCCTTGTTATGCAAATTAGGTTATCTATTTACTGATAGGTGAACAGGGACAGCAGGTGTCTTATGGAAACACGCCCTAATGTTCTTGTGTTATCCTGTGATAATGTGACTGAAATTATCGTCGTTTACACAATGTGTTCTCGTATACTTTCATAATCCGACATATGCTCTTGTCAGAGCAGCGTTGTGAGACGGACCTTTTGTCGCAAGATCTGTTCGAGGTTTTCAAGAGGCAAGCTGCGTCATTTGAGAGGAGTGGACGATGGAATCCATCCAGCGTAGCGCCACGTGGCCGCTTTCATTGACATCTGATCTAGGGTGTGAAAGCTCGTGCTGCTTCTCGAGTTGGGTTTAGCTGACGTCGTGTGCCCAAGAGCCACGAGTGAAGACTCCCCAGATAGCTGTATGCAGACGAATACTGGGCAATTAATTAATTTTTGAACAAGTGATGGAACGTCTGAGCGCATATTAGACCTCTTTTCTGTGCATAGCTATGTCCTGGGGCCCTACAAATGAGAAGTTACAAACAAGTTATAACTCACGAAATATTAGTAACACGATCTCAGACAAACCACGGAATGAGTGGAGCTTGGTAGGATGTAGATATTTGACCTTTCACAGGAATCGTGACTTTGGGATCAATCTCTCTTGCTTGAGGCTCAGACTCGCGCATCTCACCCATAACAACCTGTTAGTAGGTGCTTCTGCCTCCTAAGGAAAATTCCCTCCGTTTCTTGGGCTAGTGCAAAATGAAGACTTCAAAATTACTTTTGATTGTCCTCAATCTACCAAGGTTCTTAATTTGAGGAAGGAGCTAAGTGTTTCTAGTATGTGATAGGATAATTAAGATTAACATTGTACTTAGTATCAGAATGTTAAGAAATGAACCAGACACTATTCACTTCAAATCTTACTGAATGTCTAGAAATAAATACACTTAGATCTAAATGGATTATGAAAATATACAATTAATTTTTATTACTTTCACGAGCTGTATAACTGTAGACAACAAGAGCATTTCACCCCTCCATAGAAGATGTGCTCATTTAATACCACATACCTGCAAGCTCCTCCCAAGAAGCTCATCACTAGTAATTCCTTCCTTAAATCACTTGCAAAGGCAACTGCTCAAGAAGAAATTTCTCTTAACTATTAGTAATAATTTACAAAGTTATATACAGTGATGGATTTAAGCAGGAGTGTACTGGCAGGGCTGCATCTGCTCTTGTTGTCACCTCCCTAGATGATAACAATAGGAACTTCGTTGAGTTAGGCATAGAAATTTGCAACTGGGCGTCTACACTGCAAACTGAACTGTTTGCCATCCTAATGCACTAAAGCTAACTTACGACACTGAGCTTGACTCTGTGATTATTACTGATTCTTTATCATCAGTGAAGGCTCCTGATACACACAATGATTAACAATATGCTTACTAGAGGAGCCAGACGCTCAAAAATCCGAGAAAAAGAATGTTCTCTTGTTATGGACTCCATCATGCATTGAATTAATCTTTCAGGATAAAGTTGATAAGTTAGCTAAATGAAGGCAAATGCGGAATATAACTTTAGTAAATCTGTGTCTAGCATTAGAAATACTATTAGGAGAGAAGTAAATAATGAAACAATGTCATAGAAATGCAGTTAGAAGCCTAATAGATCTATTACTCATTATGATAGCATGAACGTAGATGCAGTAAGTATGTTTATGGAGCAACTTGTAATGTGAGCAGAATGACGATGTTTTAGTAACGAAGGCTTAAACTTGGTTACAGTTATTTTTGGCAGTTGACAGACACACACATGATCGACGCAAATGCAGTGTGGCCAACCCTGTGGTCACTATCTTGAACACTGTGTTTCATTCTCCACTTATTGAGGAATATAGAAATAGGCAGTACAATCTACGTAATATGTCATTATATCTTATTAAGCAAAATGTTTAGATTTGTTTACAACAGATAAACTGAGTCCTGGCTCGGGGAAGGGCAATGGCTGCAAACCACACTCGATGAGGACCTTGAGGCGAGTATTATACGGAACATATCACCTGGATCACTATGACATGGCCTTGGATGCACTGGAAGAAAATCAGAATGCAGATGTAATATACACAGACTTTGCAAAAGCATTTGACAAATGCGATCATGGCGTAATAGCCCATAAAATACGTGCTAAAGGAATAACTGGGAAAGTGGGGAGATGGATCTTCAACTTCCTAACAAATCGAACACAAAGAGTAGTGGTCAACAGAGTTAAATCGGAGGCTGCCATAGTGAAGAGCTCTGTTCCACAAGGCACAGTACTCGCCCCCATCTTATTCCTTATCCTCATATCAGACATAAACAAAGATATACACCACAGCACCGTATCATCCTTTGCGGATGATACTAGGATCTGCATGAGGCTGTCATCTGCTGAGGACGCGGTTAACCTCCAAGAAGATATAAACAAAGTTTTCCAGTGGGCAAGGGTAAACAATATGATGTTCAATGAGGACAAATTCCAACTACTCCGTTATGGAAAACTGGAGGAGATAATAACTAGAACAGAGTATACTACTGACTCCGGCCATACAATAGAGCGGAAAAATAATGTAAGGGACCTGGGAGTAGTAATGTCTGAGGATCTCACTTTCAAGGATCACAACAGTGCCACGATCGCACGTGCAAAGAAAATGATAGGATGGATAATGAGAACTTTCAGAACGAGAGATGCCAAGCCCATGATGATCCTTTTCAAATCACTTGTTCTCTCTAGGCTGGAATACTGCTGTACATTAACATCTCCATACAAAGCAGGTGAAATCGCAGATCTAGAGAGTGTACAGAGATCCTTTACTGCACGTATAAGTTCTGTCAAGCACCTTAACTACTGGGAACGCTTGGAAGCACTTGACTTGTACTCGTTGGAACGCAGGAGGGAGAGATATATCATCATCTACACTTGGAAAATCTTGGAAGGAATGGTCCCAAATCTGCACACAGAAATCACTCCCTACGAAAGTAAAAGACTGGGCAGGCGATGCAAAATGCCGCCAATAAAAAGTAGGGGCGCCATTGGTACACTAAGAGAAAACACCATAAGTGTCCGGGGCCCAAAACTGTTCAACAGCCTCCCATCAAGCATTAGGGGAATTGCCAATAAACCCCTGTCTGCCTTCAAGAGAGAGCTGGACAGATACCTAAAGTCAGTGCCGGATCAGCCGGGCTGTGGCTCGTACGTCGGACTGCGTGCGGCCAGCAGTAACAGCCTAGTTGATCAGGCCCTGATCCATCGGGAGGCCTGGTCATGGACCGGGCCGCGGGGGCGTTGATCCCCGGAATAACCTCCAGGTTACCTCCAGGTAACCTCCAGGCACACATCAACCACAAAACTCCTGCAGCTAATGCGCGTGTGACAAATCTAAGAATAGTTTGCCCACATCTAGGTAAGGAGTCATTCACGACACTGTACACCGTGTACGTCAGGCCCATATTAGAGTACGCAGCCCTAGCATGGAACCCTCGCCTGATCAAGCATGTCAAGAAATTAGTTTGCAGCGAGATTAGTCGTGGAGGTAGAGGTCATGTCTTAAGTGAGATAAATAGAACTTAACCTAATGACAATGGAGGAACAGGAGGTCTAGGGAAAGGGGGAATATGATAGCAAAGTACAAAATACTGAGAGGAATTGACAGGGTGAATAGGGACAGATTGTTTGAGAGATGGCAAACGGGTACACGAGAACACAGCTGGAAGTTGAAAATGCAAAGGAATCATAGGGATGTTAGGTAGTATTTCTTCAGTCTTAGAGTAGCCAGGAAGTGGAACGAACTACAGAGGTACGATAATATTCTTGAAACCAGGAGTGAACCTAGTAGCGACCAGCGAAGAGGAGGGACCAGGAGCTATTACTCTACCATTGCAACACAAATGAGGACATATAGGCTAGTACACAAGAGTGAGCACACGCACGCGCTCCCATAGATGTACAACCCCACAAAAATATACATCAGAGCTGAACCAAAGGGGGACGACACTTGAGGTAACCTCCAGGGTAGTGAAGACATCAATGTACACCACACAACGCTGTATGACACAACGCTGTATGACACAACGCTGTATGACACAACGCTGTACGACACAACGCTGTACGACACAACGCTGTACGACACACAACGCTGTACGACACACAACGCTGTACGACACACAACGCTGTACGACACACAACGCTGTACGACACACAGCGCTGTACGACACAGCGCTGTACGACACACATCGCTGTACGACACAGCGCTCTACGACAAAGAGCTCTACGACACAACGCTGTACGACACAACGCTGTACGACACTGTGCTATACGACACAGCGCTGTACGACACACAGCTTTGTACGCCACAATAGCACACTGTTCATCACAACTGTACATCACAATAGCACACTGTACATCACAACTGTACATCACAATAGCACACTGTACATCACAACTGTACATCACAATAGCACACTGTACATCACAACTGTACATCACAATAGCACACTGTACATCACAACTGTACATCACAATAGTACACTGTACACCACAACTGTACATCACAATAGCACACTGTACATCACAACTGCACATCACAACAGTACACTGTACATCACAACTGTACATCACAATAGTACACTGTACATCACAACTGCACATCACAATAGTACACTGTACATCACAACTGCACATCACAATAGCACACTGTACATCACAACTGCACATCACAATAGTACACTGTACATCACAACTGCACATCACAATAGCACACTGTACATCACAACTGCACATCACAATAGTACACTGTACATCACAACTGCACATCACAATAGTACACTGTACATCACAACTGCACATCACAATAGCACACTGTACATCACAACTGCACATCACAATAGTACACTGTACATCACAACTGCACATCACAATAGTACACTGTACACCACAACTGTACATCACAATAGCACACTGTACACAACTGTACATCACAACAGTACACTGTACACCACAACTGTACGTCACAATAGCACACTGTACACCACAACTGTACGTCACAACAGTACACTGTACACCACAACTGTACGTCACAACAGTACACTGTACACCACAACTGTACGTCACAACAGTACACTGTACACCACAACTGTACGTCACAACAGTACACTGTACACCACAACTGTACGTCACAACAGTACACTGTACACCACAACTGTACGTCACAACAGTACACTGTACACCACAACTGTACGTCACAACAGTACACTGTACACCACAACTGTACGTCACAACAGTACACTGTACACCACAACTGTACGTCACAACAGTACACTGTACACCACAACTGTACATCACAACAGCACACTGTACACCACAACTGTACGTCACAACAGTACACTGTACACCACAACTGTACGTCACAACAGTACACTGTACACCACAACTGTACATCACAATAGTACACTGTACACCACAACTGTACGTCACAATAGCACACTGTACACCACAACTGTACGTCACAACAGCACACTGTACACCACAACTGTACGTCACAACAGTACACTGTACACCACAACTGTACGTCACAACAGCACACTGTACACCACAACTGTACGTCACAATAGCACACTGTACACCACAACTGTACATCACAATAGTACACTGTACACCACAACTGTACATCACAATAGTACACTGTACACCACAACTGTACATCACAATAGTACACTGTACACCACAACTGTACATCACAACAGTACACTGTACACCACAACTGTACATCACAATAGTACACTGTACACCACAACTGTACATCACAATAGTACACTGTACACCACAACTGTACGTCACAACAGCATACTGTACACCACAACTGTACGTCACAACATCACACTGTACACCACAACACACCACCCGCGAGACTCAACAATCCTGAACAATTACAAGTTAAAACTGACTACAAAAATCCAGCTGCTGACAACAATTGGTTGACCAAAAACGTGTTGTGGATCCTGGGATGTGGAACTGGGTTGTGGGTGGAGGGTGGGGATTGTGGGTGGGGGTGTGGTGATGGTTGTGGGTGGTGAGTTTTTGGTGGTAGGGTGAAGGTTGTGGGTAGAGGGGTGGGAGGCGAGAGTTGTGGGTGGAGGGGTGGGAGGCGAGAGTTGTGGGTGGTGGAGTGAAGGTTGTGGGTGGTTGGAAATGCTTCGGGGTGTGGGGTTAGTGGTAGTGAGGGAGGTATAGTGGGATGATGTGGTGGAGAGAAGATGAGGGATGAGTGGAGGGATAGTGAAAGGGGTGAGGAGAAGGGGGAAACTAAAGGTGGAGGGGTTGTGAAAGGGGTGAGGAGAGGGTAGGGTATGGAGGGGTGAAGGGCGGGTAGCGAGCAGGGTAGGAGTGAGTGCCTGCCTGGTGGACAGGTCTGGTGAGGTCGGGTTACCCGCGGGCCGGACCCCTCGCCACGCTGACTCCGCCTCGACACCCGATACTCCGAGGGCGGGGAGGGGCAGCTGGGGAGGGGCAATGGAGGGTTGAGGGAGGAAAGCCAGGGGAGGAGCAGAGGGAGATAAGCCAGGGGAGGAGCAGAGGGAGATAAGCCAGGGGAGGAGCAGAGGGAGATAAGCCAGGGGAGGAGCAGAGGGAGGTAAGCCAGGGAAGGAGGCAATAATAATAACAATAATATTCATCTTCATTTGTACAAGTACATGTACAAGGTATATAGTCCTAGACATCAGTGACATACTGCTATATAGAAAGCCCCTTGTTATGCAAAGCATATCGGGCAAATTAGTTCAATTTTGTCTCCAGGATGCAACCCACACCAGCCAACTAACACTCGGCTACTTATTTTACCGATAGGTGAACAGGGACAGCTGAGATCCTAATGTTTCCACCCGTACCGGGAATCGATCCCCGGACCTCTGTGTGTGAGCCGAGTGCATTAGCAATATAGCTACGGGACACCAGGGAGATATGCCAGATATAAAAATAATTTTTATTAATAAAATTTGACACGTCAACAATGTTGTGCCGCCCTACACACTATGATAGAGTGGTAACCAAAGTTAGCTGTGCTTCTCTGTCATATTTATAAAATAGGATGAACTTTGTGTTCGAGTTAATGAGAGCAATTGAGTTAACCTGGAAGACTTCAGTGAGGTGATGAGGATACCGTCAAGCATTCTACTAAATGCTTGACGGTATCAGGTTTGGGAAGTAACATCTCTAAGCATGTATTACACAGGGGTTAAGTGAGACTTGTAAAGATATCAGATAGAGATATTTGCTAAATAAATTTGTAGGCCTGGTCATGGACTGGACCGCTGGGGCGTTGTTCCCCTGAATATCCTCCAGGTAGACTCCAGGTATACATACACACATTCATTGTTGCAATAACTGTAAATCAGACTGAACTTCACGAAACCAGGGAGAAGAGACGGGGGGCACGGAAAGCTAAGGAAGGAGTAAAGAGTTAGCCATGATGGAGAATCACGGAAAGAACAGGAGGAGGCAAGCCAGGGACACTTCCAGGTATTAGGGAGTGTAGAAGGGGCAGCAAGAGTAGTGGAGGAAAAAGGAATAGGGGAATGTGCGGGATGAGGCATAAAGAAATTGGGAGTAAGAGGTGGGGAGAAAAGTTGGGGATGAAGACGAGGTCAAGGGAAGAGGAGGGCATGTGTAGAAGAGACAGGGGTCAGGGAAGCAGTGACCCCTGAATGTATTGTTGCTAACCAGTATCATTACCTTATCAAATAGCTTTTAAAATTTGCTAAGTGAAAATGGTGTCTTGTTACTTTGATGGGAGGGTGTAAAACAGAGTTTGGCTACAGCCAGTCAGTGTGGTGGAGAGGTGGTTGCCCCACTCCATAAAGGTGGCAGCAAAGCATTAGCTAAGAACTATAGACCAATAGCTCTGACATCCCACATCATAAAAATCTTTGAAAGAGTGCTAAGAAGCAGGATTGCAAATTACCTGGATTCCCAAAATCTGCACAATCCAGGGCAACATGGGTTCAGGGCAGGTCGTTCCTGCCTCTCACAACTACTGGATCACTATGACATGGCCTTGGATGCACTGGAAGAAAATCAGAATGCAGATGTAATATACACCGACTTTGCAAAAGCATTTGACAAATGCGATCATGGCGTAATAGCCCATAAAATACGTGCTAAAGGAATAACTGGGAAAGTGGGGAGATGGATCTTCAACTTCCTAACAAATCGAACACAAAGAGTAGTGGTCAACAGAGTTAAATCGGAGGCTGCCATAGTGAAGAGCTCTGTTCCACAAGGCACAGTACTCGCCCCCATCTTATTCCTTATCCTCATATCAGACATAAACAGAGATATACACCACAGCACCGTATCATCCTTTGCGGATGATACTAGGATCTGCATGAGGCTGTCATCTGCTGAGGACGCGGTTAACCTCCAAGAAGATATAAACAAAGTTTTCCAGTGGGCAACGGTAAACAATATGATGTTCAATGAGGACAAATTCCAACTACTCCGTTATGGAAAACTGGAGGAGATAATAACTAGAACAGAGTATACTACTGACTCCGGCCATACAATAGAGCGGAAAAAAATAATGTAAGGGACCTGGGAGTAGTAATGTTGAGGATCTCACTTTCAAGGATCACAACAGTGCCACGATCGCACGTGCAAAGAAAATGATAGGATGGATAATGAGAACTTTCAAAACGAGAGATGCCAAGCCCATGATGATCCTTTTCAAATCACTTGTACTCTCTAGGCTGGAATACTGCTGTACATTAACATCTCCATACAAGCAGGTGAAATCGCAGATCTAGAGAGTGTACAGAGATCCTTTACTGCACGTATAAGTTCTGTCAAGCACCTTAACTACTGGGAACGCTTGGAAGCACTTGACTTGTACTCGTTGGAATGCAGGAGGGAGAGATATATCATAATCTACACTGGAAAATCTTGGAAGGAATGGTCCCAAATCTGCACACAGAAATCACTCCCTACGAAAGTAAAAGACTGGGCAGGCGATGCAAAATGCCGCCAATAAAAAGTAGGGGCGCCATTGGTACACTAAGAGAAAACACCATAAGTGTCCGGGGCTCAAAACTGTTCAAACAGCCTCCCATCAAGCATTAGGGGAATTGCCAATAAACCCCTGGCTGCCTTCAAGAGAGAGCTGGACAGATACCTAAAGTCGGTGCCGGATCAGCCGGGCTGTGGCTCGTACGTCGGACTGCGTGCGGCCAGCAGTAACAGCCTAGTTGATCAGGCCCTGATCCATCGGGAGGCCTGGTCATGGACCGGGCCGCGGGGGCGTTGATCCCCGGAATAACCTCCAGGTAACCTCCAGGTAAGTCAGCAAGATCAGGCTGGGGGAGACGACCAGAGCAGAGGTGGCAGGTTATGCCAGACCTCAGAGCAGCCACTCCTGAAACCAGTGCTGAAGGAACTGGTGTTGAATTAGTGAATCTCTAGACGAGAGTTCATACTTGCTGCAATTATCTCTTTTTATCATTTACTTTGCTATCGCAAATCTCTATGAACTGAATCATTTTCAGTTGTCTTTACTTGTAATATTGTTTCATTCCCAGTAACCTATTTCCTTCCTGCATGATAACCATTCTATGGATAAGGTATTTGGACAAGGCTAGATTCAGTCACTTGGTGGTCAGCTCTTTTATTGTGGTGAGTTGGAGAACTCTGCTACCTACTTCCAGGCCACTGAGTGCAATTTTGAAGGGGGCCACATGGCCATGTATATTATAATCCAGCCAAGGCTGGGTAAAAGTTAATAAGTTTGAAGCAGCAGAAGCACATGGTAGGGAGATCTTGTAATATAACATCCACCAGATCTCAAAGGCCAGTCTAGTGATCAAGGCTTCTAGCGTTAGGCAGATTCATGCTCTCATCTTGTGTCATGTTGCCTCAGTGGAGAATATGCCTGCCATTGCTTATTCGAACCAATGTCGTGGCATCATTTGACATTGGTTGCTTGATCATTAGATAAAGGAAGACATTCGGTTCCTGAATTATGGAGTAGTTGAGGTTCAGAGGATTTAAAAGGTGGATGGTGCTTAGTAAAATTAATTCACTGGTCATCTTAATAAATGCACTAATAAAACCTCCCATTTCACATAAATCTCTGGTGGAAAAAAATCGTAATAGAAACTACATTCTCTTGCTGTACATTGCTTTAAGTTCTAGAAGTCTGGCCACCAATGTAATGTGACCCATGATACTGTGTAGTTTGTGAAGCCGAATTTGACACTGCCCACTTCTGTAAGGGAGTCTTGGTGTCAGCATGTAGAGCATGTGTAGTGCACAAGAGGGAGAGCGCACTGCTGCACTTTGTTGAGAAAATGTTTTGCTGGTAGAAGACCACACCTCATGCATCCTAACACATCTGTAGTGACTGTTGCCTCTAGCCATAGAACTCCAGCTGCTGTAGGGTCCTTTTCAGTGGAAAGGAGTCCTCCTTCCTAGGGTATTTATCCTTCTCAGCCTTTGAGAGCCTCACCAGTGCCTTCCCCCCCCCCAAGAACCTGTCCAGGTGACCACCGTCCTATCCTGCTTGCCTGTGTGTCCATCTTTAATGTCCCAGGGGTTGTTGGTATCTTTCCTGGGAGGTAGGGGGCCCCATGGGTGTGCACATCTGCCAGGATAGACCTTGTGAAAGCACAGGTTGAGAGGAAGAGTGCACTGCTTCCTCCAAGGGTCACCTACCCATATCCCCGAAAAGGGGTATGGGACCAACCCCACAGAGAAATTTGGTCAGGAAACTTAGCCTCACTTTTAAATGACAATAGCTAATGACACATAGCCAAACTCAGCCTTCAGCCAAGGCTGCTTATGTATCCTTTAGCAATAGGAGGGACCCAAAGCAAAACTCTGAGGGCTAGAAACACACTCAGAAGTGCTAGTCCTCTGTCTCTCTCCAGGATAGTGTGGTGTACGAACTCCACCTTGCAAAATTAAAAAAAAAATCAGATATTAAAGACTGGACCAGCTTCATCTTGGGAGGGAAAGTCAGACACTCCCTCCTAAAGAAAGCTGTCTGACAGTTGGTGAAGAGTCTGGTTCCAGGCCTCTGAAGTGGCCTTGGGACATGACCCTTTCCAATCATTGGACAACTTTGACACTTTTCTGGCTCACTCTGTCACCAAGGGCAAGGCTGCAAAAGTAGAATGGGTGGCTAACTTAATTGGTAGAGGTTTTTTTTTCTTATGTAGAATTTACCAGGAAGATGGTTCACTAGACCCCTCTTAGTTTGATGTATTCTCTCATTTAATGAAACTGTCAGGGCATTGGGCCCCATGCTGAAGATATTCATGTCCTCTTTTGAGACTATGACCTGTTAATTTTATGTCCACATGAAACTAAACCTGAGATAAAGTATTAATTCCTGTGTTTCAGGTTTGCATCCCATCCTCTTGGCACAGTTGTCTAGGAAGTAGGGGTGTGAGTATCTTGGTTTGTGTTGCTGTTACAATGAAATCTGATTGCTTCTCCTTACAGGCTTTGGCAATTTGAGTACATAAGAACATAAGAAAGAAGGAACACTGCAGCAGGCCTACTGACCCATGCAAAGCAGGTCCATCCCCCCCTAATTAGCTCACTGACCCACCTAGTCCGGTCACTTCCATTTAAGGAAGAAGCGAGGCATTAGACCTAGTAGCACTAGCTAGTCAGGTCCAACTCACACCCACCTACACCCACTCATGTATTTATCTAACTTATTTTTAAAACTACACAACGTTTTAGCCTCTATAACTGTACTCAGGAGTTTGTTCCACTCATCCACAGCTCTTTTACCAAAACAGTGCTTTCCTATATCCTTCCTGAATCTGAATTTTTCCGACTTGAAACCATTGCTGCGAGTCCTGTCTTGGCTGGAAGTTTTCAGCACGCTATTTACATCCCCTTTATTATTTCCTGTTTTCTATTTATACACCTCAATCATATCCCCCCTAATTCTACGCCTTTCTAGAGAGTGCAGGTTCAGGGCCCTCAGTCTATACTCATAGGGAATATTTTTGATAAATGGGATCAACTTTGCCATCCTCTTTTGTACATTTTCCAGTGCATTTATATCCATTCTGTAACATGGTGATCAAAACTGTGCAGCATAATCTAAACGAGGCCTAACCAAGGATATATAGAGTTGAAGAAAAACCTAAGGACTTCTATTATTTATACTTCTAGATATGAAGCCAAGAATTCTGTTAGCTTTATTGCAAACACTAATGTACTGTTGCCTTGGTTTTTAGATCATTGCTAACCAGAACTCCTAAATCCTTTTTGCAACCAATAGTATTAAGATCTACATTATTTAGTTCATAAGTGGCATGGTTATTTTTCTGCCCAACATTTAGAACTTTGCATTTGTCTATATTAAACTGTATCTGCCACTTCTCCGACCATTGCATCAGTCTATTCAAATCATCCTGGAGTGCTCTAGTGTCCTTATTAGAATGAATTGGTCAGCCTATTTTGGTGTCATCAGCAAATTTGCTTATGTCGCTATTTATTCCCTCATCTATATCGTTTATGTAAATTGTGAACAACAACGGGCCCAACACTGACCCCTGCGTAACACCGCTTGTGACGTGCCCCCATTCTGATTTCTCCCCATTTATGCAAACTCTCTGCTGCCTATTTGTCAGCCATACCTTTACCCAGGAAAAAAAAATTTCCTCCTATTCCGTGTGACTTAAGTTTCCTCAATAGCCTCTGATGTGGAACTCTATCGAAAGCCTTACTGAAGTCTATATACACAATATCATATTCATTACCATGGTCCACCTCCTCAAACACCTTTGTGAAAAAAATTAGTAAATTCGTAAGGTTGCAGGAGGACCTGATGCTGTGTTCCTTGTACCTTCCTTCAAACTGAGTTTTCGACTCCTCTGCTCTTGCTGAAAGCTGTGGATTGATGACTTGCTGAGACTTGAACCTGGTGAGTTTCACTGTGTGCATGAAGTTTATTATTATAATTATTTTTTATTTTTTTTTTATTATCACACCGGCCGATTCCCACCAAGGCAGGGTGGCCCGAAAAAGAAAAACTTTCACCATCATTCACTCCATCACTGTCTTGCCAGAAGGGTGCTTTACACTACAGTTTTTAAACTGCAACATTAACACCCCTCCTTCAGAGTGCAGGCACTGTACTTCCCATCTCCAGGACTCAAGTCCGGCCTGCCGGTTTCCCTGAATCCCTTCATAAATGTTACTTTGCTCACACTCCAACAGCACGTCAAGTATTAAAAACCATTTGTCTCCATTCACTCCTATCAAACACGCTCAAGCATGCCTGCTGGAAGTCCAAGCCCCTCGCACACAAAACCTCCTTTACCCCCTCCCTCCAACCCTTCCTAGGCCGACCCCTACCCCGCCTTCCTTCCACTACAGACTGATACACTCTTGAAGTCATTCTGTTTCGCTCCATTCTCTCTACATGTCCGAACCACCTCAACAACCCTTCCTCAGCCCTCTGGACAACAGTTTTGGTAATCCCGCACCTCCTCCTAACTTCCAAACTACGAATTCTCTGCTGTTGGACAGAAGGTGCTAAAAGAAGAAATATGTGAAGAACAGAGACCATTGAGGGTTAGGAGTATGCAAGAGGCAGAGTTAGCAAGGGCAGTGGGGAGCACTAATGGGAAAAATATAATCAGAGTTGGTGTAACAGAAAATCAAAGAGGGAGTCTGCGTCAAAGGTGGGGCTGTCAGCGAGGAGGTCAGAGTGAATGAGTGAGTTAGCACGGTGAGTTAAGAGATGGTGAACTGACAATGGAACTTGACAAGTACTGAACAGTATTGAGCGTTTCTTCAGGAGATACTCATTAGCAAGGTGTGTGTGTGTCTGTTATATAGATGGGGAAAATGTAGTCTCCCAAGCATAACAGCGATAATAAGATGACCAGAAATCCAAATGCTAAAACTAGCATTTTTTGGTGTGGCTTGAGGTCCCATCTGCCAGTTCCCTGGTGACATAAGGTCTGTTAAAACCACCACTGGACTGTGTATGGCTTATCCTCACCTGAAACCAAGACAAAAGTGCATAAGTGATCGCAATAAAGCTAACAGAATCCTTGGCTTCACATCAATAAGCATAAATAAGAGGAGTCCTCAGGTAGTTCTTCAACTCTATATATCCTTGGTTAGGCCTCATTTAGATTATGCTGCACAGTTTTGATCACCGTATTACAGAATGGATATAAATGCTCTGAAAAAAACATACAAAGGAGGATGACAAAGTTGATCCCATGTATCAGAAACTTTCCCTATGAGGATAGACCGAGGCCCTGAATCTGCACTCTCTAGAAAGGCATAGAATTAGGATATTATGATTGAGTTATATAAATGGAAGACAGGAATTAATAAATGGGATGTAAATAGCGTGCTAAAAATATCTAACCAAGACAGGACTCGCAGCAATGGTTTTCAGTAGGAAAAATTCAGATTCAGGAAGGATATAGGAAAGCACTGGTTTGGTAATAGAGTTGTGGATGAGTGGAACAAATTCCCGAGTACAGTTATAGAGGCTAAAACGTTGTATAGTTTTAAAAATAGGTTAGATAAATACACGAGTGAGTGTGGGTGGGTGAGAGTTGGACCTGATTAGATTGTGCTACTGGTTCAGTTGCCGTGTTCCTTCCTTAAGTGAATGTGACCTGACCTGACTAGGTTGGGTGCATTGGCTTAAGCCGGTAGGAGACTTGGACCTGCCTCGCATGGGCCAGTAGGCCTGCTGTAGTGTTCCTTCTTTCTTGTGTTCTTAAGGGATCATTAACTTGATAATAAGTGGATGTACCAGCAGATATTGACCGTCGAAAGGTATTTAGAAACACTCAGTTTATGTCTTGGGTTCTTTACATGGAGGGGGGGGGGGAGTTAAGATGAATACTCCTTCTAGATAGTTATAGAATAAAATCCGAAAAAAATGTCTAGGAAGTACTACCAGAGCCTACTGACCAGCTTTTAACATCATGGAGGGGGAGGAGAACGACCCTTCTGAGGTGGCTAACATCAATCCTGATGCTCAACATCAGGAGCTGTAATCCTGACTTCCAGGATCTAAGATTTCAGGAAACAGCTTCTTTGCCCATTGTGGAGAACACAGGGAAGCCTTGTGATTTGTTTTGAACAGGTGACTTGGCATCTTCCTCGTCAGCGTCACCTTCCATAGTTTTGGGAGGATGTGGTCCATCGTGACATGTAGCACAGCTTCCTTCCCTCCTTAATGCTTTTGTTGGATATATTTAGTTTTATCCACAGTTTGTTGGATATCCCAGAACCAGAGAAGCCATGAACTACTGCCCATCTCTTTGACGAGCTGCTTCTGCAAGCTGTCGGAGGGGATGTTGAATGTTCTTGGAATTTAGAGACAAAAGGCTCATCACTTTTGTGCAGTTTAGATTTCAAAAGTTTGGTCGACGCGTGACACCTTGGTTTGGGTGGTTGGTGGCATGTAGAAGGGAGGTCTTCTTCAACCTAGAGAAAGCCCATGATGCTATTTGGAGGCTTGGCATTCTTCGCCATCTCCAGACTCTGGGACTGGGGGTTGTTTCAATTTCTCCAGTAGTTTGTTGGTTCATGCTACTGGCGCGAAATTTCTCTGGAGGAGACGAAGGTCTCCTCCAGCATATTTAACACCATGTTTTATTATAGTAATGGATGATGTGATTAATAATAGTGTCAAGGCCTCCTTGTATGTTTACCTGGAGTTTACCTGGAGAGAGTTCCGGGGGTCAACGCCCCCGCGGCCCGGTCTGTGACCAGGCCTCCTGGTGGATCAGAGCCTGATCAACCAGGCTGTTGCTGCTGGCTGCACGCAAACCAACATACGAGCCACAGCCCGGCTGATCCGTAACTGACCTTAGGTGCTTGTCCAGTGCCAGCTTGAAGACTGCCAGGGGTCTGTTGGTAATCCCCCTTATGTGTGCTGGGAGGCAGTTGAACAGTCTCGGGCCCCTGACACTTATTATATGGTCTCTTAACGTGCTAGTGACACCCCTGCTTTTCATTGGGGGGATGGTGCATCGTCTGCCAAGTCTTTTGCTTTCGTAGTGAGTGATTTTCGTGTGCAAGTTCGGTACTAGTCCCTCTAGGATTTTCCAGGTGTATATAATCATGTATCTCTCCCTCCTGCGTTCCAGGGAATACAGGTTTAGGAACCTCAAGCGCTCCCAATAATTGAGGTGTTTTATCTCCGTTATGCGCGCCGTGAAAGTTCTCTGTACATTTTCTAGGTCAGCAATTTCACCTGCCTTGAAAGGTGCTGTTAGTGTGCAGCAATATTCCAGCCTAGATAGAACAAGTGACCTGAAGAGTGTCATCATGGGCTTGGCCTCCCTAGTTTTGAAGGTTCTCATTATCCATCCTGTCATTTCTCTAGCAGATGCGATTTATACAATCTTGCAGTATACTCCATGGTGTCTACTCCTGAGCAGAATGTCACTGACTTCAAGTGACAGTGGGCAACATCACAAAGTAGACTGTGGTAGCTGTTAGACAGTCTACTCCCCATGTACTATTTTATGATGGTGTCCTTACCTATGACGAGCAAGTGACATTTTTTGGGATCGTTGATCATCACCTGCCATGGGTCTCTCATATAATGATGGTCTGAGTTATCTTCTCTGGGACAGATCAGCCGGCAATGCTCTGCCTGTATGTGGCTGGATCATAGCTACCAGATCAACTTCTTGACCAATTCTTTCGTGCTGCACTTGTCAAACTCTGTTCATCACTTAGTGATACAGCTGAGCAGTGTATTCCATACCTCCACTCTGAAAGCCTCACTGTTGGGGCTGATACAGAATAGGGGAAAAGAACATCTGCAATTGCTGCTTCCATATTCTCTGTGATTATTCTTCTCTTCCACTATGTGGAAGGAAGAGAAGTATCCAGGATGTGAGAAAGTGCAGAGAATGAAGAGAAGAGGAAAGACGGAAGAGAAATGATCATGGAAAAGGACACAGTATGGAGAGACCAAGGGAAAGGGGAAAGTTGGGGGCATCAAAAGGGAGTAGAGTTAGGTTAGCCCATGGGAGAGAATGAGAAGGATAGAGGGAAGATCACACTAACGAGAAAAATGGTGCATAAGGAATAAATGGAGGATATACGAGAGGGAGTAGATGAGGGACATACCAGAGAGAAGAGAAGGGAACATACCAAAGGGAAGAGATAGGGAGATACCAGAGGGAAGAGACAGGGGACCTGTCAGAGGGAAGAGAAGGGAGCATACCAAAGGGAAGAGATGGGAAGATACCAGAGGGAAGAGACGGGACTTGAGAGAGAGAGACAGAGGGAGGGAGGGAGGGAAGAGAGGGGGGAAAAGGGGGAGAGGGAGGACGGAAGGATGGAGAGAGAGGGAGGGAGAGAGGGAGGACAGAAGGATGGAGAGAGAGAGAGGGAGGGAGGGAGAGAGATGGAGGGAGAGAGAGAGAGAGGGGAGGGAGGGAGGGAGAGAGAGAGAGAGAGAGGGAGGGAGAGAGAGGGAGGGAGAGAGAGGGAGAGAGAGGGAGGGAGAGAGAGGAGGAGGGAGGAGAGAGAGAGAGGGAGGGAGGGAGGGAGGGAGAGAGAGGGAGGGAGAGAGAGGGAGAGAGGGAGGGAGAGAGAGGGAGGGAGGGAGAGAGAGGGAGGGAGAGGGAGGGAGGGAGAGGGAGGGAGGGAGAGGGAGGGAGGGAGGGAGAGGGTGGGAGGGAGGAGAGGGGTGAGAGGGAGAGGGGGAGGGAGGGAGAGGGAGGGAGAGGGAGGGAGAGGGAGGGAGGGAGAGGGAGGGAGAGAGAGGGAGGGAGGGAGGAGAGAGGGAGGGAGAGAGAGGGAGGGAGAGAGAGGGAGGGAGGGAGGGATGGATGGATGGATGGATGGAGGGGTGGATGGAGGGATGGAGGGGTGGATGGATGGAGGGGTGGATGGAGGGATGGATGGATGGATGGAGGGATGGATGGAGGAATGGATGGATGGATGAATGAATGATATCTAAAGGAAGAGGTAGGAATGAACAGGAAGGAAGAATGTGTATGGAAAATGTTTTCATTTTAATTGAAGGTGTAGGGAAATGAGAAACGTCTGGCAGGGCAGCATCCCCTCCTCAAAACGTCTGACAGCGCAGCATCCCCTCCTCAAAACGTCTGGCAGGGCAGCATCCCCTCCTCAAAACGTCCGACAGGGCAGCATCCCCTCCTCAAAACGTCTGGCAGGGCAGCATCCCCTCCTCAAAAGATGACATATGGGAAAACTCTCTAGAGGAAGACAATCTGTTTTTAAAACAGAGCTCACCTCAGTGTTTTCTCAGTAAATAATATAAATAGTGAGATAGAGACTTATAACTGGGATGATTAAGTCTTAATGTATTAACAATAATGAATTTCATGTTTATAGGAGTGAAGAAACCATTCACTAATCACTGGCAGATATGCCTAGGGACATCATCCATAAGCTAGTATTATAATACTTGAGTGCCCTGGACAGCCTGGAGATGTAAGTTGTGTCCATCTCATGACACAAGTAGGTGCTGGAAAGAAGACCTATCTGCCGTTTGGCGTATATACACCTGAACGTTTGCCCTGGAAGAAAAAAAAGGTAAATAAAGAAAAAGTCTCGCTTGAGGTGATGTAGCGTGAAGTTAGAGTACCACTAGTAAGTAGCTGTATCTTTGAAAGAGGATACCAGAGTTTGTGTGTGTGTGGGGGGGGGGAAGAACCCCAGTTAGTACCAGTGAACACTTGTAATATAAATGAAACGTACTGGAACATGGGACATTGACTAAAAGCGGTTATTGGTATGGTAATATTGTCAGTAATTAATCTCGTGACACAACAGTTGTGAGACAACGCTCTGCACGAACATACATCATCCTCAGTAAAGTCCGACACTGTGTATACTTGTGTGTGTGCTAGGGGAAGGTGTATGCTGTATATCTAATACTTTTGTTCATAAGACCTAATGGAAATACACAACTTCGTCCGACCTTTTTTTTGGGTTATCCTAGGTAATTTACACATATGTTACTGTATATGATAATGGTAATCACCTAAATTTGTGATAATGTACTTGTATGTACATGCATGCAAAAACCACTATGAAAACATAGTGAACTTCCAATTGCTTTCGCGATTTCTCACATTATCAAGGACCTATATAAATTTACTAGAATGGCTGCAACCCCTGTTAATTAAGACAGGTGAGATACATAAGGCTTCCATAAGTGGATTATCAGTAGTGTATCACCTCCCAAGATAATTAGGTGTTTTGAAACAATTCTCCTCGTAAGTGTTTAATATAATTCATTACACTAATGTTCAGATAAGCCCTGTGGAACACCACAAATTCTCTGATCGAGGGTAGACTTGGGAATTTTCTGTTGTAACTCTGATCGTGTATTTATTAAAATCTTAGGTAATATTTCACGAAGAGAGGGGAAGAGACCCAGGAGGAGAAGAAAGGAAGAAGTTACCTGGAGGTTACCTGGAGGTTATTCCGGGGATCAACGCCCCCGCGGCCCGGTCCATGACCAGGCCTCCCGATGGATCAGGGCCTGATCAACTAGGCTGTTACTGCTGGCCGCACGCAGTCCGACGTACGAGCCACAGCCCGGCTGATCCGGCACTGACTTTAGGTATCTGTCCAGCTCTCTCTTGAAGGCAAGTAAGAGGGAAAGAGGAGGCTAGAAGGAAGAATGAAAGACCTGGCCAAAGGAGAGAGTGAGCGAGCAGCAGCAGACGAGAAGCCATTGGGAAGTAGAGTTCAGCCTGGTGAAGCAGACTGGGAAGGACCAAGACAGTAGATATGAGGAGAAATCAGGTGGAGGATGGAAAATTCTGATAAAAATGTGAGGGAAACTAAAATTTGTTTTGTAGATTCTTTATATTGTTCAGTAACATCCAATACTTTCACTGCACCCCAAAATTAGTACTAAAAACATATCTCGCCTCAATATTTATGGCAGCCATTACCGAGAAGTGTTGCTCTAGGTGACTCACATATGGGTTTAACGCATGTTTTAGCATTTCATTACATAAAAAAAATTCTATATTAAGATATTTTGGAAACCAAAAATGTGTTTTCTCAGGGTATACTTAGATCTAAAAACCAAAAAATTATGAAAATACTCTGTGAAACTACATGTTTAGGCAATTTTAGGTAATATAATATTTTCATTAGTTTTAGCTTGAAAGAAAAGATGCGAGAAATGAATATTCTCTGCACAGTCTCCATTTTCACTGCTGTAGAGTTAAATTCTGCTTTTAAGAAGTGTTCCATTCCAGAGAGTACAGTCAATGCCTTGAATGTCATCAGCAGTGCATCGGCATCTCGTTTGACTAATATATATAGTTTAGATATCCTAAAGTTGCCAATGTTATACTGTTATAGTACTATGTTACTTGGTCACTCTCAGGCCGCCTATGTACCCTTTGTCTCATAATACGATTTTAATTTCTTATTTTGTTTCTATTTTGAGTTCTGCGTTCATTTAATTGTAAAAGAGCTGATATTCATGCTTGCTGAGCACTTGAAGACTGTTATGACGTGTCAACACTCGTCTAGCTCTGTCGTCTTCCATGGATAATGATGCCGGACTAAGATTTACGCATTTACACATGACATGAGAATGAACAATTAATTTTAAGCTAATTATGTGATGTGAGGTACTAATCTTTGCAGGATTTAGGCCTTTGATTGTACTTTTACGATTACTAGGAGTCGTGGAAAAATTAAGATCCATGCCAGAAATTTGTACCGGAGAATATTATACCTACGTATAACAATTATTCCTTGTGTCAGATCTGTTTCAGAGTTAAACACTACTCTGGCCACTGGTTTCCTGTCTTTCCAGTTGCACGTATACGTGTGTAGTAATCTATATATGGTGTCAGGGGTCGACTCTCAGCTCCTGGCCCCGAGCTTGTGTGTGTGTGTGTGTGTGTGTGTGTGTGTGTGTGTGTGTGTGTGTGTGTGTGTGTATTCATTCAATCTTTTCCTAATTCTTGAAGAGCAGTCTACTTTTTCCTTGACATTCAAGGTCATCTCGTCTTGTTAGTGTCTAAGTGTGAAGCAGTTGATGGTGAATGTATGTGGCAGTCAGCAGGTATATCCTGATTCTTCAAAATCAACCAAGTCTCTGTTACTATAATATCCGTGTATCCATGAACTTTGCATCATACACACAGTATTTCTGCTCGGCGACAACATGAATCTTTTTTTCTTGCAACATTTTCTCAAGAGACTAGAACTCAGATTTCCTTGTGATCACCAGGGAATACTTTGGTACGACGCAGCAGCGTAACGTGTGGAGAATATTCAGCAGCAGCAGCGGCGGCGGCGGGGGCGGCGACCCCCTAGAGGTGCATGAGGCAACCTTTCTGAAAGGAAAATAAAAGGCACCACGAATGCCTTCTAAACTTCAATATAAGAACACCAAGCTGCAATAAAACAATACCTTCACGGCTATAAAACTATACATGACTATTTTCTAAACACCACTTTACGAACACGATATAAGCTGCAACACAGGCCAGTTTTTTTAAATAATTTTAAGCACTAAACCCATGTGGGGGTCATTCAGCGCAAAAAAAAAATGGTGGTGGCTTGATCCTCCGTCTGCAGAGCCACACACAGGATCAACCTGCTAAGCAATATAGGATAAACATGACACTATAATATAGGAATTCCTAAGTAAGTTTACTTAGGTCCAGATACACATAAGTACAACTATCATACATGGTAAGTTACCAGGATAATATCCCCCAAAATGTCAGATTAAGTGACTTATGTCCACTGTGGTTTTTAAAGTTGACCTGGGATTACAACCTGGGTTATTATTTAATTCTAGATACGTGGGAATCAACATGTATAAGGTGAGGGTCTGCCAAGGTCCGGGTCATGATACCCTTGTTGGACACCCCCCAAAGATACCCTGGGTGCCTGTCTGCCTCCTGTCCCATGCTCCCCAGGGGTGCTTGTCTGCCTCCAGTCCATCCTTCCTCTAGGGAGGCACCCTCCATCATCCCTCCACTCCCCCCCCCCGTTTCTACCTCGTCAGGATTGCCTGACTCTTCCCCCTTAGTATCACTCCCCCCCCCTCCCTTTCATCACCCCGCTTCCCTTTCATCACCCCGTTTCCCTTTCATCACCCCTTTCCCTTTCATCACCCCCTCTCCTTTTCATCACCCCCTCTCCCTTTCATCACCCCCTCTCCCTTTCATCACCCCCTCTCCCTTTCATCACCCCCTCTCCCTTTCATCACCCCCTCTCCCTTTCATCACCCCCTCTCCCTTTCATCATCCCCTTTTCCTTTCATCATCCCCTTTCCTTTCCATCACCCCTCTCCCTTTCATCACCTCCTCTCCCTTTCATCACCCCCTCTCCCTTTCATCACCCCCTCTCCCTTTCATCACCCCCCTCCCTTTCATCACCCCCTCTCCATTTCATCAACCCCTCCCTCCCTTCCATTACCCCCTCTCCCTTCCATCACCCCCTCTCCCTTTCATCACCCCCTCTCCCTTCCACCTCTCTGCCATCACCTACCACCTTCATCTCGTCGCTGGCCTCATGATGTATGATTCTCTTCACTCGTTACTCTATTATATCTAAATAATTACCATCAGTGCCAGCATCCCTAGAATCCTCGGCAGTGCTAAAAACCCTTGAACTTTACACCAGCGCCGGCAACCTTGTAATCCTCTGCAGTGCCAGCGCACTTGTAATCCCCAACATTACCATTTCTCTGTAGGACTAAACAGTGTCAGCTTTTTATAATCCCCTACAACTTGTAATCCCAACAGTTCTAGCTTCTTGTAATCTCAACCGTTCTGACACCTTGTAATTCTAACAGCCCTAGCTCTTTGTAATCTCAGCAGTTCTAGTTATAATCCCAAATATTCGTATATTTCTAGTAATCCTCAATAGTTCTGGCTTCGTGTAATCTCCAAAAGTCTTACTTCCTTATAATCTCCAAATAGTGCTACCTACATGTAATCCTCAATAGTTTTATCTCCATATAATCTTAACAGGTTGAGCTCAAGGTAAACGTTCAACAGGAGCTCCTAGTGAGCTGCAACAATGTTAGACCTTGATGTCGCGAACAGTGCTAGTAGGGCCCTGTAATCCCTAATTGGTCGAGCTTACTGTAATTCTCAGTAATGAAGTAAAAGCGATAATGAGATGAAGATTGCAGAGTAAACTAGGAAAACAGTGCAGTGCGACTGTCTTGGGCCAGTAGGTGACTTGAACCTGCCTAGCATGGGCCAGTAAGTTTGCTGCAGTGCTCCTTCTTATATTCTTGTGTGTGCGTGGGGGGAGGGTAATTGTGTGGGGTGGTAATGAGTGTGGGGAGGCAACAGTGTGGGGGATTATAATAAGGGTGGGGAGGTAAGAGTATTGGGTGGTTATAATAAGGGTGGGGAGGCAACAGTGTGGGGGGTTATAATAAGGGTGGGGAGGTAAGAGTATTGGGTGGTTATAATAAGGTGGGGAGGCAACAGTGTGGGGGGTTATAATAAGGGTGGGGGGGTAAGAGTATTGGGTGGTTATAATAAGGGTGGGGAGGCAACAGTGTGGGGGATTATAATAAGGGTGGGGAGGTAAGAGTATTGGGTGGTTATAATAAGGGTGGGGAGGCAACAGTGTGGGGGGTTATAATAAGGGTGGGGAGGTAAGAGTATTGGGTGGTTATAATAAGGGTGGGGAGGCACAGTACTTGCACCTATCCTGTTCCTTATTCTCATATCAGTCATAAAGATGTAAACCACAGCACTGTATCATCATCTGCAGATGATACTAGGATCTGCACGAGTGTGTCAACCAATGAGGACACGACAAAGCTCCAAGAAGATATAAACCAAGTTTTCCAATGGGCAACAGAGAACAATATGATGTTCAATGAAGACAAATTCCAACTACTCCGTTATGGAAAAATGGAGGAAATAATAACTAGAACTGAGTATACTACAAACTCCAATCACACAATAGAGCGGAAAAGTAATGTGAAGGACCTGGGTGTGGTAATGTCCGAAGACCTCACTTTCAAGGACCACAACAATGCCACTATCACATCTGCTAGGAAACTGATAGGATGGATAATGAGAACATTCAAGACAAGAGATGCTAACCCAATGATGATCCTTTTTAAATCACTTATTCTTTCTAGGCTGGAATACTGCTGTACATTATCATCCCTATTCAAGGCAGGTGAAATTGCTGAACTAGAGAATGTACAGAGAACCTTTACTGCACTTATCAGTTCCATCAAACACCTTAACTACTGGGAGCGCCTGGAAGCACTTGACTTGTACTCACTAGAGCGCAGGCGAGAGAGATGTATCGTAATCTACACCTGGAAGATTCTGGAGGGACTGGTCCCTAATATGCACACAGCAATCACTCCATACGAAAGCAAAAGACTTGTCAGGCGATGCAACATACTGGTACACTAAGAGAAAACCCAATAAGTGTCCGGGGCCCAAGACTGTTCAACAGCCTCCCACCAGCAATAAGGGGCATTACGGGAAGAACCCTGGTTGTCTTCAAGAGGGAGCTGGACAGATACCTAAAGACGGTGTCGGATCAGCCGGGCTGTGGTTCGTACGTTGGATTACGTGCGGCCAGAAGTAACAGCCTCGTTGATCAGGCCCTGATCCACCGGGAGGCCTAGTCATGGACCGGGCCGCGGGGACGTTGATCCCCGGAATGCCCTCCAGGTAGCCTCCAGGTAGGTGGTTATAAGGGTGGGGAGGGAACAGTGTAGGGTGGTTATAATGAGGGTGGGGAGGTAATATGGAGTGGTTATAATAAGGGTGGGAAGGCAACAGTGTTGGGGTGGTTATAATGAGGGTGGGGAGGTAAGTGTGGGGTGGTTAATGAAGGTGGGGAAGGTAACAGCGTGGAGTGGTTATAATAAGCGTGGGGAGGCAACAGTGTGGGGTGGTTTATAATGGTGGGGAGGGAACAGTGTGGGGGTTTGGGTTTTAAGGGTGGGGAGGGAACAGTGTGGGGTGGTTATAATAAGGGTGAGGAGGCAGCAGTGTGGGGGTGGTTATAGGGTGGGGAGGCAGCAGTGTGGGGTGGTTATAAGGGTGGGGAGCAACAGTGTGGGGGTGGTTTATAAAAAGGGTGGGGAGGCAACAGTGTGGGGTGGTTATAATAAGGGTGGGGAGGCAACAGTGTAGGGTGGTTATAATAAGGGTGGGGAGGCAACAGTGTGGGGTGGTTATAATAAGGGTGGGGGGGCAACAATGTGGGGTGGTTATAGGAAGGGTGGTTAGGCAAAAAGTGTGGGGTGGTTATAAGGGTGGGGAAAGGGAACAGTGTTGGGGTGGTTATAATGAGGGTGGGGGAGGTAACAGTGTGGGGTGGTTATATAAGCGTGGGGAGGCAAAAGTGTGGGGTGGTTATAATAAGGGTGGGGGGGGTAAAAATGTGGGGGGGGTTATAAAAGGGGGGGGAGGAACAGTGTGGGTGGTTTTAATAAGGGTGGGGAGGTAACAGTGTGGGGTGGTTATAATAAGGGTGGGGGGAAAGTGTGGGGTGGTTTTATAAAAAGGGTGGGGAGTAAGTGTGGGGTGGTTTTAATAAGGGGGGGGAGGTAAAAAAGTGTGGGGTGGTTTAAAAAGGGTGGGGGGGTAACTGTGGGGGGGTTTAAGGGTTGGGAGGCAACGTGTGGGGTGGTTTTTAAAAGGGGGGGAGGTAACAGTGTGGGGGGGTTTAAAAAAGGGTGGGGAGGTAACGTGTGGGGTGGTTATATAAGGGTGGGGAAGTAAGTGGGGGGTGGTTATAAATAAGGGTGGGGGGGTAAGTGTGGGGTGGTTATAAAAAGGGTGGGGAGGTAACAGTGGGGGGGAGGAAAGTGTGGGTGGTTATAATAAGGGGGGGGAGGTAACAGTGGGGGGTGGTTATAAGGGGGGGGGAGGCAACGGTGGGGTTGTTTAATAAGGGGGGGGAGGTAACAGTGTGGGTGGGTTATAAAAAGGGTGGGAGGTAACCCAGTGTGGGTGGTTATAAAAAGGGTGGGAAGTAACAGTTGGGTGGTTTTAAATAAGGGTGGGGAGGTAAGTGTGGGTGGTTATAATAAGGGTGGGGAGGTAACGTGTGGGGAGGTAAGTGTAGGTTGGTTTTTTAATAAGGGGTGGGGAGGTAACAGTGTGGGGTGGTTATAAAAAGGGGTTGGGGAGGAAAGTGTGGGGTGGTTATAAGGGTTGGGAGGTAACAGTGTGGGGAGGTAAGTGTGGGGGGTTATAATAAGGGTGGGGAGGTAAGTGTGGGGTGGTTATAATAAGGGTGGGGAGGTAACAGTGTGGGGTGGTTACAATACTTCACACTCGAGAAAGGATCTCGCTACACTCACCTTCGCCGCCGCTGCCGCCGTCAATGTCTGGTGTAACTTTAAACCTGTGCCAGAGATTATGATGGCCAGTAGTGCCGCGGGTGGTGAGACGTGACCCAGTGCAGAGCGAAGGTCAGGTCGCCTGGGTCACTCAAGGCTCCTGGGGCCGGCCAGAACAGAGACCAACATTCTTAAGGCTCTCTCTGGTATCATTTTAATAATGCTATTGCATCTTAACCTCTCACTGCTGCTGTTTACATATTAATAACCACTAGTACCGAACTTGCACACGAAAATCACTCACTACGAAAGCAAAAGACTTGGCAGACGATGCAACATCCCCCCAATGAAAAGCAGGGGGTGTCACTAGCACGTTAAGAGACCATACAACAAGTGTCAGGGGCCCGAGACTGTTCAACTGCCTCCCAGCATACATAAGGGGGATTACCAACAGACCCCTGGCAGTCTTCAAGCTGGCACTGGACAAGCACCTAAAGTCTGTTCCTGACCAGCCGGGCTGTGGCTCGTACGTTGGTTTGCGTGCAGCCAACAGTAACAGCCTGGTGATCAGGCTCTGATCCACCAGGAGGCCTGGTCACAGACCGGGCCGCGGGGGCGTTGACCCCCGGAACTCTCTCCAGGTAAACTCCAGGTAAACTGTGTTGAACTGCCGAAGACTATTGTGTAGGTGAAACGTTCCTTAAATAGAGGTGTATCTGAACAGTAAAACGGAAGGAATGAAACAAGTGCAAATCACCACAAACAAAGCAGATTCAGCTATGCATAATAATCTTTCTGCTGGTGCAGGATCAGGTGCCAGTGCAGATCTAGATATGGGAGATTGTCTGCTGGTAGTGCTAGTCCTGGCATTTCTGAAGGAGCAGGTACAGATCTAGAAATACAAAATGGTGCTTCAGCTGATGGTGGTGCTGGTTTGGGTGCCACTTCTGAGGACGGTGTTGATAATTCCAGACTGTAAGTCGAGGATCCGGGGTAAATTTCCCCAAATTGGGTAAAAAATAAGCATATAAATAAAATTTCACATAAATTTATTATTTAATGAGAGAGGTAAATTATGAAAGTTATATTTTATCACACAAATAATTTTTAATTTCATAATAAAATTTGTAGGGATCATTTCTTAAGTTGGCAATAATCCAAAACGGGTAAGTATTCAAGTCTAGTGGGTAATTTCGCTGTACACAAGTTTGTTTTGGGGTAATACTCAAAAAAAAGTTCGCCGACCTCTGTTTAATCTAGACACAGCTGGCTGTGGTGCTGGTTCTGGTACGGCTGCTGGAGTTGGGTCTAGAAACTGCCCTAATCTGGAAACCAGCTCCCAACAAATCCCTGCCAACAGAAAGCAGAATTGTCCAGATTATATGCTTTTGTGTGTGTGTGTGGGGAGGGGGGAGGGAATGAAATGACCAGAAAAAGCGAATGAGACAACATGCAATTTTAATCAAACCCCTCCCTCCTCCCCCCCCCCTTAAGAAAAGTCGTGATCCCTTGACCAAAAGTGTGTCGTTGTACCCTCTGTAAACTTTTTTGCCTTGAAATATGTTAAACGTGTAAACACGAAAAAATGCTACACTCAAACTGCCCTGAATACCATTTGCAAGGGACCAGGAAGTAGAAATATACCACAAATAATGGAAAACTAACTAGGATAGAACCATCCAGTAGCAAGATATTTATTGATGCATTAGAGACTTGTGCAGTACATAGGTATCTTTGTGGAAACGTTCTGCCAAGCAGTGACTTCCTCAGTCCCATATATAGAAGGGTAGAAGATGAGTTTGAGGTAATCAATCCCTCAGCCTGGAGTCAATATGATCAGTTCATCAATCTATATAACAGTACAGCATATATGCGGAGGAGGAGCTTCTATACTGTAGACAGGTGAGGTGAAGCAGTAGTAGGCGGTGTCACCTTGGATAAATACACAACTCTTATTGGGTTGGTCTCTAGCAACCACCGCGTGTGTTGCAGCAGTCTCTTTACGTCCTCCTGGAGTGTCTGCCATCAATCTGCGCTTGAACGCTTCCCATCATTTTCGAATCAACTACAAATAACGACAGTGTCACAGCATGGCATGACAGATGACGCAGTTGTTAGATATGGATAATATTGCTTGGCAGTCAGGGTATGTTAAGGAAAACTGTAAGGCGGACGTATGAGATGTATGTTGAAAGAGACGACTGCAGGTAAGATACTGATCAGCTTAATGTGGTTCTTGCAAAATCACTGGCAGTCCAAGAAGAAACTAAGCTCAAAGGAATATCTCATATCTTGAAATAAAGGGGAAATTGAAAAAAAATGGATGCATCAGCATTGCAGAAGCACCCTCAGTGTGTTGCTATACTGCTTACTCTGCATGATATTGTCAACTGGGGGGGGGAACCCCTCTCTTTTTGGGTTTTTGCCAAGGAGGGGGTTGGAAGTGAATGGTTGTCCAGGGAAATTTGGTGTAATTTTGCTGGGGGAAAAATCTTAAGGAAATACGGTAACATTCATTGACAACTGGGCCCTTTCTTGCAAAAATGACTGAATGCTAGGGATGGGGTTCCACTTTTAGGTTGGGGGGGGGGAGCACGGGAAAACTGCAGTGGGGGAGCAGTTGGGGATTTTAAACTGGGAATAGTTAGGGGTAGGGGTTTTGGAAAAAAAAACAGTGAAGTCCAGTGTAGTAATTTTTCGAGTTCTAGGGGAACTATAATAAAAAACGAATAGAAAAAAAAAGCCAGGGACCTTGGGTGAAAAGGACGTAATGGTTTAGTAGAAAAATAAAGGGGGAAAAGGGAAAAGAGAAAGGAGAGTCTTTCATGTTTATTATGCTAATTGCCGTAGTGCTGGGAAAGAGGCGAGTTAGATTAGTTGCTAGTGTGGGTAAATTGATGTTTGCCTTAACTGAGACGGGTTTAAATTAAAAAATCGGGACGGCCCGGATGTCATATTCAGGTTTTTAAATTTGTTCCAAGAAGATAGAAGTATTGGGGGGGGGGGTGGGGGGTGGATTGTTTCCGAGATCGTTTGAACTTTTGCATTAAAAACGGGGATTAAGTCTGAAGAAACATACAGAGTCTTTTTGGGTAAAATTTTCAGAGGGGCAAAAAAAAAATGATTTTAGGATGATATACCGCCCCCAAAAACTTAGCGGGGCCCCGGGGAAACACTATGGGGGGAAAAATTGTTAAGGCCAAAAGGGCAAAAAATGTAGTAATTCTGGGAGACAATTTTTAGTCATTTGTTTGGAATTTTTTGCTGAAAATTTTTGATTCATCTCTTTTTTGAAGTTTTTCGGTTTGTTTTTTTAAAGCAGTTTGTGACAGAACCTCAAGGGGAAATAACCTGCTTAAAATTAGTTTGGCAAACAATAAACCCCTTTTTTAAATTTAGAAATTTCAAGGAACGGGGTGTAGCGACCACAAATCATTACTTTACATTAAAGGGAAAGTACGTAGTAGGATAACTCAGTAACAGTCCCAGTTTTTTCGCTTGCAGATTACGGGGGGTTTGAAAACTTATCATCTGTTGACTGGGGTAACAAAAAGGTTTTCAATATGACAGTTTTGAACACTATCATGGCTAAAAGACTTTTTAATCCCTATAAAAAATTAGATCAAAAAAATGACCCAAAATGGATGAATAATGGCTCAAATATTACAGGGATAAAAAAGGAATTTATAGGTATCAAAAAAGGTGAGGGTACTTTGAATCAGAATTGACATTTAAAAGGGGGCATTAAAAAGGGGATAAGAAAAGCTAAAAGGGACTTGAAATTAAAGTTTTGGGGGGTTCTAAAACTAACCCCCAAAAATTTTTTCCAGGTTATAGAAAAAAAAGTTTGAGATAAGATGGTCCCCTTTAAAAAAAAAACTATGGGCACCTTACGACAAAGAGAATGAAAGTGTTGATTTTAATAATATTTTTTCTCGTTTTTTAAAAGGAAGACCAACAATATTCCAAAATTAATTTTTTTCGTGGGGTAAAGAAGATAAATTAGTAACTCACAGTCACAGTGAGATGGTTGTGAAGCAGATAGACAGACTGAAGCAAAATAAGTCGCGGGTCCTGATGAGGTTTTTTTAAAGGGTTTCTTAAAGGGTGCAAAATGGAACCTGGAACCTTAAAAAATATTTTTAAATTTTTTTTCTTTTAAACAGGGGTAGTGCTGATATGGGAAGGGCTAATGTAACTCCTATTTTTTTAAAAAGGGGACATCGCTACCGTCAAAATTTCCGCCCATAAGCCTACCTCAATTTACAAATTCTAGAGTCGATTATAGCCCAGATTATAAAAGCCATCTCATAAGCATGCTTTATTAATGATCCAGCATGGATTACAAAAGGGGCCGGGCTTGTCTAACTAATTTTTTAACTTCTTCAGTAAAACTTTTGAGGCTGTTGCCACAAAAAAGAATTTGATTTTATTTACTTAATTTTGTAAGGGATTTGATAAGTTCCGCACCCTAGCGTTAAAAAAAGTGGCAGCTCATGGCATTGGGGGAAAAGTGCTCTCGTGGATCGAGTCATGGCTCACTGACAGGAAGTAGAGAGTGTCCATAAATGGGGTTAAATCCGAGTGGGGATCTGTAACAAGTGGCGTTCCACAGGGATCAGTCTTGGGCCGTTGTTGTTTATAATATATATCAATGATCTTGATGAGGGAATTACTAGTGATATGAGCAAATTCGCCGATGACACAAAGATAGGTAGGATAATTGATTCAAACGTAGATGTTAGGGAACTTCAGGAGGATTTAACAAATTCTATTCTTGGTCAGAAAAGTGGCAGATGCAGTTCAATGTAGATAAATGCAAGGTTCTGAAGCTTGGGAGTGCCCATAACCCTAGTACTTATAAATTAAATGATGTAGAACTTAGCCATACAGATTGCGAAAAGGACTTGGGGGTTATGGTGAGCAGCAACCTTAAACCAAGACAGCAATGCCTAAGCGTACGTAATAAGGCAAATAGATTACTGGGATTTATATCAAGAAGTGTAAGCAACAGAAGTCCAGAGGTCATACTGCAGCTTTATACATCATTAGTAAGGCCTCACCTAGATTATGCAGCTCAGTTCTGGTCTCCGTATTACAAAAATGGACATAAATTCGTTAGAAAACATTCAGCGTAGGATGACTAAATTAATACATAGCATCAGAAATCTTCCTTATGAAGAAAGATTGAAGACTCTTAAGTTACATTCACTTGTTAGACGAAGAATGAGGGGAGACCTGATCGAAGTGTATAAGTGGAAGATAGGTATTAATAAAGGGGATATTAATAAGGTCTTGAGGATGTCTCTCCAAGAGAGAACCCGCAGTAATGGATTTAAATTAGATAAGTTTAGATTTAGAAAGGACATAGGAAAGTATTGGTTTGGAAATAGGGTAGTCGATGAGTGGAACAGTCTACCTAGTTGGGTTATTGAGGCAGGGACCTTGAGTAGTTTCAAATCTAGGTTGGATAAGTACATGAGTGGGAGGGGTTGGATTTGAGTGGGACTTTCACATCAGAGCTTATTTCTTGGGTGGCATTGAAAATTGGGTTGGGCACATGTTTTGTTAGTGGGATGAATAGTAAAGGACCTGCCTAGTATGGGCCAGCAGGCCTCCTGCAGTGTTCCTCCTTTCTTATGTTCTTATGTTCTTAAAAGCTGGTTATATTTTCCTTTAATATCCCATCATAAAATTATTTTCACGGATGAGATAACGTAATTTGTAAGCCTGAGCTGGAAGACTTTGTTTGGCAATGATGAGGTCGTCAAGTATTTCACTGTGGTCGTACTAGCTTCTGAAGCTTGTATAATCCCTGCAGAGGTAAGGTTAGGTAAGATATGTCGGGAAACAGGACAAATGTTTCCTGACGCGGGTCTTAGTCATATGATGACCCGCCGCTAAGAAGCAGGATTGCAAATCACCTGGATTCCCAAAATCTGCACAATCCAGGGCAACATGGGTTCAGGGCAGGTCGCTCCTGCCTCTCACAACTACTGGATCACTATGACATGGCCTTGGATGCACTGGAAGAAAATCAGAATGCAGATGTAATATACACAGACTTTGCAAAAGCATTTGACAAATGCGATCATGGCGTAATAGCCCATAAAATACGTTCTAAAGGAATAACTGGGGAAAGTGGGGAGATGGATCTTCAACTTCCTAACAAATCGAACACAAAGAGTAATGGTCAACAGAGTTAAATCGGAGGCTGCCATAGTGAAGAGCTCTGTTCCACAAGGCACAGTACTCGCCCCCATCTTATTCCTTATCCTCATATCAGAGATAAACAGAGATGTACACCACAGCACCGTATCATCCTTTGCAGATGATACTAGGATCTGCATGAGGCTGTCATCTGCTGAGGACGCGGTTAACCTCCAAGAAGATATAAACAAAGTTTTCCAGTGGGCAACGGTAAACAATATGATGTTCAATGAGGACAAATTCCAACTACTCCGTTATGGAAAGCTGGAGGAGATAATAACTAGAACAGAGTATACTACTGACTCCGGCCATACAATAGAGCGGAAAAATAATGTAAGGGACCTGGGAGTAGTAATGTCTGAGGATCTCACTTTCAAGGATCACAACAGTGCCACGATCGCACGTGCAAAGAAAATGATAGGATGGATAATGAGAACTTTCAAAACGAGAGATGCCAAGCCCATGATGATCCTTTTCAAATCACTTGCTCTCTCTAGGCTGGAATACTGCTGTACATTAACATCTCCATTCAAAGCAGGTGAAATCGCAGATCTAGAGAGTGTACAGAGATCCTTTACTGCACGTATAAGTTCTGTCAAGCACCTTAACTACTGGGAACGCTTGGAAGCACTTGGCTTGTACTCGTTGGAACGCAGGAGGGAGAGATATATCATAATCTACACTTGGAAAATCTTGGAAGGAATGGTCCCAAATCTGCACACAGAAATCACTCCCTACGAAAGTAAAAGACTGGGCAGGCGATGCAAAATGCCCCCAATAAAAAGTAGGGGCTCCATTGGTACACTAAGGGAAAACACCATAAGTGTCCGGGGCCCAAAACTGTTCAACAGCCTCCCATCAAGCATTAGGGGAATTGCCAATAAACCCCTGGCTGCCTTCAAGAGAGAGCTGGACAGATACCTAAAGTCAGTGCCGGATAAGCCGGGCTGTGGCTCGTACGTTGGACTGCGTGCGGCCAGCAGTAACAGCCTAGTTGATCAGGCCCTGATCCATCGGGAGGCCTGGTCGTGGACCGGGCCGCGGGGGCGTTGATTCCCGGAATAACCTCCAGGTATCCAGGTAGGTATCCGCTGAAGCTTTCGGCCATCTGACAGAGGTCTTCTGCTGCCTTACCGGTTCAACCCCCCTTCTTTAAAAATTACGATTATAATTATAACCACTACAGAAGAGCTGAAGTCAGCATCATCCCAAACCTTGCTGACTGTGTAATATTGAAAGCCAAGATGAAGACGTTGGCTGATCGGGAGCCACTATGGCTGTTTGTCACTGTTCACCACCAGTCAAGAATACTTCAGTCCCTAAGATAGGGACTGAAGTAAACTCTCGGTATATATACACTGTGATATACATCCCTCTCGGTGTATATATGCTTGCCCGGTATGAATAAGTGCCAGAGTCATCTCTGAGAGGCAGTCATTTTCCTGGTACGGTGGTGGTGGGCAGGGCAGGTGGTAGTGGTGGAGGGTAGGGCAGGTGGTGGTAGTGGAAGGCAGGACAGGCAGTGGTCTTGATGGACCGGACAGGTGGTGTAGGGCAGGTGGTGGTGATGGTGGAGGGCAGGACAGGCGGTGGTCTTGGTGGACCGGGCAGGTGGTATAGGGCAGGGCAGGTGGTGTTGGAGGGCAAGACAGGCGGTGGTCTTGATGGACTGGACAGGTAGTATAGGGCATGGAAGGTGGTGGAGGGCAGGACAGGCGGTGGTCTTGATGGACCGGGCACTGGGAACGCGTGGGCATCAGGAGATAAGGATGGAAGATGAGAAGAGTGATCACCAGTCAAGTATCAAATGTCCATCACTAGTCCGCACCCTCGCTCTGGACCTTGTCTTGGTATGGTATGCATGTGTTCTGGCTGGGTATCAGTTATGGTAGCGTGGTACCCATCATGTGTTCTTTGGCTGGGTATTAGTTACGGCAGCATGGTACTCATCATATGTTCCCTGGCTGGGTATCAGTCATGGTAGCATGGTACCCATCATGTGTTCTCTGGTTGGGTATCTTGTCATGGAATGGGGTAATCATCGAGTGTGTGCCCTGGCTTGGTATCTGTCCTATGAACTAGCCTCTTTAAACTAACCTACCCGACTGCCGTGTAAACAACCTTTAACAAACTCTGTTACCCGGCTGCCGGCCTAATAGACACGTTCGTTTCCTGCATGAAAAAGAAATAAACTGGTGAATTTTCCTGACACACAAACATGCACAGTGAGCATCCAGGATTACAGGTATCAGTATCTACATTTATTATGTATTTTCTTTGGTTTTTACAGACAGGATTACGTTACACATTGTCCTTAATTGAAGAACTTTTTTACGAGACTGTAAGAATAGAAGAGCATTGTATTAGGCCTACTGGCCTATTCTAGCCAGGTCTTCACAACTCAACTCTCCTTACACTTGGCTGAGGTTCATTACAGCGGGTGACTCCCCCCCCTCCCCACTAAGTTCTACATCTCGCCTCATCCTTCTCCATTATGCCTAAGTTTATTTAGGCACACGTATACATAAGTACAATTAACACAGTGTAAATTACCTAGGATGGCCAAAAAAAGTCGAAGTGACTTATTTCCACTGGGGTCCTTGAGTATGCACTGGTTGCTTATATTTTCGTGAATGGATACACTGCCTAGTGAACGAAACATCTCGGTAAAATGGCATAAACAGCGTATTATCTCTTCATTAACATCTTTTCTCACTCGTGTCTTAGCCTATTCATAAATCTACTCAAAGTACCATCCACGTGAGACTGTGCGAACGTACATTAAGCTGTTTGTCATATTTTTTCTAACATGTTTTTGACGGCTGTATCCACAAGATGCAAAGTCTAAGACAGAGTCGTGTGTACCGATTGAGACGAGGTTGAGCAATGAAGCATCGAGCCGCTGATTGGCCAGTTAGCACACAAAATGAATGGATGGATAAGCGCGCTGACCCATGCCCCAAAAAACTGTTTAAGAAGCCCCTTCAAGTTTTGCTTTTAAGATCCATTCCTACCGAGGTTACTTTTTTTTTCTTCTCTTCCCGGGACGGGTCAGGTGATGGAGTGGGTCAGAGGTGCAGGAGAGTTATTACTACACAGTGTGCGGTATAGAAAGTTAGCTCAGAGTACGGTGTACGATTCTGCCGGTGTACGATCTTGACGGTGTACGATTCTGATGGTGTACGATCCTGACTGTGTACGATTCTGACGGTGTACGATCCTGACTGTGTACGATTCTGACAGTGTACGATCCTGACGGTGTACGATCCTGACTGTGTACGATTCTGACGGTGTACGATTCTGACGGTGTACGATTCTGACGGTGTACGATCCTGACTGTGTACGATTCTGACGGTGTACGATCCTGACTGTGTACGATTCTGACGGTGTACGATCCTGACTGTGTACGATCCTGACAGTGTACGATCCTGACGGTGTACGATCCTGACTGTGTACGATTCTGACGGTGTACGATCCTGACTGTGTACGATTCTGACGGTGTACGATCCTGACTGTGTACGATTCTGACGGTGTACGATCCTGACTGTGTACGATTCTGACGGTGTACGATCCTGACTGTGTACGATTCTGACGGTGTACGATCCTGACTGTGTACGATTCTGACGGTGTACGATCCTGACTGTGTACGATTCTGACGGTGTACGATCCTGACTGTGTACGATTCTGACAGTGTACGATCCTGACGGTGTACGATCCTGACTGTGTACGATCCTGACGGTGTACGATCCTGACTGTGTACGATTCTGACGGTGTACGATCCTGACTGTGTACGATTCTGACGGTGTACGATCCTGACTGTGTACGATTCTGACAGTGTACGATCCTGACGGTGTACGATCCTGACTGTGTACGATTCTGACGGTGTACGATCCTGACGGTGTACGATTCTGACGGTGTACGATCCTGACTGTGTACGATTCTGACGGTGTACGATCCTGACTGTGTACGATTCTGACGGTGTACGATCCTGACTGTGTACGATTCTGACGGTGTACGATCCTGACTGTGTACGATTCTGACGGTGTACGATCCTGACTGTGTACGATTCTGACGGTGCACTATCCTGACGGGCTACTCCTTACTTAGTACAATTCTGATAGTAAAAGGTCCTGTGGGTGAACAGAACATAAAGGGCGCTTGTTAAGTTTTTACAATACCTCACTACACTCAGCTGGTGGACCACAAGACAGACAGCAGTCAGCTGGTGGACCACAAGACAGACAGCAGTCAGCTGGTGGACCACAAGACAGACAGCAGTCAGCTGGTGGACCACAAGACAGACAGCAGTCAGCTGGTGGACCACAAGACAGACAGCAGTCAGCTGGTGGACCACAAGACAGACAGCAGTCAGCTGGTGGACCACAAGACAGACAGCAGTCAGCTGGTGGACCACAAGACAGACAGCAGTCAGCTGGTGGATCACAAGACAGACAGCAGTCAGCTGGTGGACCACAAGACAGACAGCAGTCAGCTGGTGGACCACAAGACAGACAGCAGTCAGCTGGTGGACCACAAGACAGACAGCAGTCAGCTGGTGGACCACAAGACAGACAGCAGTCAGCTGGTGGACCACAAGACAATAGACAGCTACAACGTGTCTTGCTGTTGACTGTTGTTATCTGTACATCATTCGCGTCTCACCAACAAGTCCAGCAAAACAGAGAAAACTGCTTCTCTCCTCTTACAAAAAAGGTTTTACAAAAATCCATAAAGGATAGACCTGGAGGTCTCGTTATTTGAAATATATTTCTTAGTAGAACGATTTATATAGAAATTAAGTTTGTTAAATTTTCCTTTTTTTTTTTTTCCATGGTGGTGGGTGTTTTCCAATGAACTTTATAACTAGGGAGAAAGTAGTGCAATGCTCAGAATAGTCTCCTGACATCCTTAATGTCTCGGATTCTAATAATGAGTACGGCGAGGCGTAAGGGCACGTCTCTTATACCTGCTGCCCCTATTGACTCAGCAATAAATAGGTACTTATGTGTTAGTAGGGTAAATGGAACGCATCTGGGGAAAATTTAAATACTTGAGTATGAGAACGCCGATAAATTAAAGGGATTCCTGTTCAACGCGGTAAACCACGTAATTTACAGTACCTAAACAAAGGTTTTCCCTCGCACCCACCTTACCTTCTTTGATTACATGCAATATATTCGCTGAAATATTTTCTAAACCCGCATCTTTCATCAAGGCTGATCTCTCTCAGTGGGTCCTCACTCAGTGGTTCCTCACTCAGTGGTTCCTCACTCAGCTTGCCAGTCAGCCACTGTTCTTGTTGGTATCTTACCCCACCATCATCATTCTTCATCCTGTCGACAGCCTCGCCCTGCATCCTTTCTCGCAACAGCTATCTTGTTGCCTATTCTTTCTGCTGATTACTTTTTATTGCTGTATTTCCATCTGCCGAATGCGTTGCTATTTCTTCGTAGGTTGCAAACTGCATCTCCATGCTGCCTCAAGTAATGCTGGCTGCCCTCCCTAGTTATTTACATGCTGCTGTTATTCTCCCTTAATTCCCAAGTCTTCTTGTGATCGTCTCACTGACTGTCTTAACTGTTGCTAACCTCTCTGCCAAGATTGGGTAAGCTATGTTTGTTCAATTAGACACATGTGCGACACTTGGGAATCTTTATCGAAGAAATGTTTCGCCCCACAGTGGCTTCATCAGCCCAATATAAAAGAGTGGTGAAGATCAGAAGGAGTTTGAGGTAATCAATCCGTCATCCTGTAGACCATGTAATCAGTCCATCAGTTTGGAAAGATTGATGGACTGATTACAGTCTTTTAAGATTGATGGAGTGATTACATAGAATCCAGGCTGAAGGACTGATTACCTCAAACTGCTTCTGATCTTCACCACTCTTCTTTATATTGGACTGATGAAGCCAGTGTGTCTCGAAAACGTTTTCTCAGTAAAGATTCCCAAGTGTTGCACATGTGTCTAATTTATCAACTTGTCGGTACTCTGAACCATATTTACAAGCTACATATATTCGAAACACCAAAGCTGCTATCTTTCATTCTCCTGCTGCCTTACTTTGCTACTCTTGGCCTCTCGTATTGTGCCTACTCACTGCCAGTCGCCTAACTTATCATTTTGCCCCTTTTCAAGTAACCTTTCTTATCTCTTCAGGACTTATCCTTCTTCAGATCTGTTTTTGACTAAGGCAAGTGTTTCTAACATAAAATAGCTTATTTTATAACCTATCCTGTTTTTACAGCGTTTATATTTTCTCAACATGCTCGGTAATTAGAAAGATATTCTTATAAATATTTAGGTTAGGTCTCATGAACCTGTTAAAATATATTATAGCTATAAATTAGCAAAAAAAAAAAAAATAAAAGCGGTGTTTAAAGCTGCACGAGTGTCACTCGCTGCATGAAGACGAGTTGTGTTTCAGCTCGAGTGGTCATGCTTGGACGCCTTTTAATAAACATTACTTAGTGTTTGCTGACCATTAGATATCTGAATTTGAATCAGCTTGGCTAAGGACCTCCAGTTCATCCTTAATTTTAAATTTCTCAAATGTTGTAAACAGTTATAAAGCACAGTGATTCCTTCATATATCACTAATTTAAAAGTAATAAAACACACACACACATCACACACACACACATGCACACACACACACATGCAAACCCCCACACATTCACACAAAACACACACATGCACACACACGCGCGCGCACACACACACACATGCACACACACACACAGGAGCTCGGACTCGACCCCCGCAACCTCAACAAAGGGGAGTACACACATGCCACACACACATGCACACACACTGCACAAAACACACATGCACACACACACATGCACACACACATGCACACAAACATCACACACATATGCACACACATGCATACACACAAGCACACACACATGCACACACATGCACACCACCGCACAACACCATGCACAAAACACAATGCACAAAACACGTGCACACACACATGCCCACACACGTGCACACACACGTGCACACACACATGCACACACACATGCACACACACAATGCACACACCGCACACGCGCACACACACACGCACACACGCGCACACACACGCACACACGCGCCCCACGCACACACACACACACTACACGCATGCGCACACACACAACACACACATACACACATGCACTCACACACATGCACACACACACATGCACACACACACATACACACATACACACACATGTACTAACCACACACATGCACTAACACACATGCACACACACCCCACACACATACACGCACACACATACACGCACACATGCACACACCCGACACACATACACGCACACATGCAGGCACACACCCACACACACACACCACACATGCACATACACACACACACACACACACACACATACCAAAACACACACACACACACACACACACACAAGAATTAGTGCAAAAACTGGAGGACCCCAAACAGGATAACAGGGAAGGCACTACAATGGATCAGGGAATACTGTCAGGAAAAACAGCAGCGAGTCATGGTACGTGGGGAGGTGTCAGAGGTGGGCACCTGTACCCGCGGGGTCCCACAGGGTCAGTCCTAGGACTAGTGCTGTTTCTGGTATTTGTGACCGACATGACGGAAGGAATAGACTCCGAAGTGTCCCTGTTTGCAGATGACGTGAATCACGAAATCGTAATGACACGATTGCTAACAAACCATACCACGGGTGGGGATAGAACCCGCGATCAGAGAGTCTCAAAACTCCAGACCGTTGATGAGAAGAATTCATTCGATCGAAGACCAGGCAGAACTGCAAAGGGATCTGGGCAGGCTGCAGACCTGGTCCAGCAATTGGCTCCTGGAGTTCAACCCCATCAGCTGCAAAGTCATGAAGATTGGGGAAGGGCAAAGAAGACCGCAGACGGAGTACAGTCTAGGGGGCCAGAGACTACAAACCTCACTCAAGGAAAAAGATCTTGGGGTGAGTATAACACCAGGCACATCTCCTGAAGCGCACATCAACCAAATAACTGCTGCAGCATATGGGCGCCTAGCAAACCTCAGAACAGCATTCCGACATCTTAATAAGGAATCGTTCAGGACCCTGTACACCGTGTAAGTTAGGCCCATAATGGAGTATGTGGCACCAGTCTGGAACCCACACCTAGCCAAGCACGTAAAGAAACTAGAGAGAGTGCAAAGGTTTGCAACACGACTAGTCTCAGAGCTAAGAAGTATGTCCTACGAGGAGAGGTTAAGGGAAATCAACCTGACGACACTGGAGGACAGGAGAGATAGGGTGGACATGATAACGACATACAAAATACTGAGAGGGATTGACAAGGCGAACAAAGACATGTTGTTCCAGAGATGGGACACAGCAACAAGGGGACACAGTTGGAAGTTGAAGACACAGATGAATCACAGGGATGTTAGGAAGTACTTCTTCAGCCACAGAGTAGTCAGGAAGTGGAATAGTTTGGGAAGCGATGTAGTGGAGGCAGGATCCATACATAGCTTTAAGCAGAGGTATGATAAAGCTCACGGTTCAGGAAGAGTGTCCTAGTAGCGACCAGTAAAGACGCGGGGCCAGGAGTTAAGACTCGACCCCTGTAACCTCAACTAGGTGAGTACACACACACACACACACACACACACACACACACACACACACACACACACACACACACACACACACACACACACACACACACACACACACACGCGCGCGCGCGCGCGAGCACACACGCATGCACGCACACATCAGCTAAAGTGCGCGAGACGATATTTACAAAAATGGAAATTGCTTTTGTCCGACATTTGGCATCAGTTTTAGGTCAGCAGTAGGATACACGGAGTTGTATTAGGTATCAACAGTGTTACCCTGGGGAACCGCATTTAGACACGGGGTTGTATTAAGTCAACATTGTTACCCTGGGGGGACGCATGGAGACACGGGGTTGTATTAAGTCAACATTGTTACCCTGGGGGGACGCATGGAGACACGGGGTTGTATTATGTATCAACAGTGTTACCCTGGGAGGACGCATGTACACTTGCCTTCAGTGGAATGAAAGAAGAACAGCAAAATTCTCTAAGACTAAACAAGAGGTGCAAGTTATTTTCTCTTAGTGTGGCGAGTTGTTGACTATGATCACTGCAGCCACAGTACAGTTTAAGCAGCATCATCTACAAACAATAGGAAACTTAATCTAGGTGGATAGGAAGGACGTAGATTGTTTCTCTATTATTTATGTAGTTTTCTGATCTGTTACAGAACGACAGTTCAGCACAGTAAATGCTGATTCAGCAACACTACACTCAGGATCTAGTAATCTTTCAGACAACTCTTGGCGCCACACCTCGTTGGATTAATTATCGTTGGTAATATATATGACTCAGTTTGAGTTTAAACTTAATTCTTTTCATTATTTCTTCATCTTATCAGTTCAGGTATACTGCTAATTATGAATAATTCATTAACTTACAAATGCAGTTAAGTATTGTTATGAAACAATGAATTTATGAACTTCTGAATTTAAATTAAGTTTTGGGGTTAAGGTGAGCAAGGTTTTAACAGGTGACGTGTCAGAGTTAAAAAAAAAAAATGAGGTAGGTGGTCATAAACATAATTTGAGAGGACAGGCGACAGGCCTGGTTTTTGTCAAGGATATAACATCTATAACAGACCCATGAAACTCTCGTGAGAGAATTATAAAACTAAGAATTAGAAGTAAGGGGTTTTGCACTAGAAGGAATGCGGTGCCAGAGACTTTAAATGAAGTTTGACTCTTCATGTGTTTGTGTAATTATTTATTGTTATCTGCTGGAGCAGTGCTATGCTCGGTACGTCTTGTCTTCAGTAACTTTTTCATCCTATATATAGTTTTTTTTTTATTTTCCATTGGTAGTAGCACTAAGTATTCCCTCCCTTAATTTATTCTATTTAGGAAAAAAAATTATTTGAGCCCTTGAGCTCTCCTTTTTTCTCTCAATTTAAATCTGTTACCTCCTGTTATCCCCGTTTCCCATACCAATAAATATTTATGTATTCTTTCATGTTGTTTTATAACCTTGCATGTGGTCGTGTCCTCGTTGCCTCCAGTCACCCATTATAAATACTTTTAGTTTTTTTCAGTTTTTCTTCGTAACTTTCTTTTTAGCGCTGGTAGCCATTTCGTGGCTCTTCAGTGAAGATTGTTCTTCATGTTTTATTTGCCTAAGAGTTTTGCATCATTCACAGACGTATTAAAATAATTTTCTGTTTTAGTAAAGCATTTAAATTAAAACCATTACATATATATATATATATATATATATATATATATATATATATATATATATATATATATATATATATATATATATATATATATATAATGTCGTGCCGAATAGGCAGAACTTGCGATCTTGGCTTAAATAGCAACGCTCATCTTGCCATATAGGACAAGTGAAAATTTGTGTATGCAATAATTTCGCCAAAATCATTCTGAACCTAACGAAAAAAAATATATTTCACTGTGTTTGTTTAGTACTAAATTATTGTAAACAAATCTAAGATATATTTAGTTGGGTTAGGCTGAAATAAATTGCGCTTGTTATAATAAGGTTAGGTAAGTTTTCTAAGTTCATTTTGGTGCAAAATTATAAATTTTTACATCAACATTAATGAAAAAATATATCTTTAAAGTATAAGAGAAAATTTTAGAAAGGGCTTAATTTTTTAAAACGAGTTCTTGCTAATTGACCGTTTTACATATTCGGCACGACACACACCACACACACACACACCACACACACACACACACACCCCACACAACCACACACACCACACACACACAACACACACATATATATATATATATTATATATATATTATATATATATATATATAATATATATATTGTTGGATTATGTATTGGTAGAAAAAGACTGTTAAAGTAGACTTCAGGATGTACATGTTTATAGAGGGGCCACAGATATATCAGATCACTTTCTAGTTGTAGCTACACTAAGAGTAAAAGGTAGATGGGATACAAGGAGAATAGAAGCATCAGGGAAGAGAGAGGTAAAGGGTTTTTATAAACTAAAAGAGGGGGCAGTTAGGGAAAGATATAAACAGCTATTGGAGGATAGATGGGTAATGAGAGCATAGGCAATGGGGTCGAAGAGGTACGGGGTAGGTTTAAAATTGTAGTTTTTAGAGTGTTCAGCAGAAGTTTGTGGTTACAGGAAAGTGGGTGCAGGAGGAAGAGGAGGCGATTGGGGGAATGATGATGTGAAGAGAGTAGTAAGGGAGAAAAAGTTAGATATGAGTTTTTACAAAGTAGAAGTGATGCAAGGAGGGAAGAGTATATGGAGAAAAGGAGAGAGGTTAAGAGAGGGGTGAAGCAATGTAAAAAGAGAGCAAATGAGAGATTGGGTGAGATGTTATCAACAAATTTTTGTTGAAAAAAAGAAAAAAGTTTTGGAGGAGATTAACAAGTTAAAGCTAGAGAACAAATGGATTTGTCAGTTAAAAATAGGAGAGGAGAGTTATTAAATGGAGAGTTAGAGGTTTTGGGAAGATGGAGGGAATCTTTTGAGGAATTTTTTAAATGTTGATGAAGATAGGGAAGCTTTTGATTTCGTGTATAGGGCAAGGAGGAACAACATCTTGTAGGAGTGAGGAAGAGCCAGTTGTGAGTGGGGGGAAGTTCGTGAGGCAGTGGTAAAATGAAGGGGGGTAAGGCACCCGGGATTGATGGGATAAAGATAGAAATGTTAAAAGCAGGTGGGGATATAGTTTGGAGTGGTTGGTGCAATTATTTAATAAATGTATGGAAGAGGGTAAGGTACCTAGGGACTGGCAGAGAGCATGCATAGTTCCTTTGTATAAAGCAAAGGGGATAAAAGAGAGTGCAAAAATTATTTGGGGGGTAAGTCTGTTGAGTATTACCTGGCAAAGTGTATTTGGTAGAGTTATTATTGAAAGAATTAAGAGTAAGACGGGAATAGGATAGCAGATGAACAAGGAGGCTTTAGGAAAGGTAGGGGGTGTGTGGACCAGGTGTTTACAGTGGGAAACATATAAGTGAACGTATTTAGATAAGGGGTAAAGAGGTCTTTGTGGCATTTATGGATTTGGAAAAGGGTATGACAGGGTGGATAGGGGCGGCAATGTGGCAGATGTTGCAGGTGTATGGTTTTAGGAGGTTAGGTTACTGGAAAGCAGTGAAGAGTTTTTTACGAGGATAGTGAGCTCAAGTTAGATATGTAGGAAAGAAGGGGAAATTATTGCCTTGTAAAAGTAGGCCTTAGAAAGGATGTGTGATGTCACCGTGGTTGTTTAATATATTTATAGATGGGGTTGTAAGAGAAGTAAATGCGAGGGTCTTGGCAAGAGGCGTGGAGTTAAAAGATAAGAATCACACATAAGTGGGAGTTGTCCAGTTGCTCTTTGCTGATGACACTGTGCTCTTGGGGGATTCTGAAGAGAAGTTGCAGAGATTGGTGGAATGAATTTGGTAGGGTGTGCAAAGAAGAAAATTGAAAGTGAATACAGGAAAGAGTAAGGTTATGAGGATAACAAAAAAGATTAGGTGAGAAAGATTGGATATTTAGATTGGAGGGAGAGAGTATGGGGGGGGTGAATGTATTCAGATATTTGGGAGTGGACTGTCAACGGATGGGTCTATGAAAGATGAGGTGAATCATAGAATTGATGAGGGGAAAAGGGTGAGTGGTGCACTTAGGAGTCTGTGGAGACAAAGAACTTTGTCCTTGGAGGCAAAGAGGGGAATGTATGAGAGTATAGTTTTACCAGCGCTCTTATATGGGTGTGAAGCATGGGTGATGAATGTTGCAGCGAGGAGAAGGCTGGAGGCAGTGGAGATGTCATGTCTGAGAGCAATGTGTGGTGTGAATATAATGCAGAGAATTCGTAGTTTGGAAGTTAGGAGAAGGTGCGGGATTACCAAAACTGTTGTCCAGAGGGCTGAGGTGGTTTGGACATGTGGAGAGAATGGAGCGAAACAGAATAACTTCAAGAGTGTATCAGTCTGTAGTGGAAGGAAGGCGGGGTAGGGGTCGGCCTAGGAAAGGTTGGAGGGAGGGGGTAAAGGAGGTTTTGTGTGCGAGGGGCTTGGACTTCCAGCAGGCATGCGTGAGCGTGTTTGATAGGAGTGAATGAAGACAAATGGTTTTTAATACTTGACGTGCTGTTGGAGTGTGAGCAAAGTAACATTTATGAAGGGATTCAGGGAAACCGGCAGGCCGGACTTGAGTCCTGGAGATGGGAAGTACAGTGCCTGCACTCTGAAGGAGGGGTGTTAATGTTGCAGTTTAAAAACTGTAGTGTAAAGCACCCTTCTGGCAAGACAGTGATGGAGTGAATGATGGTGAAAGTTTTTCTTTTTCGGGCCACCCTGCCTTGGTGGGAATCGGCCAGTGTGATAATAATATTATATATATATGGTATAAACCTTGGTAATAAATACCGACAAGTTGGTTTAGAAAGACACGTAAGTAAACACTATAACATATTTATTAGAAAACGTTTCGGTCCTGGGACCTTGATCACTTCTATCATACAGAGGTAGAAAGACATTATATATATAGGCGGAGAGTGAGATGTGACGCACGTGACCTGAGGAATGTCATAAGAACATAAGAATGGAGGAACACTGTAGAAGGCCTACTGGCTCAGGTGAGGCAGGTCTTTATCAAAACAACCTCTACCTATGATGAGGAAGGGTAGACGATGAAATCATGTGACTCCTGTGTTGCTGGGTTGGTGTTGCTTAAGTATCATGTATGCCAAAGTTTTTGAAATTTTGTAGTTTCCAGTGTTGCGTTCTATAGTGTCGCCTGAGCCAGTAGGCTTTCTACAGTGTTCCTCCATTCTTATGTTCTTATGACATTCCTCAGGTCACGTGCGTCACATCTCACTCTCCGCCTATATATATAATGTCTTTCTACCTCTGTATGATAGAAGTGATCAAGGTCCCAGGACCGAAACGTTTTCTAATAAATATGTTATAGTGTTTGCTTACGTGTCTTTCTAAACCATATATATATATATATATATATATATATATATATATATATATATATATATATATATATATATATAATTCCAGTTAAGCTTCGAAATCACTCCATCCATCGCCGTTGCTACCACTCCTACCACCGTCATCACTACAATAATTACCACAATTGCCATCATCATACCCTCTCCTGGCACCATTTCTACCATCCCTCCCACCAGAACACAACCACCATTACTACAGCCCTTTCTTCCACCACTTTCATTGCTACCTTTCCCCTCCTTCCACAACCACACGATCCTCACAGCACCTGGGTACAAGGGAGTCTTTTCCTCTTCAGTAAGTGCAAGTTGGGGGACTTATGACAGACAGCGACAGACAGACTGACAGATCACCACCCCCACACCTCTAATTATGCCCACCTGGTGACGGGGTGCCACGCTGAGTGCCACCTGGCGCGTCTCCCTGACAGAATGTGATGCTCCCTCTTCTCTTTAACCGGTTTTTGTGGCGAGATACGAGGCATCTGGACGGTTTTGATTATGCGAGCATGTGTGATGCATGTCACCAAGGTACGCAAGTTACCTTAATATTCAGGAGTTATTCCACAAGTTACACAAGTGATTCCCCGAGATTGATAAGTTACACTTCTCCCTGCTTCAAAATAAATAGTTTGCCTACAATATGGGACAAATTACCTCAAGATGTTTATGTTATCTCAGTATACAATATTACCCATGGACTCAAGATAACCCCCCCCCCAAAAAAAAAAAAATAACACACGATGAACAAATCATCCCAAGATACACTTTCCCAAGATACCCGAGGTGCTGGATATTTAACTTCCTAACAAACAGAACCCAAAGAGAAACACTAGAGAGAGTGAAATCTGGGGCTGCTACAGTAGAAGGTTCTGTTCCTTGAGGCACAGTACTAACCTCACTTCTCTTTCTCATTCTCACATCTCACTTAGAGGTATAAATAATATCACCGTCTTATCCTGTGCAGAAGATACTAGAATTTGTATGAGAGTGGTGTCCACTGAAGACACATTGAGCCTCCAAGCTGATGTAAACCAAGTCTTCCAGTGGGCTACTGACAGCAATATGAGAGTCAACGAGGACAAATTTGTTACTCAGTTTTGGGAAAAAAAATGGGGAAATAAAAACTGGAGTGGAGTACAAAGTAAGCTCTAATTACTCAGTAGAGAGGAAGTTAACGTGCGAGAGATGGGAGTGGCACTGTCAGCGGATCTCAGTCGGGGATTACAACAACGTTGTCATCACAGTAGCAAGGAAAACGATAGGCTGGATAACTAGAACATTCAAAACTAGAGATGCCAAAGCCAATGCTGACACACTTTAGGTCACTATTTTCTTTACGCTGGGAATATTACTGTATATTGGCGGTCACCTCAAGCGATGTGATTATTGCAGAACTGGAGAAAGTACAGAGAACCTACTGCACGATTAATTCCAGTTATGCATTTGAACTATTGGAGCTTTTGAAATCTTCAAACTATTCTCCTTGGAACGTAGACGAGAAAGATACATTATAATTCAGACCTGGAAAATTTTGATGAAAATTGATCTCGGAATGTCCACAAGAATTCTTGATATGGGAGTAAGAGGTTGGCCGACAGTGCAAATATAACTCAATGAAAATCAGGGCCCACGAAAGTCTACACTGAGGGGAAACTCATAAATGTAAGAGGGACCAAGACTCTTCAACACAAGAGGAAATTAATAACAACCCTTAGCTGGATTCAAAAAGGACTTTAATAGATTCCCTAATTTGGTTTCCTGATCAGTGGATTGTAGTGCACAAGCTGATGTACTTGGGGTAGACTTAGGTCTTGTCGATAGATAAGCAAAATAGAGTCCTAGTCTGAGATATGAGACAGTGCGCGGAAGCGTTAACTTTCTCCCCCCCCTTCAAAAAAAGATACAGGCAGTACCCCACAGGTTTCTCCTGATACACGGGTTACTCACGATGCAGGGTTACTCCCCGATGCACGGGTTTGACTCGACGATACACGGGTTACTCACCAAGGATATAGGGTTACTCACGGTACTCTGGGTTAACTCCCACGGTCGCGAGTTATTCCCACGATACACGGGTTACTCCTACATACACGGGTTATTCTTAGTTACAGAGGCTGAATTCAAAGAGGTTCTGGCACGTGCGTGAAGGGCTCATGATCTATGTAAATAGAGGTACCCTTTCCCTTTCTTGAATCAACCCTCCCTTCAAGGAAAGGGGAGCTTGAATCCGTGATTCAACAGAAGATTGAAAACTCCCCTCCGGATCCTACCTGATTTTGACCATTCCTCAGGTGCTGTATGGGTTGGGTTATCGTTGCCCCTTGAACGTAATAATTCATCAGGGAGGTAGGGATATTGTCCGTAACGTCTAAGGTGTAAAAAAAGGCAGATTGCTTCTTAAAGCTCAGCAATTTCTACTATATGTCTGTAACTATCAGATCATCTCTTGTTTGTTGTCTCGCTCCGTAGGATAACAGAGAGCAAAGTGTGCCTGTGATCGTTGGCCCCGATGAAACCCAAATGACGTCTAGAGCTATATTCATCCCTATATTGACGTCCAAGAAAAATTACTATAGCAGTGTATACCTAACTGAAAGCATCCATTTTAAAAATGTCGAAAAGTGGCAAGCTTATTTTTTTTGTCACTTGAGCCAGCCAACTTTATCAGTAAACACTTGGAGTAATAAATGTATGCAGTTCTATATAGATCAATGCGCCACATATTCCATTAATGAGTTTATTGGGCAGGGGATACTACTGACCCCATGCTCCTGAATTTTTTCCATCTATAGAAGTTTGTTTTGTGTATGGAAGTAACGTGCGGATTTGTGCCACCAACTAAGTCTCGATAGCATTGGGAACGTTTCTAAGAAGCATATGGCTATAGACATGTAAAAAATGATATTAAATATAGAATGATAGAAGAACCTGCCACAACTCAATTTTTTTGGGGAGACAGCCACAATAGCTAGACGGAGCCGCAATAGTGAGACGAGCACAATAGCGGAGAGCCGCAATATGAGACGAGCCACTATAATGAGAGAGCACAATAGCGAGACGAGCTGCAATAGCAAGATGAGCCGCAATAGCGAGACGAGCGCAAAGCCGAGACGAGCTGCCATAGCGGACGAGCTGCAATAGCGAAACGAGCGCAATAGCGGACGAGCCGCCATAGCGAGACGAGCCGCTAATAGCGAGCCGAGGCCGCAATAGCGAGACGAGCGCTATAGCGAGACGAGCCGCAATCGCGAGGACGAGCCGCAATAGCGAGACGGCCGCAATAGCGAGACGAGCCGCATAGCGAGATGAGCAGCAATACGCGACGGAGCCGCAGTAGCGAGACGAGCCGCAAGTAGCGGACGCGCGCACTCGCGAGACGAGCCGCGCAATAGCGAGACGAGCCGCAAAATGCGAGACGAGCCGCAATAGCCGAGCCGAGCCGCATAGCGAGAGAGCAGCAAAATTAGCGAAGACGCGAGCGAATAGCGAGAGAGCCGCAATAGCGCGACGAGCCGAAATAGCGCGACGAGCCGCAATAGGCGCGAGCCACGGCGTGTTTAGGCGTGCCAGCAGTCAGTACTCATACCTTTCGATATCTTTGATAGTTTCGAGAGTTTCACTATTGTTATTGGAAAACTTGCCATTAACAGTGTTTATGGATATCAACCATAGCAGTATTTAGTGGCTCCTCCACCAACAGTAATGTTAGGATAATCAAGACAAATAAATGTTTAATTTATTAGGGGACGGTACAAGAGTATTTTAGGGGGACTAGATTTATAAGTGTTGATTCGACCGATAAAACTACTAGTGTTTATGGAGACCAGGTCAAGTTAGATTATTTGGACAGTCCTACAAGTACATTTATTTGGAAAGCTACAAGTACATTATTTTGGACCAGTCTGTAGCGCAAGTAATTAGGGGAAACCAGTTACAAGTACCACTTATTTGGACCAGTAACAAGTACATTAGGCGGACAGCTTCAAGTAATTTGGGGGACAGCTACAAGTACTTAGAGGGACCAGCTGAAGAACATTAGGGAACAGTTACAAGTGTGTTCAGGATGAAGCTACAGGTGAGCGTAGGAAGAGATCACATCCACAACAGAGCACAGGCGGGTGTGGTTGTATCGCTCTCAAGTTGGGCGTATACAATGTAAAGTTTAAAACATTTCTATGTATTTGCCAGAACGAATTTGCCACTTGAAAGATGTGAGCGCATTTTAGTGTAGTAACCAGTTACCCAGTCTCAGTAACAGTTACCACAGTAAACCTGCGTCCGTTGACTCAACGACCCACCGTCTCTGCCTGAGTCACGGTCTTTCAATATTGTGCTGACTCAGCAGTATTCTCAAAGCCCCCTCACTTAGGGTACTGTAGCAGGTAGTCAGTGTTAGAGTGGAAGCAAGGAGGCAAGGGAGCGGCTGGGGCACTCTCCACATAACAGTAATTATAGTATAACAGACCTACGTGGTATTTTAACCCTAATCCCACGCATCGAACACCACTTATAAATGGTGACAGCGGTGTGGAGCGTGGATTTACGTTTTTTATGGTATTCAGGCGTTTGAAGATCTGTTGTGAGTAGCCGGCAGGGTCATAGGTGATTCTCGGCAACGCCGCGCAACAGAGCATCTGGAGACTTTCCGCTTCGCGCCTGCACCACCTCGATGACAGCAGCTACTTTCCTTATAAAACGCTAATTGCCGTGCTCAAGCCGTGTGGTGTGTGCGCGAGCCGTTTCAGCGCTTCCTGGAGTTAGTCGGAGTGTATTCAATGTGCGTGTAATGTTGGCTTATATCTACGAGAAGGGGCGTAGTTAGTACGCCGGGATTTTGCAATGTAGCTCTCTGTCAGTAAGGCCAGATCTGTGGAGAGAGTGAGATAGCTCGTCAGCTTATTCGATTGGCAGCTCTGTTCTTGTATCCAATCTGCTTCCGTGCTTTGTGATCGTTACACGTTCTTCAGTCATCTCATTCTCGTGGGCGTTAAGCAGCCAGCCACCCCGCTTCTAACCCAGCTGAGAGAGAGAAGTAAGCCACGCAGAGTAAGAAGTAAGCCAAGCTCTTGAGGTATTGTTTATATCGCTTGTGCTCCCTGTTGGATGCTAAGATTGGTTTTTTTCCATTCCTGTGGCATTAGAGTGGGTTGATAGCATCTTCGTGGGTGTGTGGGGTGCGCGGCAGACCCCCGCGTTCCCCCCCCACCACTCTCTCTCCCACTACCGGGGTGCGCGGCGACGCAACCACCCCCCCACCACCACCAGCCATCAATCATCTACTGTGGTTGTTTGTAACCTTGTATCGGTTTTGTTATGTTTTGGCTTCACATAATTGTTTCAAGAGGATCGTAGCTGGTGCCACGAGATAAAGCAGGTTATTGTGAGTTCGCTAGGAATGCACATTCTTCACGAAAAGTGCGAAGGGGAAGCGGAAATACCGCCAGCTACAGGACAATTCTTCGCCTCATCACAGTAATCACCCGTTCTACTATGCTCCAGATCTCCTTGTGGATTATTGTTCCTTAGATTTTTTTGCATTTAAAGACAATTTGCGTTAAGAGTTGTGAGACATTTAAGTAAATTGTTTGTGTGACTCTAAACCTTGTGTTTATCAGTTGTAAACGCAGTAGTATTTTTTAAACTCAGTATTTTTTTCCAAATTTTTCAGTGTTTACACTAATCTACTATTTTCTGTGTGTTTTTTCTATATGCTACACCTGTCTGTAGTAAGTATTTGTGTAGTGTACCAGTCAGTCACTGTGTGAGAAGGTGAGTCTTTTATTTTTTTTATTGTATTCTGTTCTGGTTCGTATTCTCCAGTGCTTGTATTTACCCAGTATTACCAAATTTTCACTTTATTTCTGCTGTGTGTCATTTTTTTCAGTTGCCAACAGTGTCTCATTTCTCTAATTTTTTCGCGCAGACTGTGTACCTTTTTTTGACCAGCAATTTTTGTCGTATCAAGGAAACAGCGACGTTTTGTTGTATCAGTCACAGCAGGAATATGTTTGTAGATATATTAATACTGATTGGGTGTGCTCCGTCACTGGTAAGTGTATATTCGCTGTTTAGTTACGCTTGCGTGTTTTATTTTTTATAATTCTAGAAACAAATTCACTCTTGATGCAATTTCAATTACTTTAAGACGTAAAGTGTTTTTCTTACTCTGTTTGAGTAAATTGTTTTGTCTAGAATTTACAAATTAAGAGTTAAAGTGTTCAATCGGTTATTTTTTTTTTTGGTTCTTCATATTTTAATTCATTATTAATTTACCTGAGTTTTCGCAGTGACGGTTTTATTACTGCGTGATTATTTCTTTACTTTATTTTGGTTGCACTTGTTCTGTATGTTGAATTATTTTGTTGACCTGTTCTGCAGTGAATTATTTTCTTTTATTGAGTAGTTTTATGATTTATAATTCAATTTTGTCTATGCATTGTTAGAAATAGACTTAAATGTACCCAGTTACCAATTTAATAATTTTTAATTGTTCCACTTTCACATTGATTCCCCCCTCCCCCACCCCCCCAAAAATAATTTGAATTATTAATTCTTAGTAGCAAGAGTAAGACAGCTCATTTTGAATTTAATTCAAGTCTCAGTAATATTTTATTTGTTATATTTGCAATGTTAAATTTTTTTTTCTGGTCAGTAGTCCTTTAAATTGAGTTTTTACTTCCTCTTGCAGTGTATAGACATTTATTAATTCTGATGGAATTATGGTTGTATATCTTATCTCATTTTCAATTACTAGAATTTTAGATATATATTTATTGTTCATTATTTTTGCTTTATTTGTTCTGTGTTACTTTGCGCATTATGTCTCATCATACGTTCAAGTGATATTTCAGTGAGCTGTCGCACTGCAGGAACTTAGGCTACTACTGTGGTTGTCATCAGTCCTCACGAGTTCCTTACGATGACAGACGACTCAGACACCGTAGAGTTATTTAGCATTTGCTCGTGATTCCTTGATTGCTTTCCTTTATTCAATGGCCATGGTACAGTTAGTCTTGGAAGCATGGTTTGCAGCCATTCGTTCTGTGCTTGTGCCCTAGGTGAAGGTCTCCTTAGAGGAAAGCCTTATCGAGAATTGACTAAAGTAGCTTTTATCGATCTTCTGTCTGCTTGCTTCTCGTTGTTGATTCTCCATGATATGCGAGACTTCAGGAGATCTTATCTGAGGTGGTCATCTATATGAGCGGTGAACTGATTCTTTCTTTCCATATGTCCCAGTAAAAACAAGCTGATCCATATGTTGTTCTTAGGGAACTAGTGAATGCTACACCCATGAGGTACGATGATCGTTGAAGGCATTTGCTGTTAGATTAGACAAAGAACTTTTATCATCATTTCTCCAATGCTGTTCAATATCATCTTTTCTTCCTGAAGAGCTAAACCATTGTACAGCATCAATTGCTAAAATAGCGCTTTTGGAGCAGTTAAAGAATTTATGCACTGCTTCTGTGTGTGTTATGAGGCCTGATCCTCCAAACTGTAACGCTGAACTCTTATGCCGTAAATCTTGTAATTTCCTTGTGCCCCCAGGGTACTTTCCCTTGTATTAAAGTAATTCTCACACATATGTCAGTCTGCACACCTCTGTTTGCGCCGCAGAGACATGCTCAGATGTCAACATCTCAGCGATCACCAAGAACCAGTGTACAGAGTCGTATACACCTCGTAGTGTTCATAGTACATTCAGTAACCATAGTCGGCGGGTATTGATACAACTTGTGGTTTCCGTGGATATTGCCAATTAATGTCCTGATAGTTACCCTTAAGAGACGTCGTGTCTGATGATGAGTACTCGTCTTCTACTGTAATTATCATTGAATACCATGGACATGACACTTTCTGAGTGTAATGCTCTCTATAACCTCAGTACTCTAGATCTTTCCGTGGTCGTTCCATCCGCAGAAACCACGTCGAGGAACAGATCTCGTGGTTTCAAAATAACCAGAACCAGGTCATTCATTCAATTCTCAAACTCACCAGAACAGGCTCGTTTTCCAATTAGGGGGAATTCTGGGACGCCCAGTCAAACGCCCCATGGTGACAGTAGGTGATAATCGAGTCACCATCCCGTTCACCATACTGTGCTTTGAATGGCCTTAAGCAGTCTCGAGAAACGACAACCCTGACGAGGTGTTGCTTACGTGTCCTGACACAGATGATTTTGGGGATGGAGTAGAACAAGTCTTTGCTGATGACAATCACCTTTTTGTTTGCACTTAATCTTCCAATGCAACCATAGGCCCTATAGTGCCAGCATCTGTTTATATTGCGCCGTCAATTGTCTTTGGACTCTGGTGGCAAATCCAATATTATTAGGTTAGTTTTTTAAGGATAAGAAGTTACGACATGTCCTTCTCGTTTAGAACCGCCTCTGGTCCTCCTTAGTGGTAGTATTAGGTTCTCACCGGTGTCGAGGTACGACTGCCTAACTTTTATATCAAGGTTGAGACCATTGCACTGTTTCCTTCCTTGTTGGTCGATCAGAATTACTTTCGGTGACTTCTTCTGGGATTTGTTCCATGCGAGACTTACGGCATTGTGCTCGACCTTTCGATGCGATGCACAAATTTGACGATTGATCGTTCCATTCTGGGGTTTACCAGTCTTGGATCATGAAGAATCTGTTATACTGCTGCGAGTTGATGTACGGGGATTAAGGTCTTAAAAGCTAATGCATTCTCCAGTAGGTACCAAAGCGGTCAGGCACTGGTAATTCTGGTCACTCCATCAGTGTTCCACCTTACCTTCAGAATTGCAGGATTAGTCCGATGCTCAAGGTGTCGAGGGGCCGCTCAGATTGCCTTGAGTGCCTCAAACTTATCGCTCCTGCATGCCTGCTAGTTCGAGTAGTTAGTAGTTTCTCCACAGGGGAGCCTTGTGGAAAAACAATTACTTGCAACTCAGTAACTAATGTTCATCTCTTGTTGACGTTACATTGCCGTCTGCTGAAAGACGTTTCTGTTGCGGCTTAGTGCGCTCCACTAGAGTGTCTGTAGTTGTCCTAGTGTTCCAGATGGTGATAACGTCCTTCGTTGACAGTGTTCCTGCAGAAGTAAGAGGTATATTTGTTGAACCGATCCTTACTGTTGTAAGAGATAGTAAGATCCATTAATACCTGGCAACACTTTCGGGTCACTCGTGTTCGCCTTAGCGCAAAATTTCCAATCTTGTTGACTTGTTCATATCTTACGCCTGTTCAGGCTAGAGGATGAGTGGTACTGACCAAGTGGGGTCTCGGTGTATTTCTGCCGGGGAGACCTCATCCACCTGTCACTTGGATCAATCTGTTTCCACCAAGTTGTGGGAGAAAAGACGTAGCTCATGACTTCCCGGCTGACGTCAAGGTTGTTGACTCTGCTGAAACGCAAACGTCGTAAAGGACCATTGCCTTTACCAGGTGAGAGATGGGTTGATAACGAAACTTTTTGTCGCATGTATTACTTGAAACCTTGGGTACTAGACGCCTATCTAATACCTGCGTACAGAATGCCTCAGTCACAGGTGCTATGTCGCAGAAGACTTGATCAATCAAATGCTTGTTGATGGATAGTTTATTGCACCTAGCGCAATTCCCTCTGGAATGCACCATTGATATAGTTACCTAAGAAGGATGTGTACTTGGGTCTCAGAAATTGACTTTAGGAAGTTAAAGCAAAAACATTCCAGATCGCTTTCCATCCCTGGTACAGGCGTGATCTTTTACGTAATATTGGAGATAGTACAAAGTCTTTTCAACCTAGATTTTGTTCAAGGGTCTTTTAGTTTTGGCAAGTCCCTTTCAAGAGGACGCCATGAGCTAACTGCATTTTCCACTCTACAGGTTCAATATCACTCCTACCGGAATGGTCATTTGGGATTACGATCTTTTTTTTCCCCTATTCGTTTCTCACGGTCATGACTAATATCTTTAGGGTCTCATAGGTAATGCCTTAGTGTGTACGTGATGAACGTAATGTATGTCTAAGGACGTGGATACCACACTTGAAAAGTCTTGATGTAGTAACTTGGTAAGCTTGAAGAAGCACTTTCCCGATCAAACTGTCAAAATGTATTCTTTCCGATCAGACATTAAGTTTCTTGGAACGTAGTCATCTAGAGGGCGTAACGACTGACCAAAGTAAAAGTAACTGCAGTACTAAATTTTCCAACTCCCAAACTGCTGATGCCGTAAGATCCTTTGTGGGCTTAGCAGGATTTTATAGAGCTTTATTTCCCTTGTTCTTCCATAGTGCTCCTACTGAGTTATTAAGAAAGATGCTTTTTTGTTTTGGCCCTTCGTCAAGAAAGAGCATCAAACTCTAAAAGAAACGTACTTTGTCAATTTTGACATTTCCCCCCAGATTTTTCTAAGGCCTTGCTATCTGACAACTGATAGCTAGTTCAATTGGGCATAGGTGCCGTTTACTAGCTCAGAGTCGATGGCAAGTACAACGCGAGTTGCAATTGCTAGCCGAGGTCCTTACAAAGTTGGACGTATATTATAGCAGTAACTGAGAGACGTTTAGCAATAGTATGGTTCTTTAAAAGCACTTCCGAGACATTATTTAATTCAGTACTTTGTTTCATGTTTTGACAGATCATGTCCAGTGATACCCTTATTCCAGAACAAACAACTACTGGAAGGTTAGCTAGATGGACCTTGACTATCCAGGTTCAATTCCTCACTTCGGCAGATTTACCTGGAATTCGCAAATGTAGTCGCAGATGCCTTATCGCGAAATGTTAGTATAGTAACTGCAGACCCTCATGTTCGTGCTGAAGATGTAAAAGAATGCTCAGAACGAACAGATCCTTGTGGTACTTGGTGTGATTCGATTCCCTGCTCCAGGAAGATCATTATTCTGACTGTGAAGGACAACCGAGCACCCATAGTGACTTTCTATGAGACCAAGAATTACTGTATCGAACAGCGAGACTGGCGTACTCCTAGCAGAAGATGTCCTCAGCGAGTATACCAGTTTGTATTCCACAGTCACATAGTGGAATGTAAGCGTCCTTACAGCTAGTGCACGATTGTTACCAGGTGTTGCACACCCTGGTATGGATAGTTCAGTAAACAAGCCAGATTGAAATACTTTTGGCCACGAATGGAACTGTTATTTCTGAGTATGTAAGAAATGTAGTGTCCTGCATTGCAACCTAAAGGGCAAGGACGTGTAATGGGTCCTAATCCATCCAAGTGTATATCCAACTCTACTGAGCGATACCTTGGGAAAGAGTTGCGCTAGATTTGTTACTAATTTCCGATGTTTCTCTCCAAGGTAACAAAACATCTGTGTGTTATGGTAGGACCATTTCACCAGAGTAGTGCGGGGTATAGTTCTATTGCGCAGTAGACTGCGAGACAGTAGAAAGCGTTTAAAAAGAGCATTATCTGCAGTGACATTACCACTCCTAAGTCCTGAGTTAACAGATAATGAGATCAGGTGAATTCTGTAATGAATTCTTTGAAAAGTTTGTTGATACCGTTGACAACGATCATAAAATCCACCATTGTTAATCATCATCCTGCCAGCAATGGGTTAGCGGGAAAAAGAAAATAAGGGAAAGTACTTGATGTTTTGAGAGCCACTATCAATGCCCAACAGTGGTGAAATTGGGATAAGTTATACCTGATGTGCTCAGTGGTGCTATAATTCAGTTACATTGTTTCTATAGGTAGCACTCCGACATTATGCATTGTGACGGATGATAGATAAACGTTTGCTTATGAGTTGTTTATTCTAATCCGAACGCAAAGTACAACCTGATGATTTCGTGCAACTCGTACCTGCTTAGCTCAAATGTTGTTTTAGAAGAATCCGTTTGAGCACACTTCATAAAATCAAACTGCTGAATTCGCCATGGTCGCAAAACACTCGATCATAAGACCATCAAAATCGCAAAGTAGGTTCGAGGGAGTTATGCTGACTAATTTTAACAAAAACGTTCTTAGCTATGCCAAAGCTTTGATCAAAGGTTTGTTGGACTATATAGAGAGTTGAAATATCACTGGGAAAGTAAGTAGATAGGTTAGAGAGCTTTAGAGTGACTGGGTCAGTATAAGAACGCATTTGGATCTATGAAGGTGAGTATGTGATGATAATGATGTTTCCAACCTAGATCTATGTGTCAGGACTTCTGACAATCCTCTGATCCTGTACTCTCTCCTCTGTACTCAGTCAGATGATCAACCTGAATGTCGTTTATTCCCTTTTTTAAACCGGGGGTTTTTTTCACGACAGGTATTGAGAAATCTCAAGTTCATTTGTACTTACGCATTGTCAGAATTTGCCTCAAATACAGCATGAGTTAGCCATGCTACAGAGTGTTGATCCTCCCAGAGATGACTCACCCATTCTGCATATGCCAATTCTTACCTAGCCAGAGAGTTGGTGTTTAAATGTAAGATACCCTGTATAGATGAATAATTACAGTATCAACTTATCTGTATTCAAGAATTTTTTTTTTTTTTGTGTTAATGTTCTCTCGCACACTTTGAGAGTTAAACCAGTCTAGGATTTGCGTGCACGGATCTGCCTTTCTGTTAAAATCTCTCCTTGTGTATATATTCCTTTCCTCAGAAATCCGTAGGATACATGAATACAGATCGATCGATCAAAATTTTGTTTTATCACGAGTAATCTCAATGTTGGTTCGTTGTTCATTTGTTTTGAGTTTTAATTGTATATAGTATTACCTTGTTATTGATTACAGTTCAATTCGTAGTTCATTCCAATGTTCTACTGATGTATTTATGAATGTTACCATGTTGTGTACTTTGACATTGTATGGAATCTTAGCCCAAAGCAGTACTGCCATCTCTATTTGTGTATTTGTTGTATGTCGGGACGAATAGTTTAGGTCGCCGAGGCTCTCAGTAGTAGTAACCAGTTAAGTCTTCAGTAACAGTTACCAGTAATGTCCGTGACTCAACGGACAACCGCTCTGCTGAGGTCACGGGTCTTTCATATGTGCTCTGACTCCGCAGTATTCAAGCCCCTCAACATTGGGTACTCGTAGCGGGTAGTCAGTGTTTCCGAGTGGGAGCGAAGAGGCCAAGGTAGCGGCTGGCGGGCTCTCCACATAACAGTAATTATACGTATAACAGCCTACGTGAGTATTTCTACCCTAATCCACGCATCGAACTCCCACATGATACATTGTGCTTTGGCTGACAGCCACGTACACTTGTGCAGCACCGGAAGGTACAGGGTACGGCCTGGGTAGTGTTTCACGGTACGGTGAGGTATATGAGAATGGGTATGGGCACGCCACACTGGTATTGCAAAGTACAGTGGGGAGGGGGGAGTATATTGTTGCCGGGTACGGACTGGTGCAGATGCTACAGTATCTGCTAGCACTGATGGAGTTCTTAAATACTCCTTTTATTTCTTGACTTCCCTAACTGGATTCTTTCGTGTAACTTTTCATCGTATTGGATTCTACTTTGTTGATGCTGCTTTAAACTTTATGATGTTTATTCTCTTTGTATTCCACCATCTTAACTATTCTTTTATGGCTTTCCTATACTGCATTCCGCTTCTCTCTATTGCTTTTCCTATATTGCATTTCATTGTCTTGCATTCCTTTATTGCTTTCTCCTTCATGTTTTTGCTTTATGAGATTGTCTTTTCTTTTTATCTTGTGTTTCACCTAGTCTGCCTTAGCAATATTTTATTTGTGTTCTTTGACTCTGTGTATCTTATTAGGTGTCTTTGTTTTAATGAATTCCTTGTGTAATTTTTTTGTCGTATTCCACTTAGCTATACTGTATGCTCTTTTTTTTTTATCTTTGTCCTCGTGTATTTAGCCTTCTGTCCTAGTTACACTATTTTTTATGTCCTCGTTATGTTGTATTAGTCTCGAAGAGAAACCTTTTTCAATCTGGGTAATACAAATTCATAAGCAGTTATGTATATTACAGAATGTTAGTTAAATGTTAGATATACGGAGGCTGTTGTTTAATTTCTGTTGTTTACAGAGATCTAATGTTTACAAATGTCAGTTATTTACGGAGGTCGGTTGTTTACATGGTATTTAGATTTGTGGGGTCCGTTACTAGGCTGCGTTTCTGAGACGCCTTTGTAAGCCATTTACAAAATCTTTATTAAAGTCTTTTAGCTGATGCGTAATATGACACGGCAATGTGCATCAGACTAGAGACATAATAAATTAGTCTAAATGGACACCTGATAGTATGAGAGATAACATATAATGTGCTATGTAATCAGAATATAACTGACATAAAGCCTGGTAGTTTAAGTTTGTTAGTGTTTGGTGGTGTTAGTGGTGTTTGTTGCTTGTGTTTGGTGCTGTTAGTGGTGTTTGTTGTTTGTGTTTGGTGGCATTAGTAGTGCTGCTTGTGTTTGGTGGCGTTAGTGGTGTACATGAATGGTATACGTTATCGACAAGATGAAAATTTAGACACGTGCAACATCTGGGTATCTTAATTGTAGACGTTTCGCCATCCAGTGTCTTTACCAATACAAATTCAAGGACATGATGGCAGACTGTAGAACTATATACAAAGTTGAGGTAATCAGTCCCTCAGCCATGGAGTTCGTGAAGAGCACCGTAGTCGTGCTCTTTATACCAGCTCCAAGACTGAGAGACTGATTATCTCATCTTATGTATATAGTTCTACTGTCTGCCATCATGTCCTTGAATTTGTATTGATAAAGACACTGGATGGCGAAACATCTACAATAAAGATACCCAGATGTTGCGTGTGTTAGTGGTGTTTGTTGCGTGTGTTAGTGGTGTTTGTTGCGTGTGTTAGTGGTGTTTGTTGCGTGTGTTAGTGGTGTTGCGTGTGTTAGTGGTGTTGCGTGTGTTAGTGGTGTTTGTTGCGTGTGTTAGTGGTGTTTGTTGCGTGTGTTAGTGGTGTTTGTTGCGTGTGTTAGTGGTGTTTGTTGCGTGTGTTTAGTGGTGTTTGTTGCGTGTGTTAGTGGTGTTGCGTGTGTTAGTGGTGTTTGTTGCGTGTGTTAGTGGTGTTTGTTGCGTGTTAGTGGTGTTTGTTGCGTGTTAGTGGTTTGTTGCGTATGTTAGTGGTGTTTGTTGCGTGTGTTGGTGGTGTTTGTTGCGTGTGTTAGTGGGGTTTGTTGCGTGTGTTAGTGGTGTTCGTTGCGTGTGTTAGTGGTGTTTGTTGCGTGTGTTAGTGGTTGTTGCGTGTGTTAGTGGTTTGTTGCGTATGTTAGTGGTGTTTGTTGCGTGTGTTGGTGGTGTTTGTTGCGTGTGTTAGTGGGGTTTGTTGCGTATGTTGGTGGTGTTGCGTGTGTTAGTGGGGTTTGTTGCGTATGTTGGTGGTGTTTGTTGCGTGTGTTAGTGGGGTTTGTTGCGTATGTTGGTGGTGTTGCGTGTGTTAGTGGGGTTTGTTGCGTCTGTTAGTGGTGTTTGTTGCGTGTGTTAGTGGTGTTGCGTGTGTTAGTGGTGTTTGTTGCGTGTGTTAGTGGTGTTTGTTGCGTGTGTTAGTGGTGTTTGTTGCGTGTTAGTGGTGTTTGTTGCGTGTGTTAGTGGTGTTTGTTGCGTGTGTTAGTGGTGTTTGTTGCGTGTGTTAGTGGTGTTTGTTGCGTGTGTTTGGTAGTTAGTAGTGTGGGGGAATTTTTTTTAACATCGTCATAAAGATACACTTTTTTTCCTTTACTTATTTTCATTGGCTTTCCGGCTTAACGTAAAGATACCCAGTGGCGAAACGTCTACAAGTAAAGATACCCAGATGTTGCACAAGTGTCTTATTCCTTATTTAGGACTTTTGTGTATCCATGTGCTTTTGAGCTACTCTCCACAGGATGGATGTGGGGTACACAATAAACTAGCCACTTCGGTGGCAAAAATGTAAATCTAATTCTCCGGTTGGCGTGAACCTTTTGCCACGCCTTCGGCGTGGTCCTTGGTCGTGGTCCCCGCCCCTCTATGGAAGATTTCGTACCAGTAGCATTCAGTATCGGTAAGATGAGAAATAAGACACTTGTGCAACATTGGGTATCTTTTTGTAGGTGTTTCGCCACTAGATGGCGAAACGTTTACATGTAATGATATCAAGATGTTACACAAGTGTCTTATTCCTCAAGAATTTGTTTTAGGGTTAGAGATTCTGACCCCCAACTTTAATATTCAGTATTCAAGGTTTTCTCACATGTCAGTCGCTGAACTTGTGAATGCTCACCTGTCTTTTCCCGGCCTGTGCCCATCCACAACTGCTCCAGTAGATGCTTGTCTGATAAATCCTTTAATCCAACATAGACCGAATGCTTTATTGAAGGGTGAACACAAGTGTTACAAAAATTACCAGTAGCTCTTTTTGTACAGTTCGAGGTGTGTGCTTAAATAAGTAAGTTTAGGCACAGGTACACACAAGTACAATTATCATACATAGTGTTAAATACCTTGGATAATCCCAAAAAAAGTCAGTGATTTATTTCCACTGAGGTCCTTGTGTACATAACGAGAGGCTATATGGATGGCTACAAAAGGTACATCCATTTTTACCCTGAAATCATATTTATTAGAGACCCGTGTTGATTGTAGTTATTGCTAATTCTGAGTGAACTCGTGGAATTGTATCTTCTAAATGGCTTCAAATTTTATTGGCTATTCAGATTAATTGAAAGAGAGGTTATCTATAAATACTGCCTGCATCGACTCCAGGCTGAGAGACTGATTACCTCAAACTCCTCCTCTCCTTACACCTTTCTGCTTTGTACTAGACTGATGAAGCCACTGTGTTGCGAAACGTTTCCTCAATAAAGATCCCATATGTTGCATAAGTGTCTTAATCTTCAACTTGTCGGTTTTCAAAACCATTCATTACAACTGCCTGCATAGGTGTAAATTTTCCAGTTGGCCAGGACCTGGATCCCTGCTTCAAGGAGCTGCCATCTTAGAGCGCTCGCGGTTTCACTGGCCAGCGTCACCAAATATTTCATCAGGGTGCAAAGGTGTTCTGACGAAAGTAATACCGAACAGATACAGGTATAGACAGCAAAGTTTTCATTGTGACAACTTTTCAATCTGTGAAGAGCTTTATCGAGAGCGAAACGTTCAAAATAAAAGCTTCCTCTGCACCTGTGTCTTCAGAAATTTTACCCAGACGGGGCTAACATTGAACACGTTATGTGCGGTTACCGGACACTTGGGAACGAGTATGTAAAAACAAATAAGTTTCCCCATCATTCTCATAACATCAATGAACAGTACACAAATAACACGCACATAGGAGAGAGGAGCTTACGACAACGTTTTGGTCCGACTTGGACCATTTACAAAGTCACGAAAGTGAGACTTAGTGTATTGTTCCAGTCACGGTATTGTACCTTTTTGTTATTTTTGAACAGACTTAGTTCTTCCAAAATATTAATTCTGCTCCCTGGTGGACAAAACGGTTCTCGGGTAGATACCCAGATGTTCCACCTGTCTTATTCACCTAATTATGTTCACCCAATTACATTTGCCCCGTTCGTATCTCTCACACTTAATATCGTAGAAACGTGTGTTTAAAAAAAAAAAATAGCCTTAGCACTTTCATCGTCATAAAACAGCATTGTATACCTGGAGGTTTCGAAGGGGTCATCGCCCCCGCAGCCCTGTCCGTGACCATGCCTTGTGGTGGATCAGGGCCCGATCAGCCAGGCTGTTACTGCTGGCCGAACGTAAACCAACGTATGAGCCACAGCCCGGCTGGTCAGGTTCTGACTTTACGTGCCTGTTCAGTGCCTTCTTGAAGATAGCCAGGAGTCTATTGGTAATCCCCTTACGTATGCTGGGAGGCTTATGAACGGTCTTGGGCCCCTGACGTTTATTGTGTTGTTTCTTAGCGTACTCGTGGCGCCCCCTGCTATTCATTGAGGGAATGTTGCATCTCCTGCCAAGTCTTTTGCTTTCGTAGGGAGTGAGTTTCATGTGCAGATTTTGGACTAGTCCCTCTAGGATTTTCCAAGAGTATATTATCATGCATCTTTCTCGCCAGCATTTCAGGGAATGCAAATCAAGGGACTGCAACCGTTCCCAGTAATTTAGGTGCTTTATCTTATACGTGCCGTGAAAGTTTTGTAAATTCTACAGGTCTGCAATTTCGCCTGCCTGGAAGGTGGCCGCAAGTGTACAGCAATATTCCAGCCTAGAGAAAACAAGCGATCTGAAAAGAACCTTTATGGGCTTGGCATCCATAGTCAGATATGACAGATATGAGGATGAGGAACAGGATGAGAGCGAGTACAGTGCCTTGTGATCTATTTGTTAGATCCATCTACCAACTTTTCTTGTCATTCTTTTTTCATGCATTTTGTGTGATATGTCGTGTGGGGTTCGAATGCTGGAACTGGGTAAAAACACAAACATTGGACGGCTGGTAACTCATAATTATGAGTAAAGGAGGAGCGCCAAGCCTGACCTGCACAATCCAGGGCAACATGGGTTCAGGGCAGGTCGCTCCTGCCTCTCACAACTACTGGATCACTATGACATGGCCTTGGATGCACTGGAAGAAAATCAGAATGCAGATGTAATATACACAGACTTTGCAAAAGCATTTGACAAATGCGATCATGGCGTAATAGCCCATAAAATACGTGCTAAAGGAATAACTGGGAAAGTGGGGAGATGGATCTTCAACTTCCTAACAAATCGAACACAAAGAGTAGTGGTCAACAGAGTTAAATCGGAGGCTGCCATAGTGAAGAGCTCTGTTCCACAAGGCACAGTACTCGCCCCCATCTTATTCCTTATCCTCATATCAGACATAAACAGAGATATACACCACAGCACCGTATCATCCTTTGCGGATGATACTAGGATCTGCATGAGGCTGTCATCTGCTGAGGACGCGGTTAACCTCCAAGAAGATATAAACAAAGTTTTCCAGTGGGCAACGGTAAACAATATGATGTTCAATGAGGACAAATTCCAACTACTCCGTTATGGAAAACTGGAGGAGATAATAACTAGAACAGAGTATACTACTGACTCCGGCCATACAATAGAGCGGAAAATAATGTAAGGGACCTGGGAGTCGTAATGTCTGAGGATCTCACTTTCAAGGATCACAACAGTGCACGATCACACGTGCAAAGAAATGAAGGATGGATAATGAGAACTTTCAAAACGAGAGATGCCAAGCCCATGATGATCCTTTTCAAATCACTTGTTCTCTCTAGGCTGGAATACTGCTGTACATTAACATCTCCATACAAAGCAGGTGAAATCGCAGATCTAGAGAGTGTACAGAGATCCTTTACTGCACGTATAAGTTCTGTCATGCACCTTAACTACTGGGATCGCTTGGAAGCACTTGACTTGTACTCGTTGGAACGCAGGAGGGAGAGATATATCATAATCTACACTTGGAAAATCTTGGAAGGAATGGTCCCAAATCTGCACACAGAAATTCACTCCCTACGAAAGTAAAAGACTGGGCAGGCGATGCAAAATGCCGCCAATAAAAAGTAGGGGCGCCATTGGTACACTAAGAGAAAACACCATAAGTGTCCGGGGCCCAAAACTTTTCAACAGCCTCCCATCAAGCATTAGGGGAATTGCCAATAAACCCCTGGCTGCCTTCAAGAGAGAGCTGGACAGATACCTAAAGTCAGTGCCAGATCAGCCGGGCTGTGGCTCGTACGTCGGACTGCGTGCGGCCAGCAGTAACAGCCTAGTTGATCAGGCCCTGATCCATCGGGAGGCCTGGTCGTGGACCGGGCCGCGGGGGCGTTGATCCCCGGAATAACCTCCAGGTAACCTTCAGGTAACCTGTCTTCTCTCTCACGTCTCGACTAGAACTGCTGTACTGTGCCCGGAGGGCAAGCGGCATTCAAACATCATGCTATGGTCAGCAGAATGAATCAGTAATGGTCAGTGATCACGTAGGGAGGCGGTAAATCAGTAACGGTTGGTATGAGTCAAAACTACTGACACTACTGGTAACTGATACTACTGATAATTACACCATGATCACACTTGTTGAAGGCTTTCGCAAAGTCTGTGTATACATCTGCATTTTGTTTGTCCTCCAGAGCATCCAAGACCATGTCATGGTGGTCTGGTAGTTGGGAAAGGCAAGAGCGACTTACTCTAAACCCATGCTGCCCTAGGTTGTGTAACTGATGGGTATCTAAGTGGGTGGCAATCTTGCTTTTTAGATGTTTATGATGTTGGGACGTTAGTGCTATTTGCCTGTAATTCTTTGCAATTGCTTTACTGATATTGCAGTACCATTATGGACATAAAACAGCATTATAGTTCCATTATCGTCATAAAACAGCATTGTAGAATCATTATCGTCATAAAAAAAGCACCGCAGCACCAATACCATCACTAAGCAGCACCGTAGCACCACTGATATCACTAAACAGCACCGTAGCATCATTCATGATCATAAAACAACACCGTAGCACCGTTACCATGACAAAACAACGTCTTGATATTATTTGCGTCACAGAACATTACCGTGGTTTCGTTACCGGCACAAAACAATGTCTTAGCACCATTAACGTCAGAAAACTACTAAAAAAAATAGCCCAGCTGGAGCGCCGTGTAAGCGATACCCGGACACCAGCCAGCAATTGCTCAGGAGACGTGGGGAGAGAGACGAGATGGGTAGAGAAGGACCAAGAAATAGGATGGGAGGAAGGTAGAAAAGGGAAAATAAATATATATATATATATATATATATATATATATATATATATATATATATATATATATATATATATATATATGTCGTGCCGAATAGGCAGAACTTGCGATCTTGGCTTAAATAGCAACGCTCATCTTGCCATATAGGACAAGTGAAAATTTGTGTATGTAATAATTTCGCCAAAATCATTCTGAACCTAACAAAAAAAATATATTTCACTGTGTTTGTTTAGTATTAAATTATTGTAAACAAATCTATAATATATTTAGTTGGGTTAGGCTAAAATAAATTGTTCTTGTTATAATAAGGTTAGGTAAGTTTTCTAAGATTCTTCTGGTGCAAAATTATAAACTTTTACATTAACATTAATGAAAAAATACATCATTAAACAT
>NC_069426.1:33108368-33118839 GCF_026875155.1 Cherax quadricarinatus
CGTACAGAGAATCTTTACTGCACGTATAAGTTCTGTCAGGCACCTTAACTACTGGGAACGCTTGGAAGCACTTGACTTGTACTCGTTGGAAAGCAGGAGGGAGAGATATCATAATCTACACTTGGAAAATCCTGGATGGAATGATCCTGAATCTGCACACAGAAATCACTCCCTACGAAAGTAAAAGACTGGGCAGGCGATGCAAAATACCCCCAATTAAAAGTAGGGGCGCCATTGGTACTACTAAAAGAAAACACCAGAAGTGTAGCTGCAGCAGCTTGCAGCATGGTACTGTACCTGCAGCAGTTTGCAGCATGGTGTTCTAGCTACAGCGATCTGCCGTGCTGTGTTGCATCTGCAGCAGTCTGCAACAAGGTGGATATCCTGGAGAGTGAAGGTCGCAGGCAAGGGTTAAATTTCAAGAGCGAGGAGTGTGTTATAGTGTTCTGGTCGTTGTTGTCATTCTCTCTCCTCTCCCCCACCCCAACCACCACCCTCCACCACCTCCTCCTCCTCCTCCTATTCCTCCTCCTCCACCTCCTCCTCCTTCCCCTCCCCCTCCTTCTCCTTCCCCTCCCCCTCCTTCCCCTCCCCCCTAACATGCGTCTCCCAAACATCACCTTACTGCCATGTGTCTCACCACCATCACTTTACTGCCATGTGTCTCATCACCATCACCTTACTGCCATGTGTCTCATCACCATCACCTTACTGCCATGTGTCTCATCACCACCACCACCTTAATGCCATGTGTCTCATCACCACCACCACCTTACTGACATGTGTCTCACCACCACAACCTTACTGACATGTCTCACCACCACCACCTTACTGACATGTCTCACCACCACAACCTTACTGCCATGTGTCTACCACCACCACCACTTACTGCCATGTGTCTCACCACAACCACCTTACTGCCATGTGTCTCACCACCACCACCTTACTATGTGTCTCACCACCACCTTACTGCCATGTGTCTCACCACCACCATCACCTTACTGCCATGTGTCTCACCACCACCACCTTACTGCAATGTGTCTCACCACTACCACCTTACTGCCATATGTCTCACCATCACCACCACCTTACTGCCATGTGTCTCGCCACCACCACCTTACTGCCATGTGTCTCACCACCACCATCTTACTGCCATGTGTCTCACCACCACCATCTTACTGCCATGTGTCTCACCACCACCATCTTACTGCCATGTGTCTCACCACCACCACCTTACTGCCATGTGTGTCTTAAACTTCCACTCTACTCCATCTCTCTTCTATTCGTGATATTTTTTTTTTGCCTCTTCTCTTTTTACTCCCATTTGCTCTTGGTTCCCTTTTTCTTCTTCCCTCCTCGTTTTTTCTTATATTCTTTCTTCCATTCCTCCTTCCTTCCACTTCCTGTCCTCTCCTCCTCCTCCTCCTCTAGTATCTTTCAGGTTCCCTTTCCCTCGTTCCTTTGCTTGTTTTTTTTATTCTCCTGCACTCTCTTATCACTTCCTGTTCTTACTTCCCACTTCTGCATCATTTACTTCTCCCTCCTCCCACTTTTAATGTTGATTCTTGTTCCAGTCATCCATACTTTAGAGGTTTATCTCCTTTGCCTTTTTTTTTTTTTTTTGCATCGACTTTATCCTCAACACTGGCTTTTCCTCCTCGTCTGTTAAAATATACTGACGGTAGAAATGACAGGAGTGTTCTGCAGATCTGCCCACTATGGCACATCATCTTATTGGCCTGAAACTGTGTGTATGATCAGTCACTTGAAGCTTCAGGATGAGCTAGTATCTTGATTACTTAAAGAGGTTAGGTGTTAGGGAAGGAGATGGTCCTAAACTATCGTTGAGGGCAGAAGAGACTTGTATGAAGTCCGAAGAATATGAGACAGGGTGAGACTGTGCTAAGAGACAGTGGGGTACAAGTCACTGGGTTAAGAGACTGGAAGATGGGGTGGAAGTGAATACAACTCACCTTCATCCAATGGTACGCATTACCCTTTGTATTATATATTGTTTCCTTAGTACTAGGTTTACTGTCTTGTCGCTAAGGATTTATGGGCAAAGCTAAACCAATACAGTGATAAACTTATAGCTGGAGTGAAGGTCCTTGGGAAATGGCAGGCCAGGTGAACCCTACTTATGATGAGTAAGTAATACAGTATTAGGGCACGGATGACTGGCCCATTTTTTTTTTTCAGTGAGAATCATCAGTACGAGACGATTCTATGTAGACGGAGTTTTGAGCACACACGACTCATCCATAGCTAGGTGGCTGCAGGTGCTCCTGTCCCTGCTGCTGATTGTGGAGTATATTTTACCTGTTGGTCGACAACTTCGGCCAATGTTGCCTAATTCGTGGTTTTTATAACTACCAGCATACATGCAGGCACCTTTTGTATTTTTCAAGCAAGTATTTTTATTTTAATTATATTTTTTAGTAGATGCTGGTTAATTCAACTTGGATTTTTTGTTTGTGCTGTTGCTTTGAATGTTTTTTTTCATCAAAGTGTTCTTTGCAAATGTTAGTAAATATGGTTGTGTTCAGTGTTGTCAAAAATTTCCGAGTGACTTAATAGGTCTAAGCAGGTCTTTTCTTCCCTCCTCCCCACTTTTCCATCCTTTCCTTCCCACACCCATCGGGCCACCCTCTTCACCCATCCATTTTCTCCAAGCATTACTTTTAAACTCCTTCCTGCACCACCACCCTCCCGGATCATCCTGGGGACAGCTGTCACAGCTTGGTACTTTTAGGTTACACCTGTTGTCACCTGCCCAGATAGTGCAGGTTCCTGCCACCATCCCAGATGGTGCAGGCTCCAGCTCCTATCGCAGATGGTGCCTCACTCCCTCTCCAGTGATCCTTGCCACTCCGTACTGTATCATACTGAGTTCCCCGATGCAGCATCCCGTGGCGGCGTAGACATGTTGCATCATGTTGTACGACCGCAGCAGAAACCCGATACAGCCACCTTAATCCCGAATGAGCACATTTAGGGGACGTAGGTGGGGTGTAGGGAACGTAGGTGGGGTGGAGGGAACGTAGGTGGGGTTGGAGGGAACGTAGGTGTGGTGTAGGGAAGGTATGTGGGGTGGAGCTACCCGTAGTATGTAGCATTTCCAGCACGGTAGACAGTGAGTTATTACTTTAGGTAATTCTTAAAGCGATTAAGTAAGTTTGTCGAGTGTCATCAAGATCACACTTGTTTTATTCTCAGTGAAGAGCATTGTTGTTTAATTATCTTTCAGTGAACGTTTGTTTTTCAACGAAATGCTAAATATTATGTTAATAGCAGTATGCCCCAGTCTACTATGGGCATGCTGATTTAAATTTTCACACAAAAAGTGTAACAATTGGCCCCTGTAACCATAGAAAATAGTCCCTTTGAACATTAAGGGTACATAGATAGCTAGGAGTGTCTTGACTTCCAGGTCTGACCTGGAAAAAGCACATAACACACCTTCAACAAGTCACCATCTCAAGACTTACCATACACACACTCCTGACTAGCATAACCTGAGGAGCACATAACACTCTTCTCCAGTGGTACAGTAGTTACACACACACAACTAATTGTCTACTGCCAAGCAAGCGCATTAAAAGCACCAAACCCCCAAAATTGGACACAGAACAAATAATTGTTATGGTAATGATTTGTGGGAGGTTACACTCATGACCATTACAAAACCTCCAAGGAGGAAACAATCAATCACAATCACAACATGTGACCATGGAGTGATTGCACATAAAATGAGGGAGATAGCGATAACAGGGAAAGTTGACAAATGGATATTAAGTTTTCTGACAAACAGAACAGAGTCGTAGTGAACAAATTAAGATCTAGGATTAGCAAAGTAAAAGCGGTACTGTCCATAGGGTAGATACTGGGGCGCGCAATAAACTAGCCGCTTCGTCAAGAAAATCTAAAAATATAATCCAAAGCTCACAACTCAAGAAGCTCACAACACAACGAGCCATAGTGTGCTAGACACCTCATTAAATTTCTACACATCCATTTCGCTCCACACAAACCTTGTGATCGCCAGTCCACACGAATCCAAAGGAATCTGTCTAGGTCATGCATTTTTTTTTCGTTCTAAATCTATTTGAATTGTTATGTTAGCATTGTTTTGTAAACATTTATATCAGTAAAGGGTATGTGATAATGGATAAAATACTACAATTTTAGATGTACAGGTTATATTGAAATGAAGATCTCATTTTTACTACTACACCTGCTCTTATTGGACCCGAAGGAGCCACCATGTAGCAAACGTTTCAACAAAAATATCCAACTGGTTTTTCCCTGTGTCTTAACATCCAAAGTGGATTCCTCCAAGACCACTTTCCGTTCTAGGGGGTACACACGGACAGTGTGGGTCCCAAACAGAACGAAAGGGGCCCTCGGGTTTTCATTTATTATCTTCCTTTTTTTCTGATTGCACTTTTTCTATAGTCTTGTGTGTGTTGACAGTCTGTATTTCGACTTCATGGCTTTTTTATTTTGTTGTCGTTATTACATTTGTGGAGGTTTTTTGTTATGGACCCCTTGGGCTGTTCCACCCCACCAATGTTAATTTTAACCCACGGAAAAAATCTATAGCTCCATTTTCCTTTTTATACATATCGAGGGGTTTTTTTTTCGGGAAAGCTTTTGAGTTCTGGGAAACGAGCACGTTTGGCCCCTATTCTTTTCCTTTCCCAAACCCGTCTCCCTCGGCCTTTTTCTTTTAAAAAAAAATCCAAAAGTTTCACTCTTAACCTCTGGCCTCGGGGTTTTTGGAGAGGAAACCCCATTTTTTAGTCCTCTTTCCCCTTCTTTTTCAGGGTTTTAAACCTTCATTCTTTTGCCTGTTTAAACCGATGACTTTCATTTTCTCCCCTGTAGATAAAGGGTTCAGAGACCCGACAAGCTCATAAATTAGACACATGGGGCAACACTTGGGTATCTTTATTGAGGAAACGTTTCGCCGCACAGTGGCTTCCACCAGTGTTGCACATGTGTCTTTTTGAGAACCATATGTTTTTTACTGCCTTTTTTAATCGTGAGCATTCCTTCATTGCCTTCTCAACCTTTTCCCCTTCTTATCCTCCATCTTCTGCAAACCTCGCCAGTGATTTGATAAATGTCTAATTTATCATCGTCTCTCCGGGTTTATATCCTCAGTCTGTATTCAGTGCTCTTTTCCACTTTAAAATTAAAAAACTTTACCTGCACCTAATCGTTTTTCCCCCAGTTGGGTTTTCCTGACCATATCTCCCCCTTCATCGTTTTCTTTGCAAATACAGACCTTAAGGGTCTTTTATCCTTATAATATCCTAAAATATAAAACGGAGCTCCAGCTTTTTCTGTCCAGCTAATGTTTCTGATTCCTTCTGCATTCCTTGGGCAGACTTCTAAACACAGCCTATCTTCCTGTTCATAGCCAATTTCCTCATACTTACGACGATTGTTGGCTCTGTTTCTATCTAATTGCAATTATAGTAATGAAGTCACTGCTACAATTGCAGCTGAATGCATGCTCAAATCATGTTGTTATGTATGTATGTAGACATGAAAACTAGTTTCTTGTACTCATCCTATCCTCAGTTTGAGCACATTTGTGCCTCAAATTTCCCCTCAAGGGAAGTTCCTTGAGGCTGGTGAGGGGCACTTCGAGCTTAGGGCTTGGACCTGTGCTCCGATTTGACTCACTCTGTTCACAAGTACTCATCAAATTGAGTGTATCTTCACCTCATCTTGAATTTATCGTTGCTTTTGAGAAATCACTTCCACATTTATATTGAAAAAATCCTTATCCTCTCCATTTCCTTAGTTCTGTCACATTTATCATTTTCTATAGTCTTTCCTTTATTCGATTCTTTCATCTCTTACTCCCATCTCCACCTTTGCCTATGTGTGACACTTCTCACTGAGGAGTGTGTCAACATTCCCTCTCTCTCACCACATCTCACAACACCCACACACACACAGCTGCTGTTTTACTGTGCCAGCCAGGGTGTCATGGCCAGTCACTCAGCGTACGCTCACACTAGCTGTACTCGCCTGGTTGTACTCACCTAGTTATGGTTGCAGGGGGCGATTCACAGCTCCTGGTCCCGTTTTCTTCATGGTCGCTCGCTACTAGGTCACTCTTCCTGTTCCATGAGCTGTATCATACCTCGTCTTAAAGCTATGTATGGATCCTTCCTCCACTACATCACTTCCCAAACTATTCCATTTCCTGACAACTCTGTGACGGCAGAAATACTTACTAACATCCCTGTGATTTATCTGCGTCTTCAGCTTCCATCTGTGACCCCTTGTTGCTGTGTCCCATCTGTGGAACATCCTGTCTGTCCACCTTGTCAATTTCTATCAGTATTTTATATGTCGTTATCATGGCCTCCCTATCTCTCCTGTCTTCCAGTGTCGTCAGGTCGATTTCCCTTAACCTCTCCTCGTAGGACATACCCCTTAGCTCCGGGACTAGTCTTGTTGCAAACCTTTGCACTTTCTCTAGTTTCCTTACATGCCTGTCTAGGTGTGGGTTCGAAACTGGTGCTGCATACTCTAATATGGGTCTAACGTACACAGTGTACAGGGTCCAGAACGGTGTGCATGTGTGTTTGTGTGTGTGTTTGTGTGTGTTTGTGTGTGTGTGTTTGTGTGTGTTTGTGTGTGTGTGTGTTTGTGTGTGTGTGTGTGTTTGTGCGTGTGTTTGTGTGCGTGTGTGTGATCCCGGTCACGACAAGCTCTTATTACAAACCTGTTTATAAAACTCTGTGTATGACATAATAACTTCTAAAATATGTGCTACAGTGTGTGCCATCGGCCTCAGACTCAGAGTCAAGTTAAGCATAAAATATGGCACTTAATGGATTTCTAATGGTTTGGCTCTTTTATGCTCGATGATGAACATTTGCTGCAGAGCCTTATACATTGATCATGATTTTGTGTTTGGGGGGGGGAGGGGGAGCTTAAATAGCAACGCTCTTCTTGACGAATAAGACAAACGAAAATTTGTGTATACAGTAATTTCGCATAAAAATCGTTCTGAACCTAGTGAAAAAAATATATTTCATTGTGTTTGTTTAGTATTAAATTACTGTAAACTTATCTAAAATATATCTAGTTGGATTATGCTAAATTAAATTGCGCTTGTTATAATAAGGTTAGGTAAGTTTCTAAGGTTCTTTTGGTACAAAATTATTAATTTTTATATTTAGATAAATGGAAAAAAATATATTTAAACGTATAGGAGAAAAATTTAAATGAGTTCTTGCTAATTGACCAATTTTACCTATTCGGCACGATATATATATATATATATATATATATATATATATATATATATATATATATATACAACGAGGACAAATTCCAACTACTCCGTTATGGAAAACTGGAGGAGATAATAACTAGAACAGAGTATACTACAAACTCTGGCCATACAATAGAGCTGAAAAATAATGTAAGGGACCCGTGAGTAGTAATGTCTGAGGATCTCACTTTCAAGGATCACAACAGTGCCACGATCACACGTGCAAAGAAAATGATAGGATGGATAATGAGAACGTTCAAAACGAGAGATGCCAAGCCAATGATAATCTTTTTCAAATCATTTGTTCTCTCTAGGCTGGAATACTGCTGTACATTAACATCTCCATTCAAAGCAGGTGAAATTGCAGATCTAGAGAGTGTACAGAGATCCTTTACTGCACGTATAAGTTCTGTCAAGCACCTTAACTACTGGGAACGCTTGGAAGCACTTGACTTGTACTCGTTGGAAAGCAGGAGGGAGAGATATATCATAATCTACACTTGGAAAATCTTGGAAGGAATGGTCCCAAATCTGCACACAGAAATCACTCCCTACGAAAGTAAAAGACTGGGCAGGCGATGCAAAATGCCCCCAATTAAAAGTAGGGGCGCCATTGGTACACTAAGAGAAAACACCATAAGTGTCCGGGGCCCAAGACTGTTCAACAGCCTCCCATCAAGCATTAGGGGAATTGCCAATAAACCCCTGGCTGCCTTCAAGAGAGAACTGGACAGATACCTAAAGTCAGTGCCGGATCAGCCGGGCTGTGGCTCGTACGTTGGACTGCGTGCGGCCAGCAGTAACAGCCTAGTTGATCAGGCCCTGATCCACCGGGAGGCCTGGTCATGGATCGGGCCGCGGGGGCGTTGATCCCAGGAACAACCTCCAGGTAACCAGGTATGTATATAATATTTTCAAACAGCTTCAGGAAGAACCTTGAGTTTTCCCTGAGGCAAGTTTATTCTTTTCTCTGAGGATGAGGTTTCCCAGGACAGTTCTAGAGGTGGTACCTCCATATATATATATATATATATATATATATATATATATATATATATATATATATATATATATATATATATATATATATATATATATATTTTATATATATATATATATATATATATATATATATATATATATATATATATATATATATAATAATGTGTGTGTGTGTACGTGCACCTGCCTATGCAACTCTTTTTATAGTATGAATTATGATTATTATTAAGATTAGGATATTTTTTTCCGTGTGTGAGACCTGACAGTTACATCATAGTCATCATGTGTTACAGTCTTAGTATTATCTGGTTAGCTGGTCTGTAATTGAACAATTAATTCTTGTAGACCAATTCTTATTTTCTCCAGAGACAAATAACTTTTGTGGTAGGTATTTGTTACACAACTGCTCTATAGTCCTGTAGCTCAATTTAGTCTGTAAGACAGCACTTAATATTCAGTCTGATTCACCAATATCAAAGCTGTTACTCAAGGACTTAAGAGTGCTTTCTCATTTGACACTAAATTGTTGCAAGTTATGGTAATTGTGCATTGAAGTTCTTTAATTAATCACAATATTTACTAGGTTTAACCTACTTTGCTCCCTATTACCATAGGTCACCTCTAACAAGTCAGCTGCCTCCAGGTAAAATATCCTATATTTGGGAACCCTTGAATAAGGGCATAAGCATCGCTTCTGACCTGCCCTTTGAGATAAAACAATTTTGTGACATCTGCTAGGTCATTCCTCACATGTACAGCAGTCTTAAATACTGACCAGAATTACTCCCAGCTGTCTCTTGGACTAAATCTTGGTAGACATACCTCTGGTCAACTGAAGTATTTACACATTTTAATTTACTTAATACCTCACTTTTACATGATAGTATTTTCTTCTCCAGTTCATAATATTGATTAATTAATAATTCCCTTTCATTATTATCTGCACAATTCACAGCAGATCTCCTTCATATTCTGTGTAATACAGTTAATATGACATGCATATTCTCTATTGATCCCAAATATAATTCTAAATTAATCTTATTCACAGTTTTTTCTGCCACCAATTCCAGGCATTTATTATAAGCTCTGGTCAGAATTTGTTTTTTTTTGCATTTAATGAGGGCTTTATAGTCTTAATTCCCATGGATTTATCTGCATTAATTACATTACCTTCATCCACGGCTTCTTTTTGTATTAGACTCAATGAACACTAGTTATACAAATTATATAATGCGACACTGGTTATAGTTACTACAATGTGTACCAAATATTTCCTGGCTTAGCATATTAATTATTATTATAATACGCACCAAACTTCCTAGCCAAACATTTCCTGGCTTTGTAAAATAATTATTGTTATAATCAGAAAGAAGACAATTATCATTCCTAGCCCTAACTGGGCCTAGGAATTAATTTATATAATTACACAAATCTATTAATATTACAAATGTATAAGAAATACAGTCCTACTGGGCATGCAAATCGAATTAATTTGTGGCAACTACAATACATTACACAAACACCATTAATTATGTAATGTCAATTACATGTGAACCCAGCAATCCATTACTTTCAATCAAATCATTAAATTAAATTTTGCCTGATTATATATCCAAGTTCATTAGAACCAAATGCCTATTTGAATTATTATTTTGTGAGTAAATTACCTGCATGAGGTTTTCAGGGTATTACCTGAATTATTTCGTGCAAAATTAATAATTACAATGTTAAAACCAGAAATTCGTATTACCACTTACCATTTAATTAATGTAGATGGATCACACCACAACACTGGCCTGAAACCTAGATCATACACTGACCAGATAGAGATCTAAATGCAAGGACTAATGGTGCACTTCTCTGTGAGTGATGGTCATATTCCTTATCTTACGCCATCCACACGTAATTCTTGAGGTTCCGCAAATTTCCTGTCCCAATTCTTCAGCAGGGGACATTAACACTTGTTCCTATTACAAATTTAGGCCGTAAACACCCAATTTGGCCACGAAGACGCCAGATTATTAGCTGAATTTTCCATGTCAACCAGTGCCCACAAATTACCTATGACATCTCCCTGTCTGCGTCACTCACCAGCTGTTCAACACTCCCCTCACTCGAAATTTCTCGAGAGGGTCAAATCACCATATTTTTTCGCAATTATTTTTT
>NC_069426.1:33119339-33142638 GCF_026875155.1 Cherax quadricarinatus
CAAAAAACCCCTAACAGCACCAAACACAAGCAACAAACACCACTAACACCACCAAACACTAACAAACTTAAATTTACCAGGCTTTATGTCAGTTATATTCTGATTACATAGCACATTATATGTTATCTCTCATACTATCAGGGTGTCCATTTAGACTAATTTATTAGGGTCTCTAGTCTGATGCACATTGCCGTGTCATATTACGCATCAGCTAAAGACTTTAATAAAGATTTTGTAAATGGCTTACAAAGGCGTCTCAAAACGCAGCCTAGTAACGGACCCCACAAATCTAAATACCATGTAAACAACCGACCTCCGTAAATAACTGACATTTGTAAACATTAGATCTCTGTAAACAACAGAAATTAAACAACAGCCTCCGATATCTACATTTAACTAACATTCTGTAATATACATAACTGCTTATAAATTTTGTATTACCCAGATTGAAAAAGGTTTCTCTTCGAGACTAATACAACATAACGGGGACATAAAAAATAGTGTAACTAGGACAAAGGCTAAATACACGAGGACAAAGATAAAAAAAAAAGGGGCATACAGTATAGCTAAGTGGAATACGACAAAAAAATTACACAAGGAATTCATTAAAACAAAGACACCTAAAAAAGATACACAGAGTCAAAGAACACAAATAAAATATTGCTAAGGCAGACTAGGTAAAAACACAAGATAAAAAAAAAGACAATCTCATAAAGCAAAAAACATGAAGGAGAAAGCAAAAAAGGGAATGCAAGAAATGAAATGCAATATAGGAAAAGCAATAGAGAGAAGCGGAATGCAGTATAGGAAAGCCATAAAAGAATAGTTAAGTGGGGGAATACAAAGAGAATAAACATCATAAAGTTTAAAGCAGCATCAACAAAGTAGAATCCATACGATGAAAAGTTACACGAAGAATCCAGTTAGGGAAGTCAAGAAATAAAAGGAGTATTTAAGAACTCCATCAGTGCTAGCAATTACTGTAGCATCTGCACCAGTCCGTACCCGGCAACAATATACTCCCCCCTCCCCACTGTACTTTGCAATACCAGTGTGGCGTGCCCATACCCATTCTCATATACCTCACCGTACCGTGAAACACTACCCAGGCCGTACCCTGTACCTTCCGGTGCTGCACAAGTGTACGTGGCTGTCAGCCAAAGCACAATGTATCATGTGGGAGTTCGATGCGTGGATTAGGGTAGAAATACTCACGTAGGCTGTTATACGTATAATTACTGTTATGTGGAGAGTGCCCGCAGCCGCTACCTTGCCTCCTTGCTTCCACTCGTAACACTGACTAGCCGGCTACAGTACCCTATGTGAGGGGGCTTTGAATACTGCTGAGGTCAGCACAATATGAAAGACCGTGACTCAGGCAGAGACGGTTGGTCGTTGAGTCAACGGACAGGTTACTGGTAACTGGTTACTGAGACTGGTAACTGGTTACTACTACTGAGAGCTCGGCGACGCTAACGTATGTCGTCCCGACATACAACTAATACAAACTAGAGATGGCAGGTACGGCTTGGGCTGATTCCATACAATGTCAAAGTACACAACATGAACATTATAGATACATAAGTAGAACATTGGAATGAAAGCTTACGTAACTGAACTGTAATGCAATACAAGGTATACTATAGTACAACTTAAAACTCAACAAATGAACAACGAACTCAACATTGAGATTACAAGTGATAAAAACAAAAATTTTGATCGATCGATCTGTATTCATGTGATCTACGGATTCTGAGGAAGGAATATATACAAAGAAAGAGTGTTTAACAGAAAGGCAGATTCGGTGCACGCAAATCTAGACTGTTAACTCTCAGAATGCGGAGAGAACATAAACAAAAAAAAAAAAATTCTTGAATACTGATAATTGATACTGTAATTATTCATCATACAGGTTTTTTTAACATTTAACCCCCAACTTGCTAGGGTAAGATTGGCATATGCAGAATGGGGGGTCATCTCTGGGAGGATCAAACTCTGTAGCATTGGCTAACTCATGCTGTATTGAGGCAAATCTGAATTGGAAGTTACAAATGATACTTGAGGATTTCTCAATACCTGTCGTGTACGTGGGGGAATAACGACTTCGGGTTGATCATCTGACTGAGTATCAGAGGAAGAGAGTACAGGATCAGGAGGATTGTCAGAGTCTGTCACATTAGTCTGGGTTGGAACTCATTATTCATCACATACTAACTTCAATGACCCAAAATGCGATTCTTTATACTGACCAGAAATAATTCTCTAACCTTATACTTATTTCCATGAATGTTCAACTACTCTATAAGGACCAACAAACCTTTGATCAAGCTTTGCATAGCAGACTTTTGTTAAAATTAGTCAGCATAACTCTCGAACCTACTTGATTTTGGATGGCTTTGACGAGTGTTTGCGACTCTTGTGAATTCAGCTGTTGTTTTATGAAGTGTTTAAACGGATTCTTCTAAAAACATTTTGAGCTAAGCTGGTACGAGTTGTACGAAATCATCGGGGTTGTAATTTGGGTTTTCGGATTAGAATATAACAACTCATAAGGCAAAGTTTATCAACACCGTACAATGCATAATGTGGAGGGGTCACCTATAGAAACATTGTAAGCAGAATTTATAGCACACTGCACATCAGGTATAACTTCATCCCAAGTTTCACTGTTGGGTTTGATAGTGGCTCTCAAAACATCAAGTACTTTCTATTGGTTTTTCCGCTACCCATTGCTGGCAGGATGATGAGGAACAATGGTGGATTTAGTGATCTTGTACAAGGTACACAAATTTCCAGAATTTCTTTAAACAGAATTACCTCCATTATCTGTTACTAGGGACTTAGGAGTGGTATGCCTGCAGATAATGGTTCTTTAAACGTTTAGCTACTGTCTCGGCAGTCTTATCTGCAATAGGAAACTAACTCGCAATATCTGTGAAATGGTCTACCATAACACACAGATTGTTTGTTACCTTGGAGAGAACATCGGAAATTAGTTAACAAATTTCTAGCGCAACTCTTTCCCAAGGTTCGCTAGTAGTTGGATACACTTGGATTGGATTAGGACCATTAGCATTGCCTTTATGTTGCATGCAGAACACTACATTCTTAACATACTCAGAATATCAGTTGCCATTCGAGGCCAAAAGTATTTCAATCTGGCTTGTTTTACTAAAACGATCCATACCAGGGTGTGCAACACCTGGTACATCGTGAACTAGCTGTAAGGCTACATTCACTAGTGACTGTGGAATTACTAATGGTATACCCCTTCTGCTAGGAGTACCAGCTCGGCTGTTCGATACAGTAATTCTTGTTATGAGAAAGTCACTAATGGGTGCTGGTGGCTTCACAGTCAGAATAAGATCTTCCTGGAGCAGGAATCGAATCACACCAGACCACATGGGATCTGTTCGTTGAGCATTCTTTACATCTTCACACTAAATGGAGGTCTGCATTACTATACTAACATGTCGCGAAAAGGGCATCTGCGACTCATTTAAATTTTGCCAGGTAAATGCTCGAAGGTGGGTTTGAACTCTTGGATAGCCCAAGGTCCACTAGCTAACCTTCCAGTGGGTTGTTTGTTCTGGAATAAGGGTATCAGTGGAGCATGATCTGTCAAAACATGAAACAGGTACTGATAAAAAATGTCTCGGAAGTGCTTTAAAGACATACTATTGCTAAAGCTTCTTGCTCAGTTACTGTATAATTACGTTCAGCCTTTGTAAGGACTCGCTAGCAAAGGGCAACTGGTTGTACTTGCCATCGGTCTTCTGAGCTAGTACGGCACCTATGCCAATTGAACTAGAATCAGTTGTCAGATAGAAAGGCTTAGAAAAATCTGGAAATTTCAAAATTGGAGCAGAAGTTACCCTTTTCTTTTAGAGTTTGGAATGCTCTTTCTGACGGAAGGTTTCCAAACAAAAGGAGAAACTTTCTTAAGTAACTCAGTTAGAGGAGCAGCTATGGAAAAAAAATTGGGCAATGAAGCTCTATAAAACCTGCAAAGCCACAAAGGATCTTACGGCATCAGCAGTTTTGGGAGTTGGAAATTTAGTACTGCAGTTACTTTACTTTGGTCAGTCGAAACCCCCTCTAGGAGTGACTACGTGACCAAGAAACTTAATTTCTGATCTGAAGAATTGACATTTTGACAGTTTGATTTTTAAAATTTGGGTTTCTTCAAGCTTACCAAGTACTAATCAAGTTTTTTCAAGTGTGTATCCCGTCTTTAGACATGACATTACGCCCATCTAAGTACACCAAGTGCATTACCTATGAGAACCTTTAAAGATATTAGGTCATGAGCCTTGAGAACGTGATAGGGGAAGATGTAATCCAAATCCATTCGGAGGTAGTGATAATGCCCTGTAGGAGTGGAGAATGCAGTTAGCTCTTGGCTGTCCTCGTGAAGAGGGACTTGCCAAAACCCTTGTAACAAATCTAGGGTTGAAAAGACTTTGTTATCTCCAATATTACGTAAAAGATCACCCAGTACAGGGAGTGGAAAGCGATCTGAATGGTTTTTTTTGCGTTTAACTTCCTAAGTCAATTACTGACGCCAGTACCATCCTTCTTAGGTACTAGTAATCAATGGTGCATTCCAAGGGGAATTGCTGGGTGCAATAACTCCATCATCAAGCATTTGATTGATCAATTCTTCTGCGACAGCAACTTGTGAATGAGGCATTCTGTACGCAGGTATGTAGATGGGTTTTAGTACCAGGTTCAATTGGAACGATGGGACAATAAGTTCGTTAAAACCCATCTTCTCACCTGGTAAAGCAATGGCTTTCGACGTTTGTTCAGCAGAGTCAACATAACGCTTGATTCATCCGGGAAGTCGTGGGAGCTAAGCCCTTTCTCCTCAACTGGTGGAACAGATTGTTTCCAGTGAGGTGGATGAGGTCTCCCGGCAGAATAGCACCGACCCACTGGTCAGGTGACAACCATCCTTACCTAAAACAGGGTAAGGATAGTGAACAAGGTAAACCCAAGTTTGGGTATTTGCTCTAAGGCGAACACTGTGACCAGAAGTGTTGGCCAGGTAGAAATGGATCTTACTATCTCTTACAACATGTAAGGATGGTTCAACAAATAGACCCTTTACTTTGCAGGAATCACTGTCAACTGGGACGTTATCACCATCTGGAACACTAGGGACAACTACAGCACTCTAGTGAGAGCACTAGCCGCAACAGAAAGTTTTTTCTGCAGACGGCATGTAACGTCAAACAGAGATGGCATTACTAGTTGCAAGTAATTTTTTTCCGACAAGGCGTCCCCTGTGGAGAAATACTACTCGAACTAGCAGGCATTGCAGGGATAGGTTGAGCACTCAAGGCAATCTGAGCGCCCTCGGACACTTGAGGCATCGGACTATCCTGCAATTCTGAAGGTAAAAGGTGGAACACTGAGGGGAGTGACAGAATTACCAGTGCCTGACCGCTTGGGTACGCTACTGGAGAATGCATTACTTGTAAGGACTTAATCCGTACTATACTCTGAGCAGTATAACAGATTTTGATCCAAGCTGGTAACCCCAGAATGGAACGATCAAATCGTCAATTTTTGCATGCCATCGATAAGGGTCGAGCACAATGCGTAAGTCTCGCATGGAAGCAAATCCCAGTAGAAGGTCACCAGGGGAAAATAATCTGATCGACAACAAGGAAGGAAAACAGTGAAGTCTCCCACCTTGGATAGAAAAGGTTAGGGCAGTCGTACCTCGGACACGCAGGTGAGAACCAGATACTCCCCTAAGGGAGGGCACAGGAGTTTTGGTTCTACGAGAAGGACATGTCGTAACTTCTTATCCTTAAACAAACTGACCTAATAATATTGATTTGCGCACCAGAGTCCATGAACAAATTTAAGGGCGCATTATAAACAGATGCTTGCACTATAGGGCCTATGGGTTTCATTGGAAGTTATGTGCAAACAAAAAAGGTGGATTGTCATCAGAAAAGACTTGTTCTACTCCATCCCCAAAAAAATCTGTGTCAGAGACATGTGAAACAACAACCTCGGCAGGGTTGTCATTCTCGAGACTGCTTAAGGCTTCAAAGGAGTTGTGAACGGGGATGGTGTACTCATTATCACCTACTGTCCCATGGGGCGGTTTGACTGGGGCGCTCGAATTCCCCCGAATTGGAAGAACGAGCCCGGTCTGGTGAGTTTAGAAAATGAATGAATGAGCCTGGTTCTGGTTATTTTGAAAACCACGAGATCTGTTTTCCCCGACGGGTTTCTGCGGTTGGAACACCACGGAAAGATCTAGAGTACTGAAGGTTATAGAGAGCATTACCCTCAGATGTGTCATTCCATGTATTCTATGATAATTACAGTAGGGAAGATCTGAGTACTCATCATCAGTACGACGTCTCTTAGGGTAACTATCAGGACAATTAATTGCAATATGGCCACGGAAACCACAGTTGTAACAATTCCGCCGACTAGGTTACTGAATGTACTATGAACACTACGAGGTGTATAACGACTCTGTTTCACTGGTTCTTGGTGATCTCTGAGATGGTTGACGACTACGATTTGTCTCTGTGGCGCAAAAAAGAGGTGGTGCGACTGAGGCATATGTGTGACATTACTTTTAAAAAACAAGGGAAAGTACCCTGGGGCACAAGGAACGTACATGATTTAAGGCAGTAAGGGGGTTCCATCGTTACAGTTGGAGGATCAGCCTCATAAGCACACACAGAAGCAGGTGGCATTAATTCTTTAATTGCTCCAAAAGCTGCTATTTTTAGCAATTGATGCTGTAAATGGTTTTGCCTCTTCAGGGGAAAAAAAATGATGATTGGGACAGCATTGATAAATGATGATAAAAGTTTGTCTAATCTAACAGCAAATGCACTCAAAGATTCAGTACTCCCTGGGTGTAGCATTCACTAGTTCCCCAAGAACAACATATGGATCAGTGTTTTTACGGACAAGGAAAGAACGAATCAGTTCCTCATATTGTGCCACCTAGTAAGATTCTGAAGTCTCGCATATCAAGGAGATCAACAACGTGAACAGCGCAGGAGATCGATAAGAGCTTCTTTTGCAATTCTGATAAGGCTTTCCTCTGAAGGAGGACCTTCACACCTAGGGCACTAGCACGAGAACGAATGGCTGCAAACCATGCTTCAAGACTATGTACATGGCCATTGAATAAAGGTAACGCATCAAGGGAATCACGAGTATAGCTATAATATCTCGGTGTCTGAGTCGGTCTGTCAGTCGGTAAGGAACTGTGAGGACTGAGACAGGACCAGCAGAGTAGCCTGAGAGGTCTGAGTGTCGACAGTCACTAAAGTATCACTTGACGGTATGTGAGACATAATGGCAAAGTAACACGAGAACAAATAAAGCAAAAATAATGAACAATAAAATGATATAAAATTCTAGAATTGAAATGAAAAGATATACAACTAATTCAGCAGAATTAATAATGTCTATACACTGCAAGAGGAAGGAAAACTCAATTTAAAGGACTATTGACCAAGAAAAAAAAATTACATTGAATAAAACAAGTAAAAATATTACTGGAGACTGAATTAAATTCAAAATGAGCTGTCTTTACTCTTGCTACTAAAGAAATTAATTAATTAAATTATTTAAATCAATGTGAAAGTGTAAAATAAAATTATTAAATTGTTAACTGGGAAATTTAAGTATTTTCTAAGAATGCATAGACAAAATTAAATTATAAATCATAAAAATAGCAATAAAAGAAAATAATTCACTGCAGAACAGTTCAACAAAATAATTCACTTCAGAACAAGTGCAACAAAATAAAGTATAGAAATAATCACTGCAGTAATAAAATGTCACTGGGAAAACTCAGGTAAAATAATGAATTAAAATATGAAGACCAAAAAAAAATAACCTGATTGAACACTTTAACTCTTAATTGTAAATTAGACAAAACAATTTACTCAAACAGAGTAAGAAAAACACTTTACGTTAAAAGTAATTGAAATTGCATCAAGAGTGAATTTGTTCAAGAATTATAAAAAAATAAAAACACAGGAACAAAACAGGAAATATAACACTTACAGTGACGGAGACCCAACAGTAAATTTAAATTTTTTCTTACAACAAATTCCTGCTGTGACTGATACAACAAAATCTTGCTGTGACTTGATACGACAAAAATTTGCTGGCAAAAATAATGGTACACAGTCTGCGAAAAAATTAGAGAAATGAGACACTGTTGGCATACGAAAAAAATGACACACATAGAAATAAATGGAAAATTTGGTATACTGGGGTAAATATCACTGGAGAATACAACGCTGAAAGAATACAATAAAAAAAATGAATCACTTCACACAGTGACTGACTGGTACACTACACAATAATACTTACTACAGACAGGAGTAGCATAAAGAAAAACACAGCAGAAAAATATAAGATAAGTGAAAACACTGAAAAATATTGGAAAAAATACTGAGTTAAAGAAATACTGCGTTTACACTGAAAAACACAAGGTTTAGAGTACACAAACAATTTACTATAAATGTCTCACACTCGCAAATGTCTTTAAATGCAAGAAAAATGTCTAAGAAAATTATCACTGGAGTCTGGAGTAGTAGACGGGTGATTACTGGTGATGAGGCGAAGATATTGTCCTGTAGGCTGGCGGTATTTCCTCTTCCCCTCGCACTGTTGTCGTGAAGAATGTGCTTTCTAGGCGAACTCACATAACTGGCTTTATCTCGTTGGCACCAGCTACAATCTCTTGACCAATTATGTGAGCCAAAACAGTACTAAGACCCGATACAAGGGTACAAACAACCACAGGTAGATGAGTGGATGGCTGGTGGTGGTGGTGGGGTGGTTGCTTCTGCCGCGCACCCCGGGTAGTGGGAGAGAGAGTGGTGGGGGGGACGCTGGGGGTCTGCCGCGCACCCCACTCACCCACGAAGATGGCTAACAACCCACTCTATGCCACAGGAATGGTAAAAAACCACTCTTAGCATCCAACAGGGAGCACAAGCGATATAAACAATACCTCAGAGGAGCTTGGCTTACTTCTTACTGCGTGGCTTACTTCTCTCTCTCAGCTGGGTTTGAAGCTGGGTTGGCTGGCTGGGTTACCCCACGAGAATGGATGACTGGGAAAACTGTAACGATGCACAAAGCACGGAGGAGCAGTTGGATGACAGGAGAAAAGGCTGGATGATAGGCTGACTGGCGTTCACTTCCCCAGTCTGGCTTACTGACTGGCTTAATTGCAAAATCCGGGTCAACCCCTCGGAGATTAAAGCAATTGCACCCCGACTAAGCCAGGAAGCTTGAAACGGCTGCAACAGGCTTGCAGGCAATAGGTTTGAGGGAGTAGCGCTGGCTCGAGGTGGTGCGGGCGGGTAGTGGCTGGTGGGTGACGATCACCTATGACCCTGCCGGCTACTCAAACAGTCTTCAAACGCTTGAATTACCCTTAAAAACGTAAATCCACGCTCCACACCGCTGTCACCATTTATCAAGTGGGAGTTCGATGCGTGGATTAGGGTAGAAATACTCACGTAGGCTGTTATACGTATAATTACTGTTATGTGGAGAGTGCCCGCAGCCGCTACCTTGCCTCCTTGCTTCCACTCGTAACACTGACTAGCCGGCTACAGTACCCTATGTGAGGGGGCTTTGAATACTGCTGAGGTCAGCACAATATGAAAGACCGTGACTCAGGCAGAGACGGTTGGTCGTTGAGTCAACGGACAGGTTACTGGTAACTGGTTACTGAGACTGGTAACTGGTTACTACTACTGAGAAATGCGCTCACATCTTTCAAGGTGGAAAATTCGTTCTGGCAAATACATAGAGAGATGTTTACATTAAATTGTTAAGCCAACTTGAGAGCGTAACACCACACTGCATGTGCTCTGTTGTGGATGGTCTTCCTAAGCTCACCTGTAGCTTCATCCTGAACACACTTGTAACTGGTTCCCCTAATGTACTTGCAGCTGGTCCCTCTAATGTACTTGTAGCTGGTCCCCCTAATGTACTTGTAGCTGGTCCCCCTAATGTACTTGTAGCTGGTCCAAATAATGTACTTGTAGCTGGTTCCCCTAATGTACTTGTAGCTGGTCCAAATAATGTACTTGTAGCTGGTCCAAATAATGTACTTGTAGCTGGTCCAAATAATGTACTTGAAGCTGGTCTCCATAAACACTAGTAGTTTTATCGTGAACACACTTATAAACTAGTCCCCCTAAATACTCTTGTAGCCGGTCTCCCTAATAAATTAAACATTGTATTGTGCTTGATTTTCCTAAACATTCTGTTGTGGATGATCTCACTAAATACTGCTATGGTTGATATCCATAAACACTGTTATGGCAAGTTTTCCAAAACAGTAGTGAAACTCTCGAAACTCATCAAAGGTATATCGAAGGTAGTGTACTGACGCTGGTCACCCTAAACACGGCCGTGGCTCGTCTCGCTATTGCGGCTCGTCTCGCTATTGCGGCTCGTCTCGCTATTGCGGCTCGTCTCGCTATTGCGGCTCGTCTCGCTATTGCGGCTCGTCTCGCTATTGCGGCTCGTCTCGCTATTGCGGCTCGTCTCGCTATTGCGGCTCGTCTCGCTATTGCGGCTCGTCTCGCTATTGCGGCTCGTCTCGCTATTGCGGCTCGCCCTCGCTATTGCGGCTCGTCTCGCTATTGCGGCTCGTCTCGCTATTGCGGCTCGTCTCGCTATTGCGGCTCGTCTCGTTTATTGCGGCACGTCTCGCTATTGCGGCTCGTCTCGCTATTGCGGCTCGTCTCGCTATTGCGGCTCGTCTCGCTATTGCGGCTCGTCTCGCTATTGCGGCTCGTCTCGCTATTGCGGCTCGTTTCGCTATTGCAGCTCGTCTCGCTATTGCAGCTCGTCTCGCTATTGCAGCTCGTCTCGCTATTGCGGCTCATCTTGCTATTGCAGCTCGTCTCGCTATTGTGGCTCGTCTCATTATTGTGGCTCGTCTCATTATTGCGGCTCGTCTCGCTATTGTGGCTCGTCTCACTATTGCGGCTCGTCTAGCTATTGTGGCTTGTCTCCCCAAAAAATTGAGTTGTGGCAGGTTCTTCTATCTTTCTATTATTTAATTTCATTTTTTACATGTCTATAGCCTATGCTATCTTTAGAAACTTCCCTAATGCTATCGAGACTTAGTTGGTGGCACACATCCGCACGTTACTTCCATACACAAAACACACTTCTATTAGATGGAAAAAAATACAGGGAGCATTGGTCAGTAGTTCCTCCTGCCCAACTAAACTCATTAATGGAATATGTGGCGCAGGTGATCTATATAGAACTGGCATACATTTATTTACTCAAGTGTTACTGTTAAAGTTGGCTGGCTCAAGTGGACAAAAAAAATAAGTTGCCACTTTTCGACATTTTAAAATGGATGGCTTTCAGTTAGGTAAACACTGCTATATAATTTTTCTTGGACGTCAATATGAGGGATGAATATAGCTCTAGACTTCATGTGGGTTCATCGGGCCAACGATCTCAGGCACACTTGGCTCTCTGTTTATCCAACGGAGCGAGACAACAAACAGAGATTATCTGATATTACAGACATAATTAGAAAATTGCTGAGCTTTAAGAAGCAATCTGCCTTTTTTTACACCTAGACGTTACGGACATTATCCCTACCTTCCCTGATGAATTATTACGTTCAAGGGGCAGCGATAAACCCAACGGGGCCATACAGCACCTGAGGAATGGGTCATAATCAGGTATGATCCGGAGGGGAGTTTCAGTCTTCTGTGGATCGACGGATTCAAGCTCCCCTTTCCTTGAAGGGAGGGTTGATTCAAGAAAGGGAAGGGTACCTCTAGTTACATAGATCATGAGCCCTTCACCAGCGTCCAGATACCTCTTTGAATTCAGCCTTCTGTAACCTAGGAATAACCCGTGTATCGTAGGAGTAACCCGTGTATCGTGGGAGTAACTCGCGTACCGTGGGAGTAACCCGTGTACCGTGGGAGTAACCCGTGTATCTTGGGAGTAACCCGTGTATCGTGGGAGTAACCCGTGCATCGTGGGAGTAACCCGTGCATCGTGGGAGTAACCCGTGTATCATGGGAGAAACCTGTGGGGGTAAGTTGCCTGTAGTCTTTTTTTGAAGGGGGGGGGGGAGAAAGTTAACGCTTCCGCGGCACTGTCTCAGACTAGGACTCTAGTTTGCTTATCTGATCGACAAGACTAAGTGCTAGCCCCAAGTACATCAGCTTGTGCACTACAATCCGACTGATCAGGAACCAAATTAGGGAACTATTAAAGGTCCTTTTGAATCCAGCTAAGGGTTTGTTATTAATTCCTCTTGTGTTGAAGAGTCTTGGTCCTCTTACATTTATTGAGTTTCCCCTCAGTGTACTTGTCGTGCCCCTGATTTTCATTGAGGTATATTGCACTGTCTGCCAAGCCTCTTACTCCCATATCAAGAGATTCTTGTGGACAAGTCCGAGATCAATTTCATCAAAATTTTCCAGGTCTGAATTATAATGTATCTTTCTCGTCTACGTTCCAAGGAGAATAGTTTGAATGATTTCAAAAGCTCCCAATAGTTCAAATGCATAACTGAATTTAATCGTGCAGTGAAGGTTCTCTGTACTTTCTCCAGTTCTGCAATATCACCTCGCTTGAGGTGGACCGCCAATATACAGTAATATTCCAGCGTAAAGAAAATAAGTGACCTAAAGTGTGTCATCATTGGCTTTGCATCTCTAGTTTTGAATGTTCTAGTTATCCAGCCTATCGTTTTCCTTGCTACTGTGATGACAACGTTGTTGTAATCCCCGACTGAGATCCGCTGACAGTGCCACTCCCATCTCTCGCACGTTAACTTCCTCTCTACTGAGTAATTAGAGCTTACTTTGTACTCCACTCCAGTTTTTATTTCCCCATTTTTTTTCCCAAAACTGAGTAACAAATTTGTCCTCGTTGACTCTCATATTGCTGTCAGTAGCCCACTGGAAGACTTGGTTTACATCAGCTTGGAGGCTCAATGTGTCTTCAGTGGACACCACTCTCATACAATTTTCTAGTTATCTTCTGCACAGGATAAGACGGTGATATATTATATACCTCTAAGTGAGATGTGAGAATGAGAAAGAGAAGTGAGGTTAGTACTGTGCCTCAAGGAACAGAACCTTCTACGTGCACAGCCCCAGATTTCATCTCTCTAGTGTTTCTCTTTGGGTTCTGTTTGTTAGGAAGTTAAATATCCAGCACCTCGGGTATCTGGAAAGTGTATCTTGGATGATTTGTTCATCGTGTGTTATTTTTTTTTTTTTTGGGGGGGGGTTATCTTGAGTCCATGGGTAATATTGTATACTGAGATAACATAAACATCTTGAGGTAATTTGTCCCATATTGTAGGCAAACTATTTATTTTGAAGCAGGGAGAAGTGTAACTTATCAATCTCGGGGAATCACTTGTGTAACTGTGGAATAACTCCTGAATATTAAGGTAACTTGCGTACCTTGGTGACATGCATCACACATGCTCGCATAATCAAAACCGTCCAGATGCCTCGTATCTCGCCACAAAAACCGGTTAAAGAGAAGAGGGAGCATCACATTCTGTCCAGGGAGACGCGCCAGGTGGCACTCAGCGTGGCCCCCCCCGTCACCAGGTGGGCAAATTAGAGGTGTGGGGGTGGTAAACTGTCAGCCCTGTCTGTCGCTGTCTGTCATAAGTCCCCCAACTTGCACTTACTGAAGAGGAAAAGACTCCCTTTTTGTACCCAGGTGCTGTGAGGATCGTGTGGTTGTGGAAGGGGGGGAAAGGTAGCAATGAAAGTGGTGGAAAAAAGGGGCTGTAGTAATGGTGGTTGTGTTCTGGTGGGAGGGATGGTAGAAATGGTGCCGGGAGAGGGTATGATGAGGAAATTTGTGGTAATTATTGTAGTGATGACGGTGGTAGGAGTGGTAGCAACGGCGATGGATGGAGTGATTTCGAAGCTTAACTGGAATTAATATATAAAAAAAATATATATATATATATTAATATATATATAAAATATATATATATAATGGTTTAAAAGACACGTAAGCAAACACTATAACATATTTATTAGAAAACGTTTCGGTCCTGGGACCTTGATCACTTCATCATACAGAGGTAGAAAGACATTATATTTTTAGGGCGGAGAGTGAGATGTACGCACGTGCCCTGAGGAATGTCATAAGAACATAAGAATGGGGGAACACTGTAGAAAGCCTACTGGTTTCAGGCGACACTATAGAACGCAACACTGGAAAACTACAAAATTTCAAAAACTTTGGCATACATGATACTTTAAACAACACCAACCCAGCAACACAGGAGTCACATGATTTCATCGTCTACCCCCTTTCCCCATCATAGGTAGAGGTTGTTTTGATAAAGACCTGCCCACCTGAGCCCGTAAGGGGCCTTCTACAGTGTTCCTCCATTCTTATGTTCTTATGACATTTCCCCAGGGCACGTGCGTCACATCTCACCTCCGCCCATATATATAATGTCTTTCAAACCCCTGTATGATAGAATGATCAAGGTCCCAGGACCGAACGTTTTTTAATAAATATTTATAGTGTTTACTTACGTGTCCTTTCTAAACCAACTTGTCGGTATTTATTACCAAGGGTTTTACCATAAATATATATAATATTATTATCACACTGGCCGATTTCCCACCAAGGCAGGGTGGGGCCCCAAAAAGAAAAAAATTTCACCAATCATTCCCCTTCCATCACTGTCCTTGCCAGAAGGGTGCTTTACACTACAGTTTTTAAACTGCAACATTAACACCCCTCCTTCAGAGTGCAGGCAAATGTACTTCCCATCTCCAGGACTCAAGTCCGCCTGCCGGGTTTCCCTGAATCCCTTCATAAATGTTACTTTGCTCACACTCCACAGCACGTCAAGTATTAAAAACCATTTTTTCCCTTCATTCACTCCTATCAAACACGCTCACGCATGCCTGCTGGAAGTCCCAAGCCCTCGACACAAAACCTCCTTTACACCCCCCCCTCCAACCTTTCCTAGGCCGACCCCTACCCCCGCCTCCCTTCCACTACAGACTGATACACCTTGAAGTTATTCTGTTTTGCTCCATTCTCTCCACATGTCCAAACCACCTCAGCCCTCTGGACAACAGTTTTGGTAATCCCGCACCTTCTCCTAACTTCCAAACTACGAATTCTCTGCATTATATTCCACCACACATTGCTCTCAGACATGACATCTCCACTGCCTCCAGCCTTCTCCTCGCTGCAACATTCATCACCCATGCTTCACACCCATATAAGAGCGCTGGTAAAACTATACTCTCATACATTCCCCTCTTTGCCTCCAAGGACAAAGTTCTTTGTCTCCACAGACTCCTAAGTGCACCACTCACCCTTTTCCCCTCATCAATTCTATGATTCACCTCATCTTTCATAGACCCATCCGTTGACATGTCCACTCCCAAATATCTGAATACATTCACCTCCTCCATACTCTCTCCCTCCAATCTGATATCCAATCTTCATCACCTAATCTTTTTGTTATCCTCATAACCTTACTCTTTCCTGTATTCACTTTCAATTTCTTCTTTTGCAAAACCCTACCAAATTCATCCACCAATCTCTGCAACTTCTCTTCAGAATCTCCCAAGAGCACAGTGTCATCAGCAAAGAGCACTGTGACAACTCCCACTTTATGTGTGATTCTTATCTTTTAACTCCACGCCTCTTGCCAAGACCCTCGCATTTACTTCTCTTACAACCCATCTATAAATATATTAAACAACCACGGTGACATCACACATCCTTGTCTAAGGCCTACTTTTACTAGGAAATAATTTCCCTCTTTCCTACATACTCTAACTTGAGCCTCACTATCCTCGTAAAAACTCTTCACTGCTTTCAGTAACCTACCTCCTACACCATACACCTGCAACATCTGCCACATTGCCCCCCTATCCACCCTGTCATACGCCTTTTCCAAATCCATAAATGCCACAAAGACCTCTTTAGCCTTATCTAAATACTGTTCACTTATATGTTTCACTGTAAACACCTGGTCCACACACCCCCTACCTTTCCTAAAGCCTCCTTGTTCATCTGCTATCCTATTCTCCGTCTTACTCTTAATTCTTTCAATAATAACTCTACCATACACTTTGCCAGGTATACTCAACAGACTTATCCCCCTATAATTTTTGCACTCTCTTTTATCCCCTTTGCCTTTATACAAAGGAACTATGCATGCTCTCTGCCAGTCCCTAGGTACCTTACCCTCTCCATACATTTATTAAATAATTGCACCAACCACTCCAAAACTATATCCCCACCTGCTTTTAACATTTCTATCTTTATCCCATCAATCCCGGCTGCCTTACCCCCTTTCATTTTACCTACTGCCTCACGAACTTCCCCCACACTCACAACTGGCTCTTCCTCACTCCTACAAGATGTTGTTCCTCCTTGCCCTATACACGAAATCACAGCTTCCCTATCTTCATCAACATTTAACAATTCCTCAAAAGATTCCCTCCATCTTCCCAATACCTCTAACTCTCCATTTAATAACTCTCCTCTCCTATTTTTAACTGACAAATCCATTTGTTCTCTAGGCTTTAACTTGTTAATCTCACTCCAAAACTTTTTCTTATTTTCAACAAAAATTTGTTGATAACATCTCACCCACTCTCTCATTTGCTCTCTTTTTACATTGCTTCACCACTCTCTTAACCTCTCTCCTTTTCTCCATATACTCTTCCCTCCTTGCATCACTTCTACTTTGTAAAAACTCATATGCTAACTTTTTCTCCCTTACTACTCTCTTCACATCATCATTCCACCAATCGCTCCTCTTCCCTCCTGCACCCACTTTCCTGTAACCACAAACTTCTGCTGAACACTCTAACACTACAATTTTAAACCTACCCCGTACCTCTTCGACCCCATTGCCTATGCTCTCATTAGCCCATCTATCCTCCAATAGCTGTTTATATCTTTCCCTAACTGCCTCCTCTTTTAGTTTATAAACCTTTACCTCTCTCTTCCCTGATGCTTCTATTCTCCTTGTATCCCATCTACCTTTTACTCTTAGTGTAGCTACAACTAGAAAGTGATCTGATATATCTGTGGCCCCTCTATAAACATGTACATCCTGAAGTCTACTCAACAGTCTTTTATCTACCAATACATAATCCAACAATATATATATATATATATATATATATATATATATATATATATATATATATATATATATGTGTGTGTGTGTGTGTGTGTGTGTGTGTGTGTGTGTGTGTGTGTGTGTGGTGTGTGTGTGTGTGTGTGTGTGTGTGTGTGTGTCGTGCCGAATATGTAAAACTGGTCAATTAGCAAGAACTCGTTTAAAATTAAGCCCTTTCTAAAATTTTCTCTTATACGTTTAAAGATATATTTTTTCATTAATGTTGATGTAAAAATTTATAATTTTGCACCAAAAATGAACTTAGAAAACTTACCTAACCTTATTATAACAAGCGCAATTTATTTCAGCCTAACCCAACTAAATATATCTTAGATTTGTTTACAATAATTTAGTACTAAACAAACACAGTGAAATATATTTTTTTCGTTAGGTTCAATGATTTTGGCGAAATTATTGCATACACAAATTTTCACTTGTCCCATATGGCAAGATGAGCGTTGCTATTTAAGCCAAGATCGCAAGTTCTGCCTATTCGGCACGACATTATATATATATATATATATATATATATATATATATATATTATATATATATATATATATATATTATAATATATATATATATGTAATGGTTTTAATTTAAATGCTTTACTAAAACAGAAAATTATTTTAATACGTCTGTGAATGATGCAAAACTCTTAGGCAAATAAAACATGAAGAACAATCTTCACTGAAGAGCCACGAAATGGCTACCAGCGCTAAAAAGAAAGTTACGAAGAAAAACTGAAAAAAACTAAAAGTATTTATAATGGGTGACTGGAGGCAACGAGGACACGACCACATGCAAGGTTATAAAACAACATGAAAGAATACATAAATATTTATTGGTATGGGAAACGGGGATAACAGGAGGTAACAGATTTAAATTGAGAGAAAAAAGGAGAGCTCAAGGGCTCAAATAATTTTTTTTCCTAAATAGAATAAATTAAGGGAGGGAATACTTAGTGCTACTACCAATGGAAAATAAAAAAAAAACTATATATAGGATGAAAAAGTTACTGAAGACAAGACGTACCGAGCATAGCACTGCTCCAGCAGATAACAATAAATAATTACACAAACACATGAAGAGTCAAACTTCATTTAAAGTCTCTGGCACCGCATTCCTTCTAGTGCAAAACCCCTTACTTCTAATTCTTAGTTTTATAATTCTCTCACGAGAGTTTCATGGGTCTGTTATAGATGTTATATCCTTGACAAAAACCAGGCCTGTCGCCTGTCCTCTCAAATTATGTTTATGACCACCTACCTCATTTTTTTTTTTTAACTCTGACACGTCACCTGTTAAAACCTTGCTCACCTTAACCCCAAAACTTAATTTAAATTCAGAAGTTCATAAATTCATTGTTTCATAACAATACTTAACTGCATTTGTAAGTTAATGAATTATTCATAATTAGCAGTATACCTGAACTGAAAAGATGAAGAAATAATGAAAAGAATTAAGTTTAAACTCAAACTGAGTCATATATATTACCAACGATAATTAATCCAACGAGGTGTGGCGCCAAGAGTTGTCTGAAAGATTACTAGATCCTGAGTGTAGAGTTGCTGAATCAGCATTTACTGTGCTGAACTGTCGTTCTGTAACAGATCAGAAAACTACATAAATAATAGAGAAACAATCTACGTCCTTCCTATCCACCTAGATTAAGTTTCCTATTGTTTGTAGATGATGCTGCTTAAACTGTACTGTGGCTGCAGTGATCATAGTCAACAACTCGCCACACTAAGAGAAAAATAACTTGCACCTCTTGTTTAGTCTTAGAGAATTTTGCTGTTCTTCTTTCATTCCACTGAAGGCAAGTGTACATGCGTCCTCCAGGGTAACACTGTTGATACATAATACAACCCCGTGTCTCCATGCGTCCCCCAGGGTAACAATGTTGACTTAATACAACCCCGTGTCTCCATGCGTCCCCCCAGGGTAACAATGTTGACTTAATACAACCCCGTGTCTAAATGCGGTTCCCCAGGGTAACACTGTTGATACCTAATACAACTCCGTGTATCCTACTGCTGACCTAAAACTGATGCCAAATGTCGGACAAAAGCAATTTCCATTTTTGTAAATATCGTCTCGCGCACTTTAGCTGATGTGTGCGTGCATGCGTGTGTGCTCGCGCGCGCGCGCGCGTGTGTGTGTGTGTGTGTGTGTGTGTGTGTGTGTGTGTGTGTGTGTGTGTGTGTGTGTGTGTGTGTGTGTGTGTGTGTGTGTGTGTGTGTGTACTCACCTAGTTGAGGTTTTCAGGGTCGAGTTTAACTCCTGGCCCCGCGTCTTTACTGGTCGCTACTAGGACACTCTTCCTGAACCGTGAGCTTTATCATACCTCTGCTTAAAGCTATGTATGGATCCTGCCTCCACTACATCGCTTCCCAAACTATTCCACTTCCTGACTACTCTGTGGCTGAAGAAGTACTTCCTAACATCCCTGTGATTCATCTGTGTCTTCAACTTCCAACTGTGTCCCCTTGTTGCTGTGTCCCATCTCTGGAACAACATGTCTTTGTTCGCCTTGTCAATCCCTCTCAGTATTTTGTATGTCGTTATCATGTCCACCCTATCTCTCCTGTCCTCCAGTGTCGTCAGGTTGATTTCCCTTAACCTCTCCTCGTAGGACATACTTCTTAGCTCTGAGACTAGTCGTGTTGCAAACCTTTGCACTCTCTCTTTTTCTTTACGTGCTTGGCTAGGTTGGGTTCCAGACTGGTGCCACATACTCCATTATGGGCCTAACTTACACGGTGTACAGGGTCCTGAACGATTCCTTATTAAGATGTCGGAATGCTGTTCTGAGGTTTGCTAGGCGCCCATATGCTGCAGCAGTTATTTGGTTGATGTGCGCTTCAGGAGATGTGCCTGGTGTTATACTCACCCCAAGATCTTTTTCCTTGAGTGAGGTTTGTAGTCTCTGGCCCCCTAGACTGTACTCCGTCTGCGGTCTTCTTTGCCCTTCCCCAATCTTCATGACTTTGCAGCTGATGGGTTGAACTCCAGGAGCCAATTGCTGGACCAGGTCTGCAGCCTGCCCAGATCCCTTTGCAGTTCTCCCTGGTCTTCGATCGAATGAATTCTTCTCATCAACGGTCTGGAGTTTTGAGACTCTCTGATCGCGGGTTCTATCCCCACCCGTGGTATGGTTTGTTAGCAATCGTGTCATTACGATTTCGTGATTCACGTCATCTGCAAACAGGGACACTTCGGAGTCTATTCCTTCCGTCATGTCGGTCACAAATACCAGAAACAGCACTAGTCCTAGGACTGACCCCTGTGGGACCCCGCTGGTCACAGGTGCCCACTCTGACACCTCACCACGTACCATGACTCGCTGCTGTTTTCCTGACAAGTATTCCCTGATCCATTGTAGTGCCTTCCCTGTTATCCCTGCTTGGTCCTCCAGTTTTTGCACTAATCTCTTGTGTGTGTGTGTGTGTGTGTGTGTGTGTGTATGTGTGTGTGTGTGTGTGTGTGTGTATGTGCATGTGTGTGTGTGTGTGTGTGTGTGTGCCTGCATGTGTGCGTGTATGTGTGTGCGTGTGTGTGCATGTGTGCGTGTATGTGTGTGCGTGTATGTGTGTGCGTGTGTGTGCATGTGTGTTAGTGCATGTGTGTGTTAGTACATGTGTGTGTATGTGTGTATGTGTGTGTGTGCATGTGTGTGTGTGCATGTGTGTGAGTGCATGTGTGTATGTGTGTGTGTGTGTGTGTGGCGCATGCGTGTATGTGTGTGTGTGTGCTGTGCGCGTGTGTGCGTGTGTGTGCGCGTGTGTGCGTGTGTGTGTGCGCGTGTGCGTGTGTGTGCATGTGTGTGTGCATGTGTGTGTGCATGTGTGTGTGCACGTGTGTGTGCACGTGTGTGTGCATGTGTGTGTGCACGTGTGTGTGCATGTGTGTGTGCATGTGTGTGTGCGTGTGTGTGCATGTGTGTGCATGTGTGTGTGCATGTGTGTATGCATGTGTGTGCATATGTGTGTGCATGTTTGTGTGCATGTGTGTGTGCATGTGTGTGTGTGCATGTGTGTGTGTGCATGTGTGTGTGCATGTGTGTGTGCATGTGTGTACTCACCTAGTTGAGGTTGCGGGGGTCGAGTCCGAGCTCCTGTGTGTGTGTGTGCATGTGTGTGTGTGTGCGCGCGCGTGTGTGTGCATGTGTGTGTGTGTGTGCATGTGTGTGTGTGCATGTGTGTGTGTGTGCATGTGTGTGTGTGTGCATGTGTGTGTGTGTTTTATTACTTTTAAATTAGTGATATATGAAGGAATCACTGTGCATTATAACTGCTACAAACATTTGAGAAATTAATATTAAGGATGAACTGGAGGTCCTTAGCCAAGCTGATTCAAATTCAGATATCTAATGGTCAGCAAACACTAAGTAATGTTTATTAAAAGGCGTCCAAGCATGACCACTCGAGCTGAAACACAACTCGTCTTCATGCAGCGAGTGACACTCGTGCAGCTTTAAACACCGCTTTTATTTTTTTTTTTTTTGCTAATTTATAGCTATAATATATTTTAACAGGTTCATGAGACCTAACCTAAATATTTATAAGAATATCTTTCTAATTACCGAGCATGTTGAGAAAATATAAACGCTGTAAAAACAGGATAGGTTATAAAATAAGCTATTTTATGTTAGAAACACTTGCCTTAGTCAAAAACAGATCTGAAGAAGGATAAGTCCTGAAGAGATAAGAAAGGTTACTTGAAAAGGGGCAAAATGATAAGTTAGGCGACTGGCAGTGAGTAGGCACAATACGAGAGGCCAAGAGTAGCAAGTAAGGCAGCAGGAGAATGAAAAGATAGCAGCTTTGGTGTTTCGAATATATGTAGCTTGTAAATATATGGTTCAGAGTACCGACAAGTTGATAAATTAGACACATGTGCAACACTTGGGAATCTTTACTGAGAAAACGTTTCGAGACACACTGGCTTCATCAGTCCAATATAAAGAAGAGTGGTGAAGATCAGAAGCAGTTTGAGGTAATCAGTCCTTCAGCCTGGATTCTATGTAATCACTCCATCAATCTTAAAAAGACTGTAATCAGTCCATCAATCTTTCCAAAACTGATGGACTGATTACATGGTCTACAGGATGACGGATTGATTACCTCAAACTCCTTCTGATCTTCACCACTCTTTTATATTGGGCTGATGAAGCCACTGTGGGGCGAAACATTTCTTCGATAAAGATTCCCAAGTGTCGCACATGTGTCTAATTGAACAAACATAGCTTACCCAATCTTGGCAGAGAGGTTAGCAACAGTTAAGACAGTCAGTGAGACGATCACAAGAAGACTTGGGAATTAAGGGAGAATAACAGCAGCATGTAAATAACTAGGGAGGGCAGCCAGCATTACTTGAGGCAGCATGGAGATGCAGTTTGCAACCTACGAAGAAATAGCAACGCATTCGGCAGATGGAAATACAGCAATAAAAAGTAATCAGCAGAAAGAATAGGCAACAAGATAGCTGTTGCGAGAAAGGATGCAGGGCGAGGCTGTCGACAGGATGAAGAATGATGATGGTGGGGTAAGATACCAACAAGAACAGTGGCTGACTGGCAAGCTGAGTGAGGAACCACTGAGTGAGGAACCACTGAGTGAGGACCCACTGAGAGAGATCAGCCTTGATGAAGATGCGGGTTAGAAAATATTTCAGCGAATATATTGCATGTAATCAAAGAAGGTAAGGTGGGTGCGAGGGAAAACCTTTGTTTAGGTACTGTAAATTACGTGGTTTACCGCGTTGAACAGGAATCCCTTTAATTTATCGGCGTTCTCATACTCAAGTATTTAAATTTTCCCCAGATGCGTTCCATTTACCCTACTAACACATAAGTACCTATTTATTGCTGAGTCAATAGGGGCAGCAGGTATAAGAGACGTGCCCTTACGCCTCGCCGTACTCATTATTAGAATCCGAGACATTAAGGATGTCAGGAGACTATTCTGAGCATTGCACTACTTTCTCCCTAGTTATAAAGTTCATTGGAAAACACCCACCCCATGGAAAAAAAAAAAAGGAAAATTTAACAAACTATTTCAAAAAATTTTTCCTTTTTTAAAA
>NC_069426.1:33143138-33163588 GCF_026875155.1 Cherax quadricarinatus
CCCCCCGGGACAGCACCTCCAGCTTCACCATTACTTCTCCCAGGACAGCACCTCCAGCTTCACCCATTACTGTCTCCCAGACAGCACCTCCAGCTTCACCATTACTGTCTCCCAGGAACAGCACCCTCCAGCTTCACCATTTCTGTCTCCCAGGACAGCACCTCCAGCTCACCATTACTGTCTCCCAGGACAGCACCTCCAGCTTCACCATTACTGTCTCCCAGGACAGCCCTCCAGCTTCACCATTACTGTCTCCCAGGACAGCACCTCCAGCTTCACCATTACTGTCTCCCAGGACAGCACCTCCAGCTTCACCATTACTGTCTCTCTCAGGACAGCACCTCCACCCTTCACCATTACTGTCTCCCAGGACAGCACCTCCAGCTTCACCATTACTGTCTCCCAGGACAGTATCTCCAGCTTCACCATTACTGTCTCCCAGGACAGCACCTCCAGCTTCAACCATTACTGTCTCCCAGGACAGCACTATCGCGCCCACCATTTACTGACTACCAGGACATACACCTCCAGCCTTACAGTTTCTGACTACATGGCCAGTATCAAGGGCAGTACCATTCAGCCCAGACTTTTATGTTCCCATCTGTTGTAGAAAGCTTCCAGGTTTTCTATGAAAGCAGCTTGATGTTGTCCTCTTTTAATACCCTTGTGATTTTAGTCCACAGATTTATCTCATTTGGGCATACCCAAAACACTTCCCTGTTTTAATACTGCTTGAGCTAGTTCTTGGATATCTGCACAAGGGCGTGACACCAATTTCCACAAAAATGACAATTTTCCATGTGGAAGCCCGTTTGTTTGACTGACCACAGACTACACACGGCTTGATAATGATTTGAATGGTTGATTTACTGCAATTCTACTAGCAACCTCTTGAATATTATATTAATAACCTTAAATGAAGCCTAGCTATTTGTATTTCTGTTTCTAACTCTTTTTGTATATTGGACAGCTTACCGTCACGTTCCTGATTTTTATAATGTTTGTGTTTATAAGGGCGCCTACAAACCCATCCGTTTACAGTCGCTTTATTGTCCAACGAAACTGTTTGAAACCAGTCCCGGGTTCGGACCAGTCAGGGTTCGGACCAGTCAAGGGTTCGGACCAGTCAAGGGGTTCGGACCAGTCAAGGGTTTGGACCATTCGATCTGATCTGATCAGTGGGTCACTTATTTAAAACATAACTGGTCGGTGATTTGAGCTAACACATGAAGGATCTACTGGAAATTATCTACCCGAGTAATATGATTTGACTGATACAAAAGTATAACTTGCGTGTTGAAGAGCCGGTGATATCGGCAGCTCCCTACAATGACGACAGTCGCCCTCTTTGTTTATCAATCGCTGTATCTGGGTTTTCTATTTTGTTTTTTTCCGTCTCCACCACAATAAATGCTATATTATCACTATAGTTGACTGTGCAAATTTGGAGGAAGGACGCTTTTTTCTGTAGTAATAATTGCTTCTCGTTGTGTATATTGTGACCGCTGGTAACTACAGGTTATATGAAGTTCACAGTAACGTCTCGTATTTCAAGAAAAAGAAACTAATGAAAGACACTCCACTCCACAAGTAACCATTATAATACGGTTAGTTGCTACTACAACACTGTATTCTGCTATTCACTGGTATCACTAGATTATATGCGAGTACACTAGCAGGCCAGGAAGATTATTAAAACAGCTGACCTGTGGTAAGTTTCTGGCGACTTCTGGCACCTGCCTCTATAGGCTTATCACTTCATTTACAAATTCACCTGTTTTCAAATGACACTTTAGCCTTTATCATCAATATACTAGGGAGCCACTGTAGTATACACTATACACTATGTATACTCAATGCTTTCAGGGAGACTTTCTTTCCTCTGACACAAAGTTCAATTATTATTATTTTTTCACACGGGAAACAGGCCTATGATTCCCCTCTGGCAGTAAACTCTGCTAGGTAATGCACACTAATTCTCCTTTTTTGACTCAGTATATAATGTTTTCCGCCCAAGATTGGTTCCAGGCGCTAGAGGGATGTATCGTATAGGATTGATGACACAAATTAAAGTTCTAGCACGTAAGAGCGACCGTGAAAACACCAGAAAACCGGGAGCACAACGAGGCACGCTGACAGTCACGCTGGGTTAAAGTATACAATTATATCACAATTATATCACATAAATGTTAAACCTAAAACCCAATCTAACTTTATTATTTTTTAAATACACTACCTAACAGAATACTCCATTCTACTGAATGTACAACAATGCATACAACCATATGACCTGTCTTTGTGATACTCACTTGTGCTTTATAGTAATCTGTTTACATTAAAGTTTTATCACCGATGTCATCATTGCTTAGTTCATCTTAAGTTAATTTTAAGCCAGCCCGTAATGCTATGCATAGTATAAGTGGCTTTGGCATACTGCTCTTTTCTGTATTTTTTGTACCTCTGTATGTGTGCACAAATTTTTAAATAAATAAATAAATAAATAAATGTGGCAAGCTCTTTCTGACATACATCACACAACAGTTGGTTGACCTTAGGTTATAAGCTGCATATCCAGGCAAGTTTGGTGGAGGTGCTCCATCTTTCAATCTACATTCCTGCAAACAGATGACATCAATATTCTTGGTTGCACTAATATAAGTCAGGCAACCGCTGTAGCACGAAGGCAGGGAGTGTACGAGGTATGCAGGGAGTGTAGCAGACATACAGGGACTGTAGCACAAAGGCAGGGAGTGTAGCAGGCATGCAGGGAGTGTAGCAGGCATGCAGGGAGTGTAGCAGGCATGCAGGGAGTGTAGCAGGCATCCAGGAAATGTAGCAGGCATGCAGGGAGTGTAGCAGGCATGCAGGGAGTGTAGCAGGCATGCAGGGAGTGTAGCAGGCATCCAGGAAATGTAGCAGGCATGCAGGGAGTGTAGCAGGCATGCAGGGAGTGTAGCAGGCATGCAGGGAGTGTAGCAGGCATCCAGGAAATGTAGCAGGCATGCAGGGAGTGTAGCAGGCATGCAGGGAGTGTAGCAGGCATGCAGGGAGTGTAGCAGGCATCCAGGAAATGTAGCAGGCATGCAGGGAGTGTAGCAGGCATGCACGGAGTGTAGCAGGAAGGCAGGGAGTGTAGCAGGAAGGCAGGGAGTGTAGCAGGAAGGCAGGGAGTGTAGCAGGCATGCAGGGAGTGTACCAGGAATGCAGGGAGTGTAGCAGGCATGCACAGTGTAGCAGGAAGGCAGGGAGTGTAGCAGGAAGGCAGGGAGTGTAGCAGGAAGGCAGGGAGGGTAGCATGAAGGCTGGGAGTGTAGTATGAAGGCTGGGAGTGTAGCAGGAAGGCTGGGAGTGTAGCAGGAAGGCAGGGAGTGTAGCATGAAGGCTGGGAGTGTAGCAGGAAGGCAGGGAGGGTAGCATGAAGGCTGGGAGTGTAGTATGAAGGCTGGGAGTGTAGCAGGAAGGCAGGGAGGGTAGCATGAAGGCTGGGAGTGTAGTATGAAGGCTGGGAGTGTAGCAGGAAGGCAGGGAGGGTAGCATGAAGGCTGGGAGTGTAGTATGAAGGCTGGGAGTGTAGCATTCAAAGTTTATTCTCTATAAGGATTACAATGCTGAGTTTACAGAATTTGGTTACCTGGAGTTTACCTGGAGAGAGTTTCGGGGGTCAACGCCCCCGCAGCCCGGTCTGTGACCAGGCCTCCTGGTGGATCAGCCCCTGATCAACCAGGCTGTTGCTGCTGGCTGCACGCAAACCAACGTACGAGCCACAGCCCAGCTGATCAGGAACTGTGTGGTTTACATGTAGTAAAATAATAATTACAGAGTGTACCACTAGAACACCTAGCATGGCTAGGTATTACAGAGTGTACCACTAGAACACCTAGCATGGCTAGGCATTTCGGGCAGACTTAGTTTAATTCTTAATTTTAAAATATTGCAAATTATGAGGTAAGTTGGTATTATGGCTAAGTGACTAAATACTAGTTTGTGAGTTTAGCAATGTGAATGCTTTTGTTTTGGCACAATACATAGTTTCAGTATTGGAGTATCACAGGATTCATTATTTTATTTGAGATTAATATTTCTGTTTATGGTCAAATGGGTGAGTGAGTGTAAGTGTGAACCACCAGGTGGTATTCGTGTAGTTAGTTGATGGGGTGTATCAGGGAGATAAGATGTTTTCTAATGGTAGTTGTGAAGGTGATGAATGTGTCTGCAGTTCTAGAGTTCTCAGGTAGGGTATTCCAGATTTTAGGGCCTTTGACATACATTGAATTTTTGTAAAGGTTTAGTCGGACACGGGGAATGTTATAGAGATGTTTGTGTCTGGTGTTATGCCTGTGGGTTCTGTCACAACTATCAAGAAAGCATTTTAGGTCAAGGTTGATATTGGAGTTTAAGGTCCTGTAGATGTAGATTGCACAGTAGTAAGTGTGGATGTACTGAACTGGGAGTAAGTTTAGATCTATGAAGAGTGGTGGGGTGTGTTGCCAGGGATGGGATTTAGTGATTATTCTTACTGCAGCTTTTTGTTGGGTTATTATTGGCTTTAGGTGTGTTGCTGCAGTTAATCCCCAAGCACAGATAGCATAGGTGAGGTATGGATAAATAAGTGAGTGGTATAGTGTGAGAAGGGCAGTTTGCGGCAAGTAGTATCATATCTTGGAGAGGATCGCCACCGTTTTGGATACTTTTTTGGTTATGTGTTGGATATGGGTGCTGAAATTCAGGTTGTTGTCAAGGTATAGGCCTAGGAATTTGCCCTCATTATGTCTGGTAATTAGAGTGTTGTTGATCTTAATGTTAATTTGTGCATCTCCTGCTCTGCTACCAAACATAACTTAGTAGGTTTTGTCAGTGTTAAGCGTAAGTTTATTGGCTGTCATCCATGTCGATATTTTGATCAGCTCCTCGTTAACAATGGTGTTGAGGGTGGCAAGATTAGGGTGAGAGATGACATAAGTCGTGTCATCAGCAAAGAGAATGGGTTTCAGGTTTTGGGATATGTTTGGAAGATCATTGATGTATATGAGGAAGACCAGGGATCCAAGGACACTTCCCTGCGGAACTCCAGTATCAAGTGGCCGTGTTGTTGATAAAGGCTGGGAGTGTAGCATGAAGGCTGGGAGTGCAGTATGAAGGCTGGGAGTGTAGTATGAAGGCTGGGAGTGTAGTATGAAGGCTGGGGGTGTAGTATGAAGGCTGGGAGTGTAGTATGAAGGCTGGGAGTGTAGTATGAAGGCTGGGAGTGTATCAAGAAGGCTGGGAGTGTAGCATGAAGGCTGGGAGTGTAGCAGGAAGGCAGATAGTGTAGCAGGCAGGGACTGTAGCAGGCAGAGAGTATAGCAGGAAGCGAGGGAGTATAGCAGAAAGGCATGGAGAGTAGCAGACAGGGAATGTAGCAGATATGCATTGAGTGTAGCAGGCAAGCAGGGAGTGTAGCAGAAAGGCACGAAGCATAGCATGCAGATAGCGAGTGCAGCAGGCAGGTAGGGAGTGTAGCAGCAAACCAGGGAGTGTAGCAGGTATGCAAGGATTGTAGCAGGAAGGCAGGGAGTGTAGCGGGAAGGCAGTGAGTGCAGCAGGATGCCAGGGTGTGTAGGAGGCAGGCAGGGAGTGTAGCAGAAATGCAGGGAGTCTGCGAGACAGGGAGTGTAGCAGAAATACAGGGAGTCTGGGAGGCAGGGAGTGTAGCAGGCATGCAGGGAATGTAGCAGGCAGGCAGGGAGTGTAGCAGGCATGCAGGGATTGTAGCAGGAAGGCAGGGAGTGTAGCAGAAAGGCAGGGAGTGTAGCACGAAGGCAGGTAGTGTAGCAGGCAGGAATGGAGTGTAGCAGGAAGGTAGGGAATCTAGCAGGAAGGCAGGGAGTGTAGCAGGAAGACAGGGAGTGTAGCAGGAAGGCAGGGAGTTTAGCAGGAAGACAGGGAGTGTATCAGGAAAGGGAGTGTAGAAGGAAGGTAGGGAGTGCAGCAGGAAGGTAGGGAGTGTAGCAGGAAGGTAGGGAGTGTAGCAGGAAGGTAGGAAGTGTAGCAGGAAGGCTGGGAGTGTAGCATGAAGGCTGGGAGTGTAGCAGGAAGGCTGGGAGTGTAGCAGGAAGGTAGGGAGTGTAGCAGGAAGGTAGAGAGTGTAGCAGGAAGGTAGGGAGTGTCTCAGGCATGCAGGGAGTGTAGCTCTCAGGCAGGGAGTGTAGCAGGAAGGGAGTGTAGCAGGCAGGGAGTGTAGCAGGCATGCACGGAGTGTAGCAGGAAGACAGGGAGTGTAGCAGGAAGGCAGGGAGTTTAGCAGGAAGACAGGGAGTGTACCAGGAAAGCAGGGAGTGTAGAAGGAAGGTAGGGAATGCAGCAGGAAGGTAGGGAGTGTAGCAGGAAGGTAGGAAGTGTAGCAGGAAGGCAGGGAGTGTAGCAGGAAGGTGGGGAGTGAGCAGGAAGGCAGGGAGTGTAGCAGAAAGGCGGGGAGTGTAGCAGGAAGGGTAGGGAGTGTCTCAGGCATGCAGGGAGTGTAGCGGGAAGGCTGGGAGTGTAGCATGAAGGCTGGGATTGTAGCGGGAAGGCTGGAGTGTAGCAGGAAGGTAGGGAGTGTAGCAGGAAGGCAGAGAGTGTAGCGGGAAAGGGTAGGGAGGGGTCTCAGGCATGCAGGAGTGTAGCTCTCAGGCAGGGAGTGTAGCAGGCATGCCACGGAGTGTAGCAGGAAACAGGGAGTGTAGCAGGAAGGCAGGGAGTGTAGCAGGTATGCAGGGAGTGTGGGCAGGTATGCAGGAGTGTAGCAGGAAGGCAGGGGGGTGTAGCAGGCATGCAGGGAGTGTAGCAGGAAGACAGGGAGTGTAGCAGGAAGGCAGGGAGTGTAGCAGATATGCAGGGAGTGTAACGGGAAAAGGCAGGGAGTGTAGTAGGAAATGCAGGGAGTGTAGCAGGAAGTCGGGAATGTAGCAGGAAGGCTGGAGTGTAGCAGATGACTGGGAGTGTAGCGGGATGGCTGGGAGTGTAGCAGGAAGGCTGGGAGTGTAGCAGGCATGCAGGGAGTGTAGTAGGCATGCAGGGAGTGTAGCAGAAGTCAGGGAGTGTAGCAGGAAAGGCTGGGAGTGTAGCGGGATGACTGGGAGTGTGGCAGAAGGCTGGGAGTGTAGCGGAAAGGGCAGGGGAGTTTAGAAAGAAGGCTGGGAGGTGGCAGGAAGGCTGGGAGTGTAGCAGGATGGCTGGAGTGTACATGAAGGGCTGGGAGTGTAGCAGGAAGGCTGGGAGTGTAGCAGGAAGGCTGGGATTTGGTAGCAGGATGGCTGGGAGTGTAGCAGGAAGGCTGGGAGTGTAGCAGGAAGGCTGGGAGTGTAGCAGGAAGGCTGGGAGTGTAGCATGAAGGCTGGGAGTGTAGCAGGAAGGCTGGGAGTGTAGCAGGAAGGCTGGGAGTGTAGCATGAAGGCTGGGAGTGTAGCAGGAAGGCTGGGAGTGTAGCAGGAAGGCTGGGAGTGTAGCAGGAAGGCTGGGAGTGTGGCAGGGAGTGTAGCAGGAAGGCTGGGTAAGATAAGATAAGATAAGATTTCGTTCGGATTTTTAACCCCGGAGGGTTAGCCACCCAGGATAACCCAAGAAAGTCAGTGCGTCATCGAGGACTGTCTAACTTATTTCCATTGGGGTCCTTAATCTTGTCCCCCAGGATGCGACCCACACCAGTCGACTAACACCCAGGTACCTATTTGCTGCTAGGTGAACAGGACAACAGGTGTAAGGAAACGTGTCGAATGTTTCCACCCGCCGGGAATCGAACCCGGGCCCTCCGTGTGTGAAGCGGGAGCTTTAGCCACCAGGCCACCGGAGGAAGGCTGGGAGTGTAGCAGGAAGGCTGGGAGTGTAGGAGGAAGGCTGGGAGTGTAGCAGGGAGTGTAGCAGGAGAGCTGGGAGTGTAGCATGAAGGCTGGGAGTGTAGCATGAAGGTTAGGGGTGTAGCATGAAGACAGGGAGTGTAGCATGAAGGCTGGGAGTGTAGCATGAAGGCTGGGAGTGTAGCATGAAGGCTGGGAGTGCAGCATGAAGACAGGGAGTGCAGCATGAAGGCTGGGAGTGTAGCATGAAGGCTGGGAGTGTAGCATGAAGACAGGGAGTGTAGCATGAAGGCTGGGAGTGTAGCATGAAGACAGGGAGTGTAGCATGAAGGCTGGGAGTGTAGCATGAAGACAGGGAGTGTAGCATGAAGGCTGGGAGTGTAGCATGAAGGCTGGGGGTGTAGCAGGAAGGCTTGGGAGTGTAGCAGAAAGGCTGGAAGTGTAGCTGAAGGCAGGGGTGTAGCATGAAGGCTGGAGTGTAGCATGAAGACAGGGAGTGTAGCTGAAGGCTGGGAGTGTAGCATGAAGACAGGGAGTGTAGCATGAAAGGGTGGGAGTGTAGCATGAAGCTGGGGGGTACAGAACTGGGGGTGCAGCATGAAGCTGAGTGCAAACAGAAGCTGGGAGTGCAGCAGAAGACAGGAGTGGTAGCAGAAGGCTGGGAGTGTAAACAGAAGGCGGGAGTGTAGCATGAAGGCTGGGAGTGAGCATGAAGGCTGGGAGTGTAGCATAAGCTGGATGTACAAGAAGGGGGAGTGCAGCATGAAGCTGGGGGTGTAGCATGAAGGCTGGAGTGTACATGAAGGCTGGGAGTGTAGCAGAAGGCTGGAGAGAAATGGGAAGGCTGGGAGTGTAAACCCTAAGCTGGGAATGTACAGGAAGGCTGGGAGTGTAGCAGGAAGGCTGGGGGTTTTGCAGGAAGGCTGGGAGTGTAGCATGAAGGCTGGGAGTGTAGCATAAAGGCTGGGAGTGTAGCATGAAGGCTGGGAGTGTAGCAGGAAGGCTGGGAGAGTAGTGGGAAGGCTGGGAGTGTAGCAGGAAGGCTGGGAGTGTAGCAGAAAGGCTGGGAGTGTAGCGAAGGCGGAGAGTATGGAAGGCTGGGAGTGTAGCAGGAAGGCTGGGGTGTAGCAGAATGGCTGGAAGTGTAGCATGAAGGCAGGGAGTGTAGCAGGAAGGCTGGGAGTGTAGCAGGAAGGCTGGGAATGTAGCATGAAGGCTGGGAGTGTAGCAGGAAGTGTAGCATGAAGGCTGGGAGTGTAGCAGGGAAAGGGAGGGAGTGTAGCAGGAAGGCTGGGAGTGTACAGGGAAAGGGTGGTGTGTACAGAAGGCTGGGAGTGTAGCAGGAAGGCTGGGAGTGTAGCAGGAAGGCTGGGAGTGTAGCAGGAAGGCTGGGAGTGTAGCAGGAAGGCTGGGAGTGTAGCATGAAGGCTGGGAGTGTAGCATGAAGGCTGGGAGTGTAGCAGGAAGGCTGGGAGTGGAGCAGGAAGGATGGGAGTGTAACATGAAGGCTGGAAGTGTAGCATGAAGGCTGGGAGTGTAGCAGGAAGGCTGGGAGTGTAGCATGAAGGCTGGGAGTGTAGCATGAAGGCTGGGAGTGTAGCAGGAAGGCTGGGAGTGTAGCAGGAAGGCTGGGAGTGTAGCAGGAAGGCTGGGAGTGTAGCAGGAAGGCTGGGAGTGTAGCAGGAAGGCTGGGAGTGTAGCAGGAAGGCTGGGAGTATAGCAGGAAGGCTGGGAGTGTAGCAGGAAGGCTGGGAGTGCAGCAGGAAGGCTGGGAGTGTAGCAGGAAGGCTTGGAGTGTAGCAGGAAGGCTGGGAGTGTAGCAGGAAGGCTGGGAGTGTAGCAGGAAGGCTGGGAGTGTAGCAGGAAGGGGTGGGAGTGTAGCAGGGAAAGGCCCGGGAGTGTAGCAGGAAGGCTGGGAGTGTACAGGAAGGCTGGGAGTGTATCAGGAATGCTGGGAGTGTAGCAGGAAGGCTGGGAGTGTAGCAGGAAGGCTGGGAGTGTAGCATGAAGGCTGGGAGTGTAGCAGGAAGGGTGGGAGTGTAGCAGGAAGGCTGGGAGTGTAGTAGGAAGGCTGGGAGTGTAGCAGAAGGCTGGGAGTGTAAACATGAAGGGCGGGAGTGTACATGAAGGCTGGGTAGTGTAGCAAGAAAGGGTGGGTGCGATGAAGGGTGGGAGTGTAGCATGAAGGCTGGGAGTGTAGCAGAAGGCTGGAGTGTAGCAGGAAGGCTGGGAGGTATGGGAAGGCGGGAGTGTAGCAAAGAAGGCTGGGAATGTAGCAGGAAGGTGGGAGTGTAGCAGGAAGGCTGGGATGTGGCAGAAGGCTGGGAGTGTAGCATGAAGGCTGGGAGTGTAGCATAAAGGCTGGGAGTGTAGCATGAAGGCTGGGAGTGTAGCAGGAAGGCTGGGAGAGTAGTGGGAAGGCTGGGGGTGTAGCATGAAGGCTGGGAGTGTAGCATGAAAGGGTGGGAGTGAAACAGGAAGGCTGGGAGAGTAGGGGGAAAGGGGGGAGTGTAGCAGAAGGCTGGGAGTGTAGCAGAAAAGGCTGGAGTGTACAGGAAGGCAGGGAGTGTAGCAGGAAGGCTGGGAGTGTAGCAGGAAGGCTGGGAATGTAGCATAAGGCTGGGAGTGTAGCGAAGGCATGAAGGCTGGGAGTGTAGCAGGAGGAGCAGGAAGGCTGGAGTGTAGCAGAAGGCTGGGTGTGTAGCAGGAAGGCTGGGAGTGTAGCAGGGGGCTGGGAGTGTAGCAGGAAGGCTGGGGGTGTAGCGGAGGCGGGGGTACAGAAGGCTGGGAGTGTACATGAAGGCTGGGAGTGTAGCATGAAGGGTGGGGGTGTAGCAGGAAGGCTGGGAGTGGAGCAGGAAGGATGGGAGTGTAACATGAAAGGCTGGAAGTGTAGCATGAAGGGTGGAGTGTAAGCAGGAAGGTGGAGTGTAGCATGAAGGCTGGGAATGTAGCAGAAGGGGGGAGTGTAGCAGGAAGGCTGGGAGTTGTAGGGAGGGAAAGGGTGGGAGTGTAGCAGGAAGGCTGGGAGTGTAGCAGGAAGGCTGGGAGTGTAGCAGGAAGGCTGGGAGTGTAGCAGGAAGGCTGGGAGTGTAGCAGCAAGGCTGGGAGTGTAGCAGGAAGGCTGGGGGTGCAGCAGGGAAAGGGTGGGAGTGTAGCAGGAAGGCTTGGAGTGTAGCAGGAAGGCTGGGAGTGTAACAGGGAAGGCTGGGAGTGTAGCAGGGAAAGGGGGGGAGTGTGCAGGAAGGCTGGGAGTGTAGCAGGAAGGCTGGGGGTGTAGCAGAAGGCTGGAGTGTAGCAGGAAGGCTGGAGTGTATCAGGAATGCTGGGAGTGTAGCAGGAAGGCTGGGAGTGTAGCAGGAAGGCTGGGAGTGTAGCGAAGGGTGGGAGTGTAGCAGGAAGGGTGGGAGTGTAGCAGGAAGGCTGGGAGTGTAAACAGGAAGGCTGGGAGTGTAGCAGGAAGGCTGGGGGGTGTAGCATGAAGGCTGGGAGTGTGCATGAAGGTGGGAGTGTAGCATGGGAAAGCTGAGAGTGTAGCAGGAAGGCTGGGAGTGTAGTATCTTAAATGTGATGTATGTTTAATAATAATCCCTTAGGCACATTATTATTATTAAATTATTAAATCAAAAAGAGCGCTAAACCACAAGGCAACAGCTTATGCACATTAATGTCTTATTTATTCAATTCAATTCAAGTTTATTCTCATAAGGGGTTACAATGTGGGGTTACCCGGTTTTGGTATTGTGTGTTAACAGTATAAAATACTAATTACAGAGGGGGGCCGCTAGGACACAAACTGGCTAGGCATTTCGAGCAGACTTAGATTAGTTTAACATTAAATCCTAAGTATGGTATTAAGGCTAAGTGACTACATCATAATTTGTGAGTTAAGCAATGTGGGAAAGTTTTTGTTTTGGCACAATAGAATGTTTAATTTGGGGTATCATAGGCAAACTTATGAAATATTAGGATTTATTATTTTAAGATTTAAATTATATTCCTGGGGTTTATAGTAGTGATGAGTGATGTAATGTGAACCACCCGGTGGTTATCATGTAGTTAGTTGTCGGGTGGATCAGGGATAAAGATTTCTTTAAATGTAGTTTTGAAGTGATGAAATGTGTCTGCATTTCTAAGTTCTCAAAAAGGTGTTTCAGATTTTGGGCCTTTGACATAATTGAATTTATGTAAGGTTTAGTCGGACAAAAGGGGAAGTTATAGAGAGTTTGTGTCTGGGGTTATGCTGTGGGTTCTGTCACAATATCAAAAAGCATTTAGGTCAAAAGGGTTTAAAATTGGAGTTTTAAGGCCGTGATGTAGATTGCACAGTATTTTGTGGAGTACTGAAAAGGGAGTAAGTTAGATCTATGAAGAGTGGGGGGTGTGGTTGCCCGGATGGATTTAGTGTTTTCTTGCAGCTTTTTTTTGGGTATTATTGGTTTAGTGTGTTGTGAGTTGATCCCCAAGCACAAATGCATAGGTAGGTATGGATAAATAAGTGAATGGTATAGTGTGAGAAGGGCAGTTTGCGGCACGTAGTATATGTTGGAGAGGATCCCAACCGTTTTGGATACTTTTTTGGTTATGTGTTGGATATTTTTATTTTTATTATCACACTGGCCGATTCCCACCAAGGCAGGGTGGCCCGAAAAAGAAAAACTTTCACCATCATTCACTCCATCACTGTCTTGCCAGAAGGGTGCTTTACACTACAGTTTTTAAACTGCAACACTAACACCCCTCCTTCAGAGTGCAGGCACTGTACTTCCCATCTCCAGGACTCAAGTCCGGCCTGCCGGTTTCCCTGAATCCCTTCATAAATGTTACTTTGCTCACACTCCAACAGCACGTCAAGTATTAAAAACCATTTGTCTCCATTCACTCCTATCAAACACGCTCACACATGCCTGCTGGAAGTCCAAGCCCCTCGCACACAAAACCTCCTTTACCCCCTCCCTCCAACCCTTCCTAGGCCGACCCCTACCCCGCCTTCCTTCCACTACAGACTGATACACTCTTGAAGTTTTACCTGGAGTTTACCTGGAGAGAGTTCCGGGGGTCAACGCCCCCGCGGCCCCGGTCTGAGACCAGGCTCCTGGTGGATCAGAGCCTGATCAACCAGGCTGTTGCTGCTGGCTGCACGCAAACCAACATACGAGCCACAGCCCGGCTGATCCGGAACTGACTTTAGGTGCTTGTCCAGTGCCAGCTTGAAGACTGCCAGGGGTCTGTTGGTAATCCCCCTTATGTGTGCTGGGAGGCAGTTGAACAGTCTCGGGCCCCTGACACTTATTGTATGGTCTCTTAACGTGCTAGTGACACCCCTGCTTTTCATTGGGGGGATGGTGCATCGTCTGCCAAGTCTTTGCTTTCGTAGTGGGTGATTTTCGTGTGCAAGTTCGGTACAATCCCTCTAGGATTTTCCAGGTGTATATAATCATGTATCTCTCCCTCCTGCGTTCCAGGAATACAGGTTTAGAACCTCAAGCGCTCCCAATAATTGAGGTGTTTTATCTCCGTTATGCGCGCCGTGAAAGTTTTTCTGTACATTTTCTAGGTCGGCAATTTCACCTGCCTTGAAAGGTGCTGTTAGTGTGCAGCAATATTCCAGCCTAGATAGAACAAGTGACCTGAAGAGTGTCATCATGGGCTTGGCCTCCCTAGTTTTGAAGGTTCTCATTATCCATCCTGTCATTTTTCTAGCAGATGCGATTGATACAATGTTATGGTCCTTGAAGGTGAGATCCTCCGACATGATCACTCCCAGGTCTTTGACGTTGGTGTTTCGCTCTATTTTGTGGCCAGAATTTGTTTTGTACTCTGATGAAGATTTAATTTCCTCATGTTTCGCTCCATTTAGGCTGTTGTCGAGGTATAGGCCTAGGAATTTGCCCTCATTATGTCTGGCAATTAGAGTGTTGTCGATCTTAATGTTAAGTTGTGCAACATCTGGTCTGCTACCAAACATAATATAGTAGGTTTTGCCAGTGTTAAGTGTAAGTTTATTGGCTGTCATCCAAGTCAATATTTTGATCAGCTCCTCGTTAACAATGGTGTTGAGGGTGGCAAGATTAGGGTGAGAGATGACATAAGTCGTGTCATCAGCAAAGAGAATGGGTTTCAGGTGTTGGGATATGTTTGGAAAATCATTGATGTAAATGAGGAAGAGCAGGGCACCAAAGACACTTCCCTGCGGAACTCCAGTATCAAGTGGCCGTATTGATAAGGCCGTGTCTTTAATGGTGTGTAAAGCAGTGTAAAGCAGGTCTAGCATTTTTATAACTGCATCATTAGTGCTTTTATTTTTCCTGAATCCAAATTGGCAGGGGTTGAGTATGTTTTGAGCCGTTATAAATGAATATAGTCTCCTGTGCACGAGTTTCTCAAAAATTTTGGATAGCAATGGTAAGTTTGATATTGGCCTATAGTTGTTTACATCTGTAGGTTAATATAGGCATTTTCATTCATCCATCTATAATATTTTCTTTAAAATTATATAAGAAACATGTTACATTGCATATAAACATGGCATATAGATCTACAATGTTTATATGCTATCGAGTGGAGAGTAAACATTGTTTTATCTGATTTAGCATTCAAGAAAACTGTGAATCTGGCGTCTTGCCCAGTAACTTCCCTTCGTATGTGTTTGTTTACAAGTCTCATCATGAATTATTCATTAGTTCTCCCTTTGTTTATGATGGCATCTAAAGGTACGTAGTTGTTAGAATTTATTAAACTCAGTGAACATGATAATAATATGGCCGTGTAGTGCAGCCTGGGAGGGGGGGCTACATACGTGTACTCTACCTACATCTACCGCTGACTACAGTTACTTCCTACGTGTACTCTACCTACATCTACCGCTGACTACAGTTACTTCCTACGTGTACTCTACCTACATCTACCGCTGACTACAGTTACTTCCTACGTGTACTCTACCTACATCTACCGCTGACTACAGTTACTTCCTACGTGTACTCTACCTACATCTACCGCTGACTACAGTTACTTCCTACGTGTACTCTACCTACATCTACCGCTGACTACAGTTACTTCCTACGTGTACTCTACCTACATCTACCGCTGACTACAGTTACTTCCTACGTGTACTCTACCTACATCTACCGCTGACTACAGTTACTTCCTACGTGTACTCTACCTACATCTACCGCTGCAGTTTTAGAGGGTTTGGTGTTGTCGAGTCAGGACCAGTCAGCGCCTCCCCCCTCTCTGCTGGGGGGGGAGGGGGAGGGCGTGTGTAGTAAACAGTGACCCTCTCATAACGCCTCACCCCTGCACGTCTCCCCCGCCTCAACCACCCAACTCCCAGCGCCACCCCATCTATAGAGGGTGCTTCTCCCCTAACCCTCGATGGCACTGCAGGGAGTGCCGGGCTCACAGGAACTTCCACTACAGGGACAGCATCGTGGAGTTCGACCACGAGGCAGCTGTCAGGTGTGCCACAGGCAGTGTGTACTCAGTTCCTCAAGCTTCAACATCCGTGCACACGAGGGCCTGGGATCTTCAATCAACTTGGCATCCACCAGGATGCTGACATGTCCGTAGGGCAGCTCTCCATCGGGCTGCTAACGGAGTCACTGGCTTCTTGGACCTCTTGGGGAGGGTCGATGGTGCTCGTGCAAAAGCAGCAGATCCCGGGGCAACTTGCTGCTGTTTGCAAATGGCTGTCTGCCGAGGAGAGACAGGCACCTAGCAACGGGCTTTTTGTTGGGGCATTGGATTTTTTTTCCCTGTATTTCGTTTAACCCGCTCATTACTTGTAATTTGGCTATGAAATTTTAATCATGTGATTTAAAGTGTTTAAACTTCATTCCTTTGAAACTTGTCATGATTGTGACCCCGCTCCCACCTGGAGCTCTTTACCTTTGTAAAAATTTTCATGATTAATGTGTTTTATTTTATTACCTTTTCAATTAAACCCTGTTTGACCCAGCTCCCCAAACCCGGGGGCTATTACCTTTTTTAAAAAAGCCCCAATATCAAAACTTTTGGGGTCCCCGTCCCCGGACCAAATTTTGGACCCCTGGGAAACTTTTGCTTAACCCCCCACCCGGAAAGGGTTAAAGGGGGGCATAAAAAAACAAATTTTAAAATAACAACTACCACCTTTATTACAGTTTCTTCCTTCGGGGTACCCCCCTACCTTACCAATCTAAAAAGGACTACAGTTTTCTTCCTTTCGTTTTACCCACCTACATCTAAAAACCCCCTGGGCTACAGTTACTTCCCCGTGTACTTTTAACCCAACAAAAACTACCCCTGACTAGTTACTTCTACCCCCAAAAAAATACTACTCAATCTCACCCTACATTAAGGGCTACGGGTTTTTTTAAGGTAAGTTTAAAGAATGTGCTCATTGGGGTTTTTTTGTATGTTTAAAACATAGTTGATTTTTTAAAAAAAAAAATTTTTTTTCTGCTAATTTTTTTTTGGGGCTGAAAAAAATTTGGGGTCAAAAAATTAAAAAATTCTTATTAAAAATTTATTTTTTGGTTTTTTTTGGCCCTTTTTTTTTTTTTTTTTTTTTTTTTTGGTTTTAGGGTGACCCTCTGGAAAGAAAATTTCAGCTGATAATGAGGGTCCACTGTTTTATTAGTGTCAACTAGTTATGTAGCAAATTTTAAGTGAAAAAAAAGGGATTCCCTTTATTGGGGGTAGCCAGAAAACCCAACCCACCCGTAAAAGGGGGGGGGCCCTACTTTAAAAGTTTTAAAAAAAAAACCCTCTTCAAATTAGTCCCCAGAAAATTTTTATTGATAAGCCACTGGATGGCGGAAAAATCTACATTAAAAGTAAACCCCGATGTTGGGATACACATTAATTGTCTTTCTTATGATATTGCATACCATTAAATGTACGGGGTCGAAAAAAAGCAACCGGGGATGCCATATTGTCTATTCTTCAGGCGAGACCAGTTTGGGGGAACAAAGTATAGAATACAGAAAATAAAAAGGGGAAAAATTGCTAGAATTTGAGAGAAAAGGAGAAGTACTTCCCTTGACAGAAATTAGGCTGCCACAACTTACTTTCACCAGCTAGAAAAAGAGATAAAAGTGCTAAAGTCATAGGAAAAGGGAGGACACGGAATTGGGTTGAGCAAGAAAAAACATGGATAGTAGAACGAGGTATTGGTCCTAATAAGGGTAGCTTAGTCTGAAAGTTGAGCAGGAGGCACCTTATCAGAGGCTTGACTCTTCGGAAGGAAAAATGTATCAATATACTTCCCGAAACTCTCTCCAGGTAAACTCCAGGTAAACTCCAATTTAAATTCTGACAAATGGACCCTAAATGCTCAAAGGGGAAAGTAAAACATCCCCAGATAAAACCATTATAATTTAATGAACATACAATACATTGCATGGGAATGTGAAATTTTTTGACACCAACGAAAAGAGAAATTTATATCAAATACATGAAATATTAAAATCACTCACAATATTACAGCAAGACACAGTTCTTAAAACCCACTTTTTACTGTAATCCATTAAAGGAGTTTAATTCCACGGGATTTTTCCAAAGTAACTTCCTTGCTCTACATACTGTCTTTGGTTATTTCCTCTTTTTGTTTCAGTTCTATACATTCCTTCTTCAGTCTACCACAGAGATTTCCAGATTTCTTAATTACAAGCTTGGTCTGTTTTCCTCAGACCGAGCTGTAAAGGGTCCTATAACCTGGTCTGATCTTCCAAGACCAGAAGCTGTCAAGGCCCTCTAGTAACTCACTGGTTTTTCCTCCGTGTGTCTGGTCTGATCCTCCAGGACTAGAGTTGTCAAGGTCTCTAGTAACTTGCCTGGTTTGACCAACCAGTAAAGTTCTAGCATATTTTCAGGGGTGTCTGGCTGCTGCTAAACCTATAACAGTATTTTCTGGTCTAGTCACAAAACACAAGCAAATACTATTACTAAAAAATAAAAGATCTTACAAAAATTATGGAGGAGCACAATTAACAAAACATTAGTAAACATTCATCAAAAGACACATCAAAAATAATTCACTTATAAGACTCACAGACTATTTTACTAATGTGAACAGATAATAAAACTTAACACACTTATAAAACACAAAATAATGGACATATCCAAGCACAAACCACATATATAAAATTAAGAAATACATAAAACATGAAACATAGGTAACATGAATGAGATAAACGACAAGAGAAGAAAATACAGTTGTATAATACAGCAAGAATATGTATAAAGCTAAGATCCAGGTAGAGAGTAAATTACAGAAGAACAGCTAAGCATAAGCAGCAGATATTTAATAAAATCAGGCTAGTATAAAGATGAGAACAAGACTGGCATAGGGCAGTCACACAGGTCATACATAAACAATCATTTACGCCTTAAATTATCACTAATCTTACAACTGACTCTAATCATACAATGTACAGATATTATTTAGGCTATAATAAGGCAAATTACAAGGCACACATATTTAAGAGCTGTATCCCCCAGAGGCTATCTCACAAAAACTGGCCTTTATATCAATATTTTGGGCCTCTCTATTGTACGCACATTAACACAGATTATGAACTCGTTAGCAGCATATTAATCAATATGTATAGCTGGAAAAGGCTGCACAACCGGCAAAGTTGTTGAACGGGAGTTGTCTTGCCCTTCGTTGTTCCCTCCGAGCTCGTCTGAACTGAACTCAAAACCCTGTACACATACTCTTTACAATCTTTACAAAAGTAGCTCAGTTCATCTCACTACACCTTATTACTCCTCACAATAATTATTACAAAGAATACTAATACAGTGGTACCTTGAGTTACGAGCTTAATTCATTCCAGACGGCTGTTTGAGTGCCGATACCGAACGAATTTGTTCCCATAAGGAATGATGAAAATTAGATTAATCCATTTCAGACTCCCAAAAATCCACTTACAAAAGCACTTACAAAAATCCACTTACAAAAGCACTTACAAAAATCCACTTACATAATTGTTCGAGCTGGGAGCTGCTTGTAACTCAAGGTACCACTGTACTACAAAAATAACTAAGACATAAAATGAATCTTATTCACTATATTACAGCTAAACAAAAATTCTAGTGAAAACATATTGGAACCACCAATAATAGAACATCAATATGCAAAAATTACCACATATCTAATAATTTCTTTAGTTAATTTCCAGCTGGTGAGGGGCTCTTGATCTAGGGAATTGGATCTGTGATCCAGTTCCCTAAATCTCAATGCCTTTCCATTCCCCCCCCCCAACACAGGTGCTGTATAATCCCTATGGGTTTAGCACTCCCCCATGATTATAATAATAATAATAATAACAAAAATAAATAATAGTAATAATTCTTTCTCAATTAAACATTTATCTTTGTTCTGCATTACATTTCAATAAAACAATGACGGTAGATTACATTACCCGGTTTATCTTTTAATTATAATGTATTTATTTCCTACACCTGAGTTACACAACCACACACATAGTAAATAGGTAAATTATTATTATTATTATTATTATACTCATGGGGGAGCGCTAAACCCGTAGGATTATACAGCACGTCGGGGGGGGGGGGGGTGGAAGGTATTCAGGCTCAATTCAGGGAACCGGAGCACAGATCCAATTCCCTAGATCAAGAGCCTCTAACCAGCATCAAGGAACCTCCCTTGAGAGGTAAGTAGGTAAAGATATAGGTAAGAAATACACAATAAGGACAGTCGGGAAATTTTCACAATGAATATTTATAACACAGTAATACTCGAGGGGCTGATTTACTCCATTACAAAGACACAATAATATAATAATAATAATAATAATAATAATAATAATAATAATAATAATAATAATAATAATAATTGCTCTGGGGAACTTGAGCTGTTATTTTAAAATTGTTATAGATGGATTAATGAAAATGTCTATTACCTGGAGTTTACCTGGAGAGAGTTCCGGGGGTCAACGCCCCCGCGGCCCGGTCTGTGACCAGGCCTCCTGGTGGATCACAGCCTGATCAACCAGGCTGTTGCTGCTGGCTGCACGCAAACCAACGTAATACATCTATGACATTTTTTAAATTATATAAAAAACATGCAACATACAACATAATACAGTGGTACCTTGGGATACAAACATAATACAGTGGTACCTTGGGATACAAACATAATACAGTGGTACCTCGGGATACAAACATAATACAGTGGTACCTTGGGATACAAACATAATACAGTGGTACCTCGGGATACAAACATAATACAGTGGTACCTTGGGATACAAACATAATACAGTGGTACCTCGGGATACAAACATAATACAGTGGTACCTTGGGATACAAACATGATACAGTGGTACCTTGGGATACAAACATAATACAGTGGTACCTCGGGATACAAACATTTAAAACAGTGGTTTTCTGGGGTAAAACTATAGTGGTACTTGCGATACAAACATAATACAGTGGTACCTCGGGATACAAACATAATACAGTGGTACCGGGATACAAAACATAAAACAGTGGTACCTGGGATACAAACTAATACAGTGGTATTGGGATACAAAAAATAATACAGTGGTACCCTTGGGGTACAAAATAATACGTGGTACCCCGGGATACAAAACATAAAACAGTGGTACCCCGGGGACAAACATAATACAGTGG
>NC_069426.1:33164088-33196807 GCF_026875155.1 Cherax quadricarinatus
ATCGATTCCTCTGCTTTTCAGTTGTTGATCCCCTTTGATATGCGAGACTTCAGGAACTACTAAGTGGTCACAATATGAGGAACTGTTTCGTTTTTTCCTTGTCCCAGTAAAAACCAGCTGATCCATATGTTTTCCCTTAGGGAACTAGTGAATGCACACCCATGAGTAATGAATCGTTGAGTGCATTTGCTGTTAGATTAGACAAACTTTTATCATCATTTATCAATGCTGTCCAATCATCACTTTTCCCTCCCTGAAGAGGCTAAACCATTTACAGAATCATTGCTAAAATAGCAGCTTTTGGAGCCAAATTTAAAGAACTAATGCCGCCTGCTTCTGTGTGTGCTTATGAGGCTCATCCTCCAACTGTACGAGGGAAACCCCACTTACAGCCTTAAATCATGTCGTTCCTTGTCCCCCAGGGTACTTTCCCTTGTATTAAAAGTAATGTCACACATATCCTCAGTCTGCACCACCTCTTGTTTGCGCCACAGAGACAAATCGTGGTCGTAAACCATCTCAGAGATCACCAAGAACCATGTACAGAGTCGTTAAAACACCTCGTAGTATTCATAGTACATTCATAACCATAGTCGGGCGGAATTGTTATAACTGTGGTTTCCGTGGCCATATTGCAATTAATTGTCCTGATAGTTACCCTAAGAGACGTCGTACTGATGATGGGGTACCAAAATTTTCCCTACTGTACTTATCATAGAATACATGGACATGACACATCTGAGTGAATGCTCTCTATAACCTTCAGTACTCTAGGTCTTTCCGGGGCCCGTTCCAACCGCAGAACCCTAGAGGAAACCAGATCTCGGGTTTCAAAATAACCAAAACCAGGCTCATTCTTTCAATTCTCAAACTAACCAAACCAGGCTCGTTCTTCCAATTCGGGGGAATTCGAGCGCCCTTCAAACCGTCCCATGGTGACAGTAGGTGATAAATGAGTACACCATCCCCGTTCACAATTCCTTTGAAGCCTTAAGCAGTCTCAGATTGACAACCCCGCTGATGATGTTGCATCACATGTCTCTGACATAATGATTTTGGGGATGGAGTAGAACAAGTCTTTTCTGATGACAATCCCCACCTTTTGTTTGCACATAACTTCCAATGCAACCATAGGCCCTATAGTGCAAGCATTGTTTATAATGCGCCCGTTCATTTGTTCATGGACTCTGGTGCGCAATCAATATTTTAGGGCTAGTTTGTTTAAGGATAAGAAGTTACGACATGTCCTTCTCGGTAAAACCGACTCCTTTTCCTCCCTTAGTGGAGTATCTGGTTCTCACCTGCGTGTCCGAGGTCGGACTTCCCTAACCTTTTCTATCCAAGGTAGAGACTTCACTGCTTCCTTCCTTGTTTTCGACCAGATTACTTTCCCTGGTGACCTTCTACTGGGATTTGCTTCCAGCGAGACTTACGCATTGTGCTCGACCCTTATCGATGGCATGCACAAATTGAACGACTTAAACGTTCCATTCTGGGTTACCAGCTTGGATCAGAAATCTGTTATACTGCTGCAGAGTATGATGACGGATTAAATCCCTTTCAAGCTATGCATTCTCCAGTAGCGTACCCAAGCTGTCAGGCACTGGTAATTCTGTCACTCCCCATCCCCCAGTGTTCCACCCTATACCTTAGATTTGCAGGATAGTCCGATGCCTCAGTGATCTCGAGAGGACGCTCAGATTGCCTTGGTGCAAAACCTATCCCTGCAATGCCTGCCTAGTTCGAGGTCAGTAGTTTCTCCACAAGGGACGCCTTGTAGGAAAACAATTCTTGCAACTCGTTTGCCATCTCTTGTTGATGTCACATTGCCGTCTGCTGAAGACGTTTCTGTGCGGTAGTGACTCTCACTAGAAGTGTCTGTAGTTGTTCCTGTGTCCAGATGGTATAACGTCCTAGTTGACAGTATTCTGCAAAGTAAAAGGTCTATTTGTTGAACCATCCTTACATGTTGTAAGAGATAGTATGATCCATTTCAACCCATTCCCAAAGGTCACAGTGTTCGCTTTAGAGCAAATACCAATTCTTGTTGACTTGTTCCACTATTCCTTACCTGTTCAGGTAGAGGATGAGGTTGTCACCTGACCCAGTGGGTCGGTGCTATTTCTGCCGGGGAGACCTCATCCAACTTCACTGGATCAATCTGTTCACCAGTTGAGGAGAAAAACTTAGCTCCCATGACTTCCCAGATGAAGTCAAGCGTTTGTTGACTCTGTTGAACAAACGTCGTAAAGCCATTGCTTTACAGGTGAGAAGATGGGTATAACGAAACTTATTGTCCCATGTATTCCACTTGAACATGGTACTAGACCTATCTATCATACCTGCGTACAGAAACTGCCTCATTCACAAGTTGCTGTCGCAGAAGATTGATCAATCAAATGCTTGATGATGGAGTTATTGCACTAGCAATTCCCCTTGGAATGCACCTTGATACTAGTACTAAGAAGGATGGTACTTGGCGCACAGTAATTGACTTAGGAAGTTAACGCGAAAACCATTCCAGATCGCTTTCCACTCCTGTACTGGGTGATCTTTACGTTATATCGGAGATAACAAAGTCTTTTCAACCCTAGATTTGTTACAAGGGTTTTGGCAAGTCCTCTTCTGAGTGACAGTCAAGAGCTAACTGCATTCTCCACTCCTACAAGGTCATTATCACTTCCTCCGTATGGCTTTTGGATTACGATCTTCCCTATCACGTTCTCAAGGTCATGACTAATATCTTTAGAGGTCTCATAGGTAATGCACTTATGGTGTACTTAGATGACGTAATCGTCATGTCTAAAGACGTGGATACACCTTGAAAAAGACTGTTGTAGTACTTTGTAAGCTTGAAGAAGCCAAATTTAAAGGATCAACTGTCAAAATGTCAATTTTTCAGATCAGAAATAAGTTTCTTGGTCACGTAGTCATCCTAGAGGTGGTTACGACTGTCCAAAGTAAAAGTAAACTTCAGTACTAAATTTTCCAACTCCCAAAAAAACTGCTGATGCCGTAAGTCTTTGTGGGTTAGCAGGTTTTTAATAGATCTTTCTTTGCCAATTTTTCTTCCATAGCTGCTCCTCTAACTGAGTTGCTTAAAGAAAGATGCTCTTTTGATTGGACCCTTCCGTAAGAAAGAAGCATTCAAACTCTTAAGAAAAGCTAACATCTGTCCAATTTGAAATTTCAGATTTTCTAAGCCTTCTATCTGAACAACTGATGCTAGTTCATTGGCTAGGTGCCGTACTAGTCAGAGACCGATGGCAAGTTACACGCAGTTGCATTTGACTAGCCGGTCTTACGAAGGCTGACGTTAATTATACAGTAACTGAGCAGAAGCTTAGCCATAGTATGACTTAATAAAGCAACTTTCGAGGACATTATTTATCAGTACTCTGTTCATGTCTTGACAAGACCATGCTCCACTGATAACCCCCCTTTTTATCCAGAACAAAACAACCTACTGGAAGGTTAGCCAGATGGCCTTGACTATCAAGAGTTCAATCCGCTTTGTTTGGGGGCCCCCCTGTGTCGCCGCCCCCCCCCTTGGGTGGGGGGCCCCCCCCGGGGGGGGCATTTACCTGGCACGTCAAATGTAGTCGCAGATGCCTTATCACGAACATGTTAGTATAGTAACTGCAGACCTCCATTTAGTGCTGAAGATGTAAAGAATGCTCAACGAAACAGATCCCATGTGGTTGGTGTGATCGTTCCTGCTCCGGAAGATCTTATTCCGACTGTGAAGGCACCAGCACCCATCAGTGACTTTTCATGAACCAAGAATTACTGTATCGACAGCCGAGTTGGGTACTCCTAGCAGAAGAGTATACCAGTTAGTAATTCCACAGTCACTAGTGAATGTAGCTTACAGCTAGTTCCAGATGTACCAGGTGTTGCACACCTGGTATGGATCGCTTCAGTAAAACAGCAGATTGAATACTTTTGGCCTCGAATGTCAAACTGGATATTTTGGTGTTTGTTAGGAAATTTAGTGTCTGCATGCAACATAAAGGAATGCTAATGGTCCTAATCCAATCCCAAGTGTTATCCAACTAACTTTACCGAAACTTGGGAAAGAGTTGCGCTAGATTTGTTAACTAATTTCCAATGTTCCCCTCCAAGGTAACAAACATCTGTGTGTTATTGGTAGACCATTCAACGATATTGCGAGTTAGTTCATATTGCAGATAGACTGCCGAGGACAGTAGCTAAGCGTTTAAAGAACGCATTATCTGATGCTCCACCCCTATGTCCCTTAGTAACAGATAAATGGAGGTGAATTCTGTAATGGAAATTCTTGAAAATTTTGTACCTTGTACAAGATCTCTAAATCCACCATTGTTCCTCATCATCCTGCCAGCAATGGTTATCGGAACGAACCAATAAGAAAGTACTTGATGTCTTGAGAGCCACTATCATCCCAACAGTGAAACTTGGGATGAAGTTATACCTGATGTGCAGTGTGCTATAAATTTTCTGCTTACATTGATTCTATAGGTGACCACTCCACATTATTGCATTGTACGGTGTAGATAAAACGTTTGCCTTATGAGTTGTATATTCTAATCCGAAACCAAATTACAACCCGTGACTTCGTAGCAACTCGTACCTGCTTAGCTCAAAGTGTTTTAGATGGAATCCGTGAAACACTTCATAAATCAACAGCTGAATTTACAAGAGTCGCAAAACTCGATCAAAGCATCCAAAATCAAGTTAGGTTCGAGAGTTATGCTGATTAACTTTAACAAAACGTCTGCAATGCCAAAGCTGATCAAAAGTTTGTTGGTCCTTATTCGGAGTAGTTGTAAATATCACTGTAATAAGTTATAAGGTTAGAGAGATTAGTATGGTCAGTATAAAAGAATCGCATTTGGATCATATGAAGTTAGTATGTGATGATATGATGTCCACCCAGGACTAATGTGGACAGACTCTGACAATTCCTCCTGATCCGTTACTCTCTTCCTCTGATTACTCAGGTAGACGATCAACCTTGAAATGTCCGTATACCTACGTACACGACAGGTATTGAGAAATCTCAAGTATCATTTGTTACTTCCAATTTAGATTTGCCTCAATACAGCATGAGTTAGCCAATGCCTACAGAGTTTGATCCTCCCAGAGATGACACCATTCATGCATATGCCAATATTACTCTAGCAGAGTTGGGGTTAAAGTTAAATGTAAATAACCTGTATAGATTGAATAATTACAGTATCAACTTACAGTATTCAAGAATTTTTTTTTATGTTCATGTTCTCTCCGCATTCTGAGAGTTAACAGTCTAATTTGCGTGCACCGAATCTGCCTTTCTGTAAACATCTTTCTTTGTATATATTCCTTCCTCAGATCCGTAGATCACACGAATACAGATCGATCGACGACATTTTTTTTATCACTTGTAATCTCAACGTTGAGTTCGTTGTTCATTTGTTGAGTTTTAAGTTGTTACTATAGTATACCTTGTATTGCAATTACTGTTTCAGTTATGTAAGCTTTTCATTCCATGTTCTATTATGTATATGTAATTGTTTAATTATTGTGTACTTTGGACATTGCTATAGAATCAGGCCAAGCCCGTATTACTGATCTATAGTTTGTATAAGTTGTATGTCGGACGGACATACGTTAGCGTGCGAGCTCTCAGTAGTAGTAACAGTTACCAGTCTAGTAACCAGTTACCAGTATCAAGTGTCCGTTGACTCAACGATCAACCGTCTCTGCCTGAGTCACGGTCTATTCATATATTGCGCTGAGCTGACATTATTCAAAGACCCTCTCGACCCTCTCACTGGGTACTGTGGGCAGCCGGCTAGTCAGTATTACGGGTGTGACCAAGGAGGCAAGGTAACGGCTGCGGGCTCTCTCCACATATCGCAATTATACGTAATAACAGCCTACGTGAGTATTTCTTACCTAATCCACGTATCGAACTCCCACATGATACACACACACACACACACACACACACACACACACACTGTACTCAGATTTTTTTTACTTTTAATCTTCAGACATGCCACCAGTTAAAATACAATTTTATACACATATAGTACACAATATTTATTTTTGTATATGGTAAAACTGTTATAGTAATTACTGTATATAAAATTAGCGATAAAATACTGAACTGTATATGAAGTACACACACGAAATATTGCATTTTATAGTAACTTTAAGTGACAAATACTTTACAGTATTATGAATAACAGAACAAAATGAATTTCTCCAATATCAAAACAAAACCAATATACTGTACCACAATTTATACTTCAATACAACTAGGAATCCACATGTTGACAATACATTTTATAATTATCAAATAGAAAAGTCACATAATTAAGAAACAGATAAAGCTCTATACCTAGAGTACCCCTGAAGACTGTAGCTAGGTGTCTTCTATGGCCTGAATAATATAGACACTTTCCTCTCCAGTTTCATCATAAAGGTCTGGTAAGTCACGCAAGTTTTCAACAGTGACGATTTCAGAGTTATTCACGTCTACATTTACATCAGCCACACCACTAACTCTTCCTATTTCATCTACAACTTCAATCACATCCACATCCCCAACAATATCATCTATCCCAACCTCATTTCCCATCACAACAGATCTTGAAGCTTTACTCCCTATGAAGCTTGAAGATTTTTTGGTAGTTTGCTCAGTATTCTCTTTGGAACTTTTAGCTTTTAAAATCCCTATACCTGCACCTGCACGACGCTGTGGTTTACGATAAAGGTAAGAATATGGGAGATGGTGTGTACCTTCCATGTGTGTTTTTAAAGTTGAAGGACGGTGGAAGCCTATGCCACATACTCGACACTTATACGGCCGTTCACCAAAATGTACTTTTAGGTGGTATGTAAGAGCAGACTTGTTCTTGTAACTACGTGCACAAAAATCACAAGAATATTTTCTTTTATGCAAGTGTACTTGTTCATGGTGAGTGCGTAGCAACGAACTACTAATAAAACCTTTATTGCAAATATCACATGTGTGAGCCCTCGCATTCTGGTCATGACGAAGCTTGTGGTGAGCTATTAGACTAGACCTCAAAAAAAATACCTCTCCACATTCCTCACATGAAAACTGTACAGCTCGAGTGTGAAGGTTCATATGCACATCTATATGGACAAAATATTTCTTACAAACTGGACATTCATTCTTTGGTGCATTCTGTCTGTTTAGGCCATGTTGCTTAGACATGTGCTTATTCAACAAGATACGACTTGAAAAAACTTTACCACACTGATTACATTTTAGTTCAGCACGATCTTCTAATAAATCTGCATGGGAATTGCGGCAGTGATACTTATATTTACTGTAAGATGTTACTTTAATACTGCAATATTCACAGTCAATACTAGTTACATCAGAATGTGCTCTTGCAAAGTGATGTTCAACATGCTGTCTGTGCCTAAATTTGAGCTTGCAAACAGGACACCAACAACTGCCACTCTCATGGCCCTCCCTGTGTAATTCAAGTGCACGTTGACCTTTAAATCTGTGACCACATATCTCACATTGTCTGGTATACTTTTGTGGGTGTTTATCATGATTGTGACGAGAAAGACTTGCCGGACTGGGAAAAGTAATATTGCAATCTAAGCACTTGTGTGATTTTCGCCTCGCTGGCCGACCCCGTCCCTTCTTCATTTTGGGAAAGTGCTGATGAGAGATCTCTGTTTTGGCAGGCACAGGTTTCTCATTCAATAAATGTTCATCTAAGTGTTCTTCCATCTCATCCTGAGGAACCAGTTCACCACACTGATGGCATGCTGAAGCTATTTCTCTCTTCCTTTCATGTGGTTCTCTCCTATGACACCGGTAATTGTTAAAAGAACCAGTAGCAAATTCACAGAACTCGCATTTTAATAAGAAGTCACCAGCATGTTGAGCTTCAAGGTGCCTCAGAAAGGGATATTTATACCCAAAATGAACTCCACAAAAATCACATGCATATGATCCCATAAAATGCTCCACAATGTGAAGTTCCAGTTGGTGCTGGTGAAGAAAGCGGTTGTCACAAAGTCTGCAAGCATGTGGTAAAGTTTCAGGGTGACTTAATCTTATATGTCGATCTAGATCAACTGACGAACCATATACTAGGCTACATTTGGTACAATCACTCATTTTCCTAGGTCGACCCCTCTTCAGAGGAGGCTGGGGTTCTGGGCATGGAGTTTCAGCCAAGCCTTTCTCTATCAAGAGCTTGGCATACTTCTTTAAGCAGTCACTGACGTGTTCCTCCTTATGCTGTTGCAGTTGTAGCTTCTCTTTAAATATACGAGAACAAAAGTTGCAAGACAGAGCAGTTGATTTTGACTGATGAGAGGAGCACACTAAAACATGTTGCATAATAACAACCAAACTCTTTTCCTCAATTCCACATTTTCTACAGTTATAGTTGCAACAATGAGAAGTGAGGCTTTGCAAAGAAGTGAGCACCTGATTACAAGATCTGCAGGTTAAGATCATGTGTGAGAGAGAGTTCTGACTAGGTATGAAAAAATGCTTCAGCTGTGGTGTAGTCTCCAGCAACTTAGAGAGGTCATCCACAGGTGCTGCCTCAGATGTTACCTCCAGCAGCTCCTCCTTTCCTTCCAGTGGTACCACCTCCTCGTTTTCCTGGGAAAACATGGCTGCTGTACTATTGCTGCTCTTCACTGCTCAATACACAAGACCACAATAATAATTTAAAAGGTGTCTAAACATACATATATGTATTTATTTTTGTGTAAACACTCCATTTAAAACATACTTTAGCATTATAGTCAAGCTCCATCAGAGAGAATGAGAGGCGATCCAAAAATTTAAAGGACAAAGCATGGCAAATAAAACCAATAATGGCATTATACTGTACTGTACTCACCAATGCCTGTAATTGCTATCATCTTGTAAAGTTTACATATACAAAATTTAAGTAATGTGTTAGGTAAAGTTATCAGGCAAACCATTCAAGTTAAACCCTAGCAGCCACTACATTTACACCCACTATCTTCCATTTTAGAAGATGACATTTTTTTTTTTTTAAATGGAGAAGGGGTTTTCAGCTTGGGGGTGTCAACAGTGAAAGGGGGTCAGTGAACAGAAGGAAAGTTGCTATAATGCAGGGGTTGGCAACCTGCAGCCTGTGGGCTGGATCCAGCCCATAACCTGAAATACTCCAGCCCACAGTTCCTAAGAGAAATATTACATTAACCTGGCCACAGGTTTTTTTTTTTTTTTTTTTTTGAGGACTTCTGTCATCTTAAATTCTAGACCAAGCACAGACAGTGAAGCTTGGCAAAACTACAATCAGATGTGGCAGGAAGCGACACTTTTACTAGTTTTTTGTATCAATGGTGCTACAAGCCCATATAAAAGTCTACGTATGTGTTTAAAAATTAAAAACTGACAGATGCCTGGTCGTGGACCGGGCCACGGGGGCGTTGATCCCCGGAATAACCTCCAGGTATAACCTCCAGGTAACATTTGTGACTGTGATATGTCACAGCTGTTGGCATGGCCGACGCGGCAGGTTGTGTAGCGGGCTAGCTGTGAGATTTTCAAGGATAGCTCCTGGTCAAAGAGGATGACCAGGTCCCTACTTAACAGAACTCAATGTGAATGCTTTGAGAAGATATCAGAACAGCGAACGGACATCCCAGTGCATCGTTTCAGCGTAAATAGTTAAAGTGTTGTGCAGTTTTAGAGGGTTTGGTGTTGTTGAGTCAGGATCAGTCAGCGCCTCCCCCCCTCTCTGCTGGGGGGGAGGGGGAGGGCGTGTGTAGTAAACAGTGACCCTCTCATAACGCCTCACCCCTGCGCGTCTCCCCCGCCTCACCCTCTCAACTCCCAGCGCCACCCCATCTGTAGAGGGTACTTCTCCCCTAACCCACAATGTCAGCGATGGCACTGCAGGGAGTGCCGGGCTCACAGGAACTTCCACTACAGGGACAGCATCGTGGAGTTCGACCGTGAGGCAGCTGCCAGGTGTGCCACAGGCAGTGTGTACTCAGTTCCTCAAGCTTCAACATCCGTGCACACGAGGGCCTGGGATCTTCAATCAACTTGGCGTCCACCAGGACGCTGACATGTCCCTAGGACAGCTCTCCATCGGGCTGCTAACGGAGTCACTGGCTTCTTGGACCTCTTGGGGAGGGTCGATGGTGCTCATGCAAGCAGCAGATCCCGAGGCAACTTGCTGCTGTTTGCAATGGCTGTCTGCCGAGGAGAGACAGGCACCTAGCAACATCTGTTGTTGGGGCAATGGATGAATTCCCTACTATGTTTGTTAACTGCTCATTACTCTGTAATTTGTCTATGATTGTAATCATGTCATAACGTGTTTATCATTCATTACCTTTGAAACTTGTCATGAATGTGACCAGCTCTACCTGGAGCTCATTACCTTTGAAAATTCTCATGATTAATGTGTTTATGATTCATTACCTTTGCAATTATTCATGAGTGTGACCAGCTCAACCTGGAGCTCATTACCTTTGTAACTTGGTCATGATTATGACCAGATCTAGTTCATTACCTTTGTAACTTGCTCAGCTATCAAAACTTTAGAGTCCAGTCCCTGGACCAATTATGTACCTCTGTAATCTTTTGACTACCGCCCACGGGATGGGTATGGGGTGCATAATAAACATATTAAACTAAACTGTGATATGTGACTTGAAATCTGAATTTTCTTCCTGTTTTACTGATATTTGCTCACACCCGTGATTTCAGGCTGTTTGCCACTCCGTTTGACGTGGACATCAACACAACACCAGAAAATGTTCAAATAGAACTTAGTGAGATGCAGTGCGGTGATGTATTAAGATCAAAATTTAATGCAACGGGCATATCTCCACTAGAGTTCTACAAAAAATATCGTCTTGAAACTGGTATGTATACCAACTTGGTAGATCACGTGAAAAAAATGACAAGTGTTTGGAAGTGCTTATATGTGCAAGCAACTCTTCTCAGAAATGAAATACATGAAAAGTAAATTAAGAAACTGACTAACTGATGCCCATTTAGATGACACATTGCATCTGGCCTCTTCCAGCCTGTCACCTAATACTGAGAAACTGTCGAGCGAAAAACGACACCAAGTGTCATGCTAACTGCTATTAGACAGAGAGAGGTGAAGGTAGGTTCAATACCAGTGTCTCAAAATAAATGTAATGTTCAGTAGACATAATATTACTTAATTTAATACAGTAGACCGTCATTTAACACAGTAGTTACGTTCGTGAAAACACCATGTTAGGTAAAACCCTGTTAGAGGAACTGAAGAACTTGTGGGAAAAATAGGGTTACACTCCTGGGAACCCCCCATAAAGCCAAACAACTCTTTTTATACCAACAGATCTTACAAAAATAAAAGTGAATATGTAACTGTAGTTCAAGTCAGTAAGTTAGTCAATCAGTCAAGTCAGTCAGGTCAGTAAGTCAGCCAAGTCAGTAAGTCAATCAAAAAGTCAGTCAGTCAGTCATCACACAACCTCATATTTACCTCATTCTTATGTGCTGACCCACAACAAGGCGGCAGCTTGAGCTGGGGAAATTTTTTCTGCGCCTACAAATGGAACCGTGTTGTATAAAATTGTGTCGCAATTTTTCAATCATGCTATAACCAAATCGTGCCAAATAAACTTGTTTAAATGACGGTCTACTGTACATAAATATGTCTGTTTAGTACTGTATGTATTATTATTACAGTGGAACCCCGAATATCAGCAGCTGAGTTTATCAATCGAATTGTATTTAGGCCGGTTTTTGGGCTGAAAATTTGCTCCATATTTCGGCCAGTGCCGAAATGGGTGAACATATTAACGAATAAGAGATTACAAACAATGGAAGATGTGGGAAATATTGCTTCAAATTTAGGCCTTTTTGAATTTAGGCTGACCCTCTGGAATGGATTATGGCCGATATTCGGGTTTCCACTGTACCTCTATTTATTAACCCCCTTGACTGTCACAACCCCCAATCCTGGTGTCTCCTGGTGTCGCAAAATTAAAAAAAAAAAAATTATGAAATGATAAGAGAATCTTTTCCCGATTGTAATGACACCAAAAAAAAGGAAAATGTGATGGAAAACTGACGGAATTATGCTATCGCGAAGTTAGCGACCTCGGAGATACAGTGGAACCTCTACTTGCGAGCATGTCCACGTGCGAGTTTTTCCAAATACGAGCAGTCGATGGGTCGATTTTTTGCTTCCATACGCGAGCAAAATTTCCACTAGTGAGCAGACCTCAAGGCAGGTTCCTTGACACTGGTGAGGGGCTCTTGCTCTTGATCTTGGGAATTGTATCTCATTTATTTGTTGGACTATCTTATTTGAAACTTGGGCAATGTATGATGGAAAGATGCTTCTTAACCTACACCAAAAATGAAAGAAATCTAAGCATAAATAATGGAGCTCACTTCTCAGCAGTTAGCCACCCCTTAGTGGTAATTTCGAATGGTTTTTATGGTTGTATTCTCGTTTTTTTGGTCTCATTTGATAGAATGGAAGATATATTACAGAAATAGATATGATTTTGATTACTTTCATGACAAAAAGTGCCTTGAAATTGAGCTCAACCTAGGAGAAATGGTCCATTGCTTGGCTGTTTCAGAGTAAACAAATGACGTCACTGTCCATTCCAATATGCAGTCGTGAATGGGTTGACATATTTATACAATTATTGGAATAAGAAATAACAGTAAATCTTATATTTTTTGTGTGAATAAAAATTACAAATAATTTATATAATAATAATAATAATGATAATGATAATAATAATAATAATAATAATAATAATAATAATAATAATACAGTGGACCCCCGACATTCGATGGCATCGACATTCGATAAATCCGACATTCGATGCATTTTAACGCAAAAATTTTGCCTCGACATTCGATGGAAAACCCGACATTTGATACGATTCGTACGAGACGTGTCCACGTGTGGCCTGAACTGCCCCATGTGTGCCAGTGTTTACAAGCCAGCAAGTGTGCGCGCATCTAAGGATACATTCGGTACATTCCACATTATCACTGTTTTTGGTGCTTGTTTCTGCAAAATAAGTAACCATGGGCCCCAAGAAAGCTTCTAGTGCCAACCCTTCAAGAAAAAAAGTGCTAACGACTATTGAAATGAAGAAAGAGATAATTGCAAAGTATGAAAGTGGAGTGCGTGTGTCGGAGTGCATGATGATTTGGTAAAGAAATTGCCTGCAACTAGTGGTGATGTGAGTGAATTTAAGGCCAGCTAAGGTTGGTTTGAAAGATTTAAGAATCGTAGTGGCATACACAGTGTGGTAAGGCATGATGAGGCTGCCAGTTCAAGTCCTAATGGAAGGGGATTCCCCTTCTAAACACTAACACCATCCACACTCTCCCCTCCTCCCATCCCATCAATCATCACCATATCTTCATTAAAGGTAAGTGTCAATTATTCTATTGTTATTGTTGTTATTGTAATTATTCTATTGCATTAAACTTAATATTTCATGTGGTAAAATTTTTTTTTTCATACTTTTGGGTGTCTTGCACGGATTAATTTGATTTCCATTATTTCTTATGGGGAAAATTAATTCGACTTTCAATATTTTCGACATTCGATGAGCTCTCAGGAATGGATTAATATCAATTGTCGGGGGTCCACTGTATGTATAATAATAATATGAATAATAACAATACGTATAATAATAATAATAATAATAGTATAATACAATAATAATAATAATAATAATACGTATATGTACGTATAATAATAATACATATATAATAATAATGTACTACATATAATAATTATAATAATAGACAGCTTCAAAAGGCCGTCACTAGATGGCAGTGTTTACCACAACAAAGAGGGAGCGGTTGTGGCCGCCTCCACCTGTTACTTAATGACATATTTTATTTATTCTAGAGTATATATCGTGTTTCTATGTTATTTATATTGCCATATAGATGATTGTCATATCAGATGAAGTGTGATATATAAATAAACCGTATAGATGATATTAGCAAAATTATTCATGAAGTATTTTGCCCGGTCTCCAGACAAACTCTCGTTCACCATTGACACCGCCCATACCACTACATGAATGACATATTTTATTAATTTTAGAGTATATATCAGGTTTCTATGTTATTTATATTATTATGTCATATTAGATGAAGTGAGATGGATAAATAAGCCGTAGAGTTGATATTAGCAAAATTATTGAAGTACAGAATTCCACTGGAACGGATTAATTGCATTTCAATTAATTTAAATGAGGAAAATTGACTCTGCAAATGAGCAAATCCAGTTGCGAGCAAGGTCATGGAATAAATTAAACTTGCAAGTAGGGGTTCCACTGTATTTACAAATTGGCGATTTCACCCACTTTGAGCCCTATTTTCGGCTAATTCCATTGTTCCAGTTGCCCAAACTCATAGCCATTTCTTTAGAACTCCGTTTATTCTATTGACTGAGTACAAGAAACTGCCCATTTACCGACTTCAACTACCCAATACAATGCAGACATTCCTGACTCTAAAATAACATTTTCTTTGTTCATCAGTCATGTCTCCAGGCCCGTCTGGTATTACTCTTGCTTTCTGTTTTGAATTTTTATTCAAACAAAAAATAGATTTACTGTTATGCAGACTACTGCAATACTGTAATAATTGTATAAATAATGTCAACCCATTCATGACTGCATATTAGAATGGCTAGTTGGACATTTATTGGACAATGACATCATTTGTTTACTTTTGAACATGGCAAAAATCAAACATTTCCCCTACTTTGAGCTCCATTTCCAGGTTCTTTTTATAGTAAAACCAATCAAAATCACCTCTATTTCTTTAATATGTTTTCCTTTCTATCAAATGAGACCAAGAAAATGAGAATACAACCATAAATACTATACGAAAATAGACCACAAATTCAGCATTTTAATTAAAAAAACAAAAAAAACGGTCGGAGTTTTTTTTTTCTCATTATGCACTGCGTGCTCCAGTTTTTTTTTATGTGGTGCACACTGACCACAGAGACCCATTCTCTCACATGTGGCCTACCAGCTTTCTCCTGCTTGATTTGAAACCGCTAGAATTTATGAGTATATATATGTCAAACACGGTACCTCATAAAACGTATATATACACCGAAACAGTCAAAGGGTTAACTATGGTGATAGGTGTAGCCTATCAACCGTTCACAGACATGGGGCCTGGCCCCTAGGCAGAACAAGGTTGCCATGCCCTGCTATAATGGCTTTCCAGCAATTATAGGTTTGGTACTTTTTTTTATAAAGTGAAATACAATGGTCCCTCGTTTTTCGTAGTTAATCCGTTCCTGGAGCTGCTACTATTAACGAAATCTACGATTTGCGAATCAATTTTCCCCATAAGAAATAATGTAAATACAATTAATCCGTTCCTAACACCCAGAAGTATTAAAACAAAAAAATTTTTTACATAAAATATACATGTAGTACATAAACAATACAATGGGAAATGATGAATGAAACATTAACAGCATAACACTTACCTTTATTGGAGATTCTTCTTAGTGTATGGGAGACTGGAGGAGGAGAGAGAGTGGATTGTTTATAGTTTGGAAGGGGAATCCCCTTCCAGCAACACCTCAGGTACCATTTGCTTTTCTGGGGTTGCTTCTCTTCTCTGTTTCTTAATGCCACTAGGACCACCTTGAGAGTCACTGGAGTCCTGTCTTGCAAAATTACTGTCCAGAGAGCTCTGTTTCTGGTTTCTCTTTAAAACTTCCCTAAAATGGGCCAAGACTTTGTCACTGTACATGTTGCCAATATGGCTTGCAACAACCTTGTCAGGGTGATGTTTCTCCATAAATCTTTCCATCTTACCCCACATAGCAAAAATCTCTTTAATTTCTGAAGAAGGCACCATCTTCCATCTCTCTTCCTCCTCCTCTGCAGCAAGATTCTGCAGCAAGTTTGGAGGATGAGCAGGTGCATTGTCCATTACTAGCAGGCACTTGAGATCCAATTTCTTTTCCAGGAGGTAATTCTTCACACTAGGGCCAAACACTTCATTGAACCACTCGACGAAAATTTCCCTCGTGACCCATGCCTTACTATTAGATTTCCAAAACACACACAATTTACTTTTCATAACATTGTTTTTCCTGAACACACTGGGATTTTCAGAATGGTACACTAGTAATGGCTTCACTTTGAAATCCCCACTAGCATTAGCACAGAACATTAGCATCAGCCTGTCTTTCACAGGCTTGTGTCCTGGCATTGCCTTTTCCTCCTGTGTAATGAAGGTCCTCTATGGCATTTTCTTCCAAAAGAGGCCTGTTTCGTCACAATTGAACACTTGTTCAGGTTTCAGTCCTTCAGCCTCTATGTACTCCTTGAATTCACGCACATATTTTTCAGCCGCCTTGTGGTCCGAACTGGCAGCCTCACCATGCCTTACCACACTGTGTATGCCAGTACGGTTCTTAACCCTTTGACTGTTTCAGGCCCCTTTCTGAAGCTGTCATCCTATGTCGCTCAATTTTTGAAAAAAAAAAAAAAAAAAAAAAAATTTTTTTCTTATGAAGTGATAGAGAATCTTTTCCCGATGGTAATGACACCAAAAGTTCGAAATTTGGTCGAAAACTCATGGAATTATGCTCCCGCGAAGTTAGCGGTCTTGGCGACATATGCGAATCGGCGATTTCGTCGACTTTCGAGCCCTATTTTCAGCCAATTCCATTGTTCCAGTTGACCAAACTCATAGCTATTTCTTTAGAACTCCATTTTATCTATCAGTTGAGTACAAGAAACGTCCCATTTACTAATTTGGACTACCCAATATGGTTGTCAGAAATTGGCAATTTCACCAATTTCACGGAAACTAAAAAAGATGCCAATTTCAAAATACTGTAGGGTCCAGAATAAACAAGGTAGACATACGTGGCACTAAAATAACATATGCTCTGTTCATTAGTCACATCTTTAGGCCCCTCTTATATTATTATTTCTTTCTATTTTGATTTTTTATTCATACAAAAAAATACAAAATTTACTGTTATGCACACTACTGCATTATTGTAAAAATGGTATAAATAATATCAGTGCACTAGTGAAAGAATATTAGACTCCCCAGTTGATGTGTATTGGACGTGTGGTGTGATTTATTTACTCCTGAACATTGGTAAAAATCGAACATTTCCGCTACTTTGAGCTCAGTTTCAAGGTCGTTTTCATCGTCAAAGTAATGAAAATAATCTCTATTTCTGTAATAAGTTTTCCATTTTATTACCTAAGACCATGAAAACGCGAATACAACGATAAATACTATACGAAAATTCACCTCAAAGTCGGCGTTTTATTCCAAAAAAACGATCAGAGTTTTTTTTTCTCATTACGCAATGTGTGCTGCAGGATTTTTTTTATGTGGTGCACACTGACCACACAGACCCATTCTCTCACATGTGGGCCTACCAGCTTTCTCCCGCTTGATTTGAAGCCGCTAGAATTATTGAGTATATATACGTCAGAAACATTGGCTCGTAAGACGTATTTATACGCTGAAAACAGTCAAAGGGTTAAATCTCTTAAACCAACCTTTGCTGGCCTTAAATTCACTCACATCACCACTATTTGCAGGCAATTTCTTTACCAGATCGTTGTGCAACTGCCTAGCCTTTTCACAAATAATCGAAGTCATAAGAGTATCTCCTGCTAATTGTTTCTCATTTATCCACACCAATAATAACTTCTCAACCTCTTCGAGTACTGATGATCTCATTTTTTCAGCATAGTTACCCCCTTTGCAACAACAGCGTCCTTGATTTCCTTTTTCTTGGCCACTATGGAACATATGGTTGTGTAGGGTTTCTTATACATCCTGGCCAGTTCGGACTGCACTTGTACCACTTTCATATTGTTCAATGATGTTTTTCTTAAATTCAATCATATTTCTCACCTTCTTTACCACAGGCTTGGCACTAGGAGCTTTCTTTGGAGCCATGGTAGCTTATTTAGTACTTGCAAGCACTAAAATAAATGGATTATGAAATATTTTGCTGGAGCACGTGAGGGAACCTTCGCTCACTGGTAAACAATGCCAGACTAGCTGCTGCCCCGGCTCACGTCATGGGTACGCGTCCCGGACAAACTACGACTCGCGAGTCAACCTATGAAAAGTGAGCCCATGTTTATACGAAAATACCCCTATGATTTCCGAAATCTATGATTGCCGAGAACTACGAAAAGCGAGGGACCACTGTACAGTTAGTCCTCGACTTACAATCACATTTGCAACCTCCTGAATTGTGTATAATATTCACAACACAGGAAGTCCTCAACTTACAAGCACATTGGGGACCTTCTGTATTGTATATAATAATATAATAATGACAGTACATGTATACACAATAATATAATAATGATATTATACACAATACAGAAGATTCTCAATGTGTTTGTAAGCCAAGGACTTACTGTATAGCCTTTTTTCACTTTCAAATGCATATAAAAGCCTGAGAACATGTTTACACTATCATATATTAACCCTTTCAGGGTCGACAGGCCCTCTCCCAGACTTGTTCTCAGGGTTGAGAAATTTAAAAAAAAAAATTATTTTTTTCTTATGAAAAGCTAAAAAAAAATTTTTGCCATCAATACCTACAGAGATATGGAGGCATGAAGTTGACAGAAAATGAACCGCATATGGCATCATCGCCGACTGCCGGTCACCCGGTAATCTTTTATTGACTTTTTTTCTACTTTTTTCTATTATTTTTTATATTTTTTTTTCAAGTAACTTTTATGGCCTGTGAGACCAATATGAGCATTATTTTGTAAGTTTTTTCTCTTTCTGTACTACACAATAACTGCACAAACACCGTTGTCACAATATTGTTTACAAAACTTGTTTACACAAACGAACAATATAAAATGTTGTTTATTACTATTTTTCTATATTTTATATACACATATACAATCACAGGACATGTTTCTAGAAGTTCTGCAGCCTGTGGAAGTCTTTGAAACATGGTGTAATGCACAGTGGTGTTTTACACTCCTCACACATAAAATGAGTGTCTCTGCCTTGTTGTGTTTTTTTTTTTTTTTGTATGTGCACAGACTTAACCCTTTGAGGGTTTTGGTCGTACTAGTACGTCTTACGCGTAGGGGTTTTTGACGTACTAGTACTCATAAATTCTAGCGGCCTCAAATCTAGTGGGAGAAAGCTGGTAGGCCTTCATATGAAAGAATGGGTCTATGTGGTCAGTGTGCACAGTCTAAAAAAAATCCTGCAGCACACAGTGCATAATGAGAAAAAAAACAACTTTGACCATTTTTTTTTAATAAATCAGCGACTTTGCAGTGTATTTTCGTATGGTATTTATTGTTGTATTCTAGTTTTCTTGGTCTCATTTTATAGAATGGAAGACATATTACAGAAATTGAGATGATTTTGACTGGTTTTACAATGAAAGGTGCCTTGAAATTGAGCTCAAAGTAGCAGAAATGTTCGATTTTTACCAAACTTCAAAAGTAAACAAATCGTGCCAAGCGTGCAATACACGTCAACTGGTGAGTCTAATATTCTTTCACAAGTGCACCAATAATATTTATACCATTTTTTACACTAATGCAGTAGTCTGCATAACAGTAAATCTTATATTTTTTGTGAAAATAAAAATTCAAAGTGGAAAGCAAAAGAATATAAGAGGGGCCTTGAGACGTGACTAATGACTAGAGGAAATGTCATTTTAGTGCCAGGAATGTCTTTCTTGTTTATTCTGGACCCTATTCGGAAATTGGCATCTTTTGAAATTTGTGTGAAATTGGCAAAATTGCTAAATTCTGACCACTGTACTGGATAGTTGAATTTCATAAATGGGTGGTTTCTTGCACCCATTCGACAGAAAAAATGGAGTTCTAGCGAAATATTCATGTTTTTTGTCGACTAGTACAGTGAAATTGGCCGAAAATGGGGCTCAAAGTGGGCAAAATCGCCGATGCGTAAACATCGCCGAGACCGCTAACTTTGCGAGAGCATAATTCCGTAAGTTTTCTATCAAATTTCAAACTTTTGGTGTCTTTATGATCGGGAAAAGATTCTCTATCTTTTCATAAGAGAAAATAATTTTTTTTTTTTTTAAATTTGGCCGACCCTGAGAACGAGTTTCGGAGAGGGCCTGTCGACCCTCAAAGGGTTAACACCTCTTCTGAGCCTTTTTCTTGAAAGCAGTAGCAGGCAGTTTTATTAGGAACTGATCACCATGCTTCAGACAAGAAGGTAGTTGTTGATAATTTAGTGGGCAGTTTTCTATTGCAGATGTTGTTCCTTGGTACTTGAATATTATTTGTCTGATGACAGACAAACAAAATTCGCCATATGGTAGTTTGTTTCTGGTCCTCATCTTATACATATTATAAGCATTCAGCATGGAAATGTCCAAAATATGGAAAAAGAGTTTTATGTACCACTTATAACCCTTGCGAACACAATCAGCAAACCAAATCTGCATGTCACATTTCTCCACTGAGCGCCTATTGAGGGTGTAGTCAATCACAACTGCAGGTTTTAGAATGGGTTCATTGGTCTCTCTATTCTGCCTGCCAGTGTTTGTCATTTCATTAAGGTGAACTGATGACAACAGTGTGATATCTTGTTTGTCATGCCACCGAAATGCCATGATGTCACTGGTAGCAAACGCCTGCACCTCACCTCTACAAGTGTCAGTGTCAAACCTGGGCATATGCTTACGATTTCCACGCACTGTGCCACACACATCTGTCATGTTCACTCGCAAAATGTCACTGAGTGAGGGGCTTGTGTACCAGTTATCAGTATATAATATATGCCCCTTACCAAGATATGGTTCCATCATTGTTCTAACCACATCACCAGAGATGACCAATAATTTCCTGGTATTTTGCAATGTATTACTTCAAGTGTACAGAATAATATCCAATACAAGACCACTGTAGCAGTCACAAAGCACAAACAACTTTATACCAAAGCGTGCTTGGTATGTACTGCTTGAATGAGAGTCTTCCTTTGAACAATATCAAAGATTCATCAATAACAAGCTTCCTGAAGGGATAAAAATACATATTGAATTTCTGTTTCAGATACACACACACATTCCTAATCTTATATAACCTGTCGTTTCTGTCAGGCCTGGTTTTGTCTGAGAAGTGCATACGTAATAGCAGCACAAATTGATTCACTTGCATTATATCACTGAAACCTGGGGTTGCAATCAGGCGGTCTGTTGACCAGTATGACTTGACACTGTGCTTATACACATGTGACATAAGCATTATTGTGGCAAAGAAAAGATATATCTCAGCCATAATTGTCTCCTTCCACTGGTGTACGCATGATTTTAGTGAAAGTACTGTGTTTGCCATCATGTACTCGAAGTATCTGTTGCTTTCCCTGACAATAATTTCCATCAGGGATTCGTCAAAGAATAACTCGAAACATTCTAGTTCAGTGGCATTGTTCCCAAGTGTACAAGATAGCCATATTCTACTTTGAGTTTCATCAAAGTGATGAGCATTGGGAACAAAATTATCAGTTTCCTGCCAATCCCAGGTGCAGTCTGCTGGTGGGTACTGGATATTGACAGGTGGTTGTGGAGGTTGCAGTTGTGGTTGTGGAGGCTGGTGTGGTGGGTGGGTGGGGGATGGTGGCCTTTGTTGTAGATCAGCTGAGGTAGCGGCGTGGGTGGCAACATGGCCCACTGCTGGTGCCTCACGGATGGCACCACCGCTACCACCACCATGTACATTTTCCATCCCAATTGCAACACTATCATCTTCATTTTCACTATCTGTTCCTGTTGTACAGCCGTGGGATGTACTCGGAGATGTACTCCTTCCCCTTGGAATAGCATATGGCACACTACCAGAGTGCAGATACCATCATATATACTGATGCTTCACTGGAGAATATTCCACTTCACTATTGCTACTGGAACTGTTTTCAAGAGCTTGTAGTTCATATTCACTATCACTATCATCACCATTGCTCACATCTGAGTCCGGGATATGGGAAAATAGGAGTTTCCTCTTTCATTCTGGTACAACTGAACGTGAACAAGACAGCCCAGCATCAGAGGTGGAAGACTGAGGGTCGTATGGGTTTTCCTCACCATTACCGGTATTATGGTCATTAGTTTCGGTCAGAACCTCATCAAAACCTTGAAACTCATCTTCACTGGCACTTCAATCTGAATTAGAACTGTCACTGTGGAACAAAAGTGTCCCAATTCGCTGAGGAGTGAGGAGTTTCTTACCGCGAGGCATGGTGAACAAGGTGTACTAAAGTGATGTTCCCACAATGCACCACTGGGTCCCAGAATTTTTTTCTACCACGCACACCCATTCTCTCACATCTAGGCCTACCAGCCTTTCCTGCTTGATTTGAAGGCACTAGAATTTATGCATACTAGTACGTCAATAACCCTGGCACGTAAGCCGTACTAGTACATCGGAAACCCTGAAAGGGTTAAGTAAGCAATAAAGCTAGGTTTAAAAAATGCATATACAGTACACATATTACTTACCTTAAAATATTTTTGTCCTTAGCCTATAGAGAATGGTGAATATACTTATTGTAGGAAGTCTAAATGAAGAATGGGCACAACTGAAAACCGCTGCATTAGTGAAAAGCTGTCAAGTGAAGTGATGTAAAGCGGGACCTTTCTGTATTGTAATTTGTTGAAAACGAGAGTAAAATCAGATATTTTACGGAATTCCAGCCTCTTAAAACAGTAGTTCTGGGGCTTAAATGAGCAGTTTCTTGCAATGCTATCTAGGAATTGAGTCAGTTTAAGCACTGAAATTGGCTTCAAATAGACCTTAAACTGGGCAATATCATTTTTGCATAAGGTACTTCCCAACCTCTAACTTCACATACGAATTTTGTCAGTATTACAAAAAAAAAAATATGCTTTTTTGGTAGCAATACTTTTAGAAATATTCTCTACCATTTTGGAAAATAAAATTCTTCTTTTATTTTTCAAAAATGCTGACAGGAGTTGCTTTCAGTTTGAGGGCTGCCAACACTAAGACAAAAATAATTTATGTAACAATTTTAGCAACATGTATTTTAATTATGTACACCTCAGTACATCCAATTAGTCACATTATTTTTTTTTTAAATTACAAGACAACAATGTGATGTTGACTAAGGAGAGGTTTCAGTTGTTCCACTATGGAAGACTGGAGGATATAAAGACTGAATAAATGGAGTACAAGACAAACAAATCATTCAACAGAGCAGAACTCCATGTAACAGACTTAGGAGTGATGTCAGATTTCACATTCAAGGAACACAAGAATGCTGATATTGCTACCACAGGGAAAATGATAAGTTGGATAACTGGAACCTTCAAAACATGGGATGCTGAACCACTGATGATACATATCAAGTTGCTGGTCACAGACCGGGCCGGGGGGGGCATTGACCCCCCGGGACTCTCTCCAGGTAAACTTCTCTCCAGGATGGAACACGACTCTTTCAGGGCCGGCAGGCCCTCTTCTAAACTTGTTCTCAGGGTCGGAAATTTTTCGAAAAAAAAAAAAAAAAAAAAAAAAAAAAAAAAAAAAAAAAAAAATGAAATTATAGAGAATTTCTTCCCAATCATAATGACACCAAAAGTATAAAATTTGATGGAAAACTTATGGAATTATGATCTTGCGAAGTTAGTGGTCTTGACAATGTTTACGCATCGGCAATTTCGCCCACTTTGAGCCCTATTTTCGGCCAATTCCAATGTGCCAGTCAACAAAAATCATAACTATTTTGCTAAAACTCCATTTTTTCTACTGAATGAGTACAAGAAACCACTCATTTACTGATTTCAACTATCCAATAAAGTGGTCAGAAATTGGCAATTTTGCCAATTTAACACAAATTTCAAAAGATGCCAATTTCCATATAGGGTCCACAATAAACAAGACAGACATTCCTGGCATTAAAATAACATTTTCTCTGTTCATTAGTCACGTCCCCAGGCCCCTCTTACATTTCTTTTGCTTTCCACTTTGAATTTTTATTCTCACAAAAAATAGAAGATTTACTGTTATGCAGACTACTGCATTAGTGTAGAAATGGTATAAATAATATCAGCGCACTTCTTAAAGAATATTAGACTCACCAGTTGACGTGTATTGGATGCATGGCATGATTTGTTTACCTTTGAACTTTGGCAAAAATCAAACATTTCTGCTACTTTGAGCTCAATTTCAAGGCACTTTTCATTGTGAAACCAATAAAAATCATCTCAATTTCTGTAATATGTCTTCCATTCTATAAAATAAGACCAAGAAAACTAGAATACAACCATAAATAGCATACGAAAATACACTGCAAAGTTGCTGTTTTAACCCTTTGACTGTTTCAGTCGTATATATACGTCTTACAAGCCACTGTGTTTGACGTATATATACTCATAAATTCTAGCGGCTTCAAATCAAGCAGGAGAAAGCTGGTAGACCCACATGTGAGAGAATGGGTCTCTGTGGTCAGTGTGTACCATATAAAAAAAATCCTGCAGCACGCAGTGCATAATGAGAAAAAAAATTCCACCGTTTTTTTTTAATTAAAATGTCGACTTTGTGCTCTATTTTCGTATAGTATTTATGGTTGTATTCTCGTTTTCTTGATCTCATTTGATAGAATGGAAAACATATCATAGAAATAGAGGTGATTTTGATTGGCTTTACTATGAAAAGAACCTTGAAATGGGGCTCAAAGTAGGGGAAATGTTTGATTTTTGCCGATGTTCAAAAGTAAACAAATGATGTCATTTTCCACTAAATGTCCAAGTAGCCATTCTAATATGCAGTCATGAATGGGTTGACGTTATTTATACAATTATTACAATATTGCAGTAGTCTGCATAACAATAAACATTTTATTTTTTGTTTGAATAAAAATTCAAAATAGAAAGCAAGAGTAATATCAGAGGGGCCTGGAGATGTGACTGATGAACAAAGAAAATGTTATTTTAGAGCCAGGAATGTCTGCATTGTTCATTCTGGATCCTATTTTGAAACTGTCATATTTTTTAATTTTCATGAAATTGGCCAAATTGCAAATTTCTGACCACGTTACTGGGTAGTTGAAATTGGTAAATGGGCAGTTTGTTGTACTCAATCGATAGAAAAAAATGGAGTTCTAAAGAAATAGCTATGAGTTTGGTCGACTGGAACAATAAAATTAGCCAAAAATAGGGCTCGGAGTGGGCAAAATTGCCAATTCGTAAATATCGCCGAGGTCGCTAACTTCGTGAGAGCGTAATTCTGTCAGTTTTCCATAAAATTTCATTCTTTTGGTGTCATTACAATCGAGAAAAGATTCTCTATCGTTTCATAAGAAAAAATAATTTTTTTTTTATATTTTGCGACACCTCAGGATTTGGGGTTGCGACAGTCAAGGAGCTAAAGCAAAAACACGGTTAGAGTTTTTTCTCTCTTATTATGCACTGTGTTCTGCAGGATTTTTTTTTATACTGTGAACACTGACCACATAGACCCATTCTTTCATATGTAGGCCTACCAGCCTTCTCTCGCTAGATTTGAAGGTGCTAGAATTTATGCATACTAGTACGGCACCAACCCTGGCGTGCAAGCCGTACTAGTATGGCACGAACCCTGAAAGGGTTAACATTGTTTTACTGTCACCTTTGCACCATTTATAACATTTTTGGTATGTTTTTAAATGTTTATACAGTAGTACACTGCAATAAAAAAGAATAAAGAAAATCAGTTCTAATATACATTATTCAGGTATGCATACTGGTCAGAGAGTCCGTCGTAAGTCCAAGTCGTTGGTAAACGAGTATGTCGCTAAGTGAGGAGAGGCTATATAACTTACCTTTCATGAAAAAAGTGGTTCTCTGTGTGGTTGCAGGTCCCATAATCACACTCCTTTCCCTTTCACTCGAGTTCTCCTGGTGTCTCGTGTTAATGACACTATCATCTGGTAGGGAAAGCATACAGGGCAACATCCAGGCATTTCCTAATGGTTATTGGCCTTAATGATTCTCTGGCACTTGTGGTATTCCAAGTAAGGTGGCAGAATACAACTGTACGCAGTATAGTATACGAGAAAGAAGTACATTCTGAGAGGTTAATCAGAACCATTACTGAATAGAAAACCTTTATCCTTCAGTAAAGGCAATTATTTCATAAATTATTACATTTAAAATAAGTGCTAAAAGGGTGGAAAGGGGGAGCAATGTGGCAGATGTTGCAAGTGTATGGAATAGGTAGTAAGTTACTATATGCTGTAAAGAGTTTTCATGAAGATAATGAGGCTCAGGTTAGGGTGTGTAGGAGACAGGAAGATTATTTTCCAGTAAAAGTAGGCCTTAAACAGGGGTGTGTAATGTCACCATGGTTGTTTAACATATTTATAAAAAGTTGAAAAAGAAGTAAATGCTAGGATGCTGGGAGAGGGATGGGATTACATTATAGGACATCAAATACAAAATGGGAGTTGTCACAGTTATTTTTTGCTGATGATACTGTACTTTCGGGAGATTCTAAAAGGAAGATGCAAAGGTTAGTAGACAAGTTTGGGAATCTGAGTAAAGAAAGTTGAAAGTGAACATAGATAAGAGTAAGGTGATGAGGGTATTAAACGAGTTAGGTAAAGAGAAATTGGATATCACATTGGAGGGATGGAGTATGGAAGAAGTGAATGTGTTCAGATAATTGGGAGCAGATTTGGCAGCAGATGGGTTTATGAAGGATGAGGTTAACCACAGAATTGATGAAAGGAAAAAAGGCGAGTGGTGAATTGAGGTGTCTATGGAGACAAAAAAAAAAAAACACGTTATCCATGGAGGCAAAGAAGGGAATGTATGAGAGTATATAGAGGAGGTAAATGAGGCTTTGTGTGCAAGGGGCCTGGACATGTAGCAGGCATGTGTGAGTATGTTAGATAGGAGTGAATGGAGACGAATGGTTTTTGGGACCTGACGTGCTGTTGGAGTGTGAGCAGGGTAATATTTTGTGAAGGGAATCAGGGAAACCAGTTAGCTGGACTTGAGTCCTGGAAGTGGGAAGTACAATGCCTGCACTTTGAAAGAGGGGTTTGGGATACTGGCTGTTTTTAGTGACATCTAAATTGTCATATCCAGGCACCTCTGCAAATACAGTGATTGTGTGTGAATGATAGTGAAAGTGCTTCTTTTTTGGGTCACCCTGCCATGGTGGGAGATAGCCGACATGTTAAAAAAAAAAAAGTGCTAAACCCACACAGGCCATACAGTAAGGGATGGAGCAAAATTAATGTGAAAGTTGGTGCAATAGATTTTTTTTTAAAATGCCAAAGTGAATCTGCATTGAAGGTGAAACTTTGGCAAGCTCAAAGTAAGCACATATGAGCCCTGCAAATGTGAAAAGCGAATTCTACATGCCCTCTGATAGACAGAGCAGTCTATTAATATATGGCAGTGTTTGTAGTGAGTTCTTGGGCATCTATATATTCATGCAAATCATACGTGTCCAATTCACAAATTTATGTACGCAGGGTTTCCAACATCTGACAGCAATGGAAAGGAACCCAGATGAGGTTGATATAAAATTAGCTCGAACCAGAGTCAGCACCAGGTAATATGGAGTTGATGAGGAAGTACAGGAAAAACAATCCAAGAAAGGGACCCCCATGGAACCATGGGAGAGTAGGAGGCTGTGAATAACAGATCAAGTGGGAGAGTCTGCTCATTCAATGCTATGAGCATCATCTTGTCCAGAGTCCAAGGAGGAAAAAAAAGTTGAACAAGTACAATGAGATGTGCAGAGTCAAATTTCTGGGTAGCATATAATGCATTTTTGTAGCCTGAAACAATAGCTAATGAAGAGGTAGACATAGCTACAATATGCATAATAACACTGAGTATTGCCTGCATACCTGTTGTAAAAATATTTGCCAACAAAGGAAATGTCTTCGAATAAATGAAAGAAACAGCCACATGTCCTACTCCATCAGGGGATTTGAAACTGTCGAACTGTTAATACACATGGTACTTCAGTACCATGAGAATGTGCTTAAAAGTGTTCATGGAAGGAGGGAGGGAGAGAGAGGAGAGAGAGAGAGAGAGAGAGAGAGAGAGAGAGGAGGAGAGAGGAGGGAGAGAGAGAGAGAGAGAGAGAGAGAGGAGAGGAGGGAGAGAGAGGGAGAGAGAGGAGAGAGAGAGAGGAGAGAGAGGAGAGAGAGAGAGGAGAGAGAGGAGGAGAGAGGAGAGAGAGAGAGAGAGAGAGAGAGAGAGAGAGAGAGAGAGAGGAGAGAGAGAGGAGAGAGAGAGAGAGAGAGGAGAGAGAGGAGAGAGAGAGGAGAGGAGAGAGAGGAGAGAGAGAGAGAGGAGAGAGAGAGAGAGGAGAGAGAGGAGAGAGAGAGGAGAGAGAGAGAGAGAGGAGAGAGAGAGAGAGAGAGGAGAGAGAGGAGAGAGAGAGAGGAGAGAGAGAGAGGAGGAGAGAGGAGAGAGAGAGAGGAGGAGAGAGAGAGAGGAGAGAGAGAGAGGAGAGAGAGAGGAGGAGAGAGAGGAGAGGGGGGGGGAGAGAAAGGGAGAGAGAGGGGGGGAGAGAAAGGGAGAGAGGGGGGGAGAGAAAGGGAGAGGGGGGGGAGAGAGGGAGAGAGGGGGGAGAGAGGGGGAGAGAGGGGGGAGAGAGGGGGGAGAGGGGGAGAGAGGGGGGAGAGAGGGGGGAGAGGGGCGGAGGGGAGAGGGGGGGAGGGGAGGGGGGAGAGAGGGGGAGAGGAGGGGGGGAGAGAGGGGGGAGGGGGAGGAGGAGAGAGGGGAGAGGGGGGAGAGAGGGGGGAGGGGGGAGAGGGGGAGAGGGGGGAGAGGGGGAGGGGGGGAGGGGGGAGGGGGGAGAGGGGGGGAGGGGGGGAGAGGGGGGAGGAGAGGGGAAGAGAAGGGGAAAGAGAGGGGAAGAGAGAGGGGAAAGAGAGGGAAGAGAGAGGGGAAGAGAGGGGAAGAGAGAGGGGAAGAGAGAGGGGAAGAATCAGAATCCCAGAATCACATGCATATGCAGATGACTGTACACTGACATTCACTTATCCAAGAGAAGAAATGCCAGCTGCTCTAAGCTACATCAATCACCAGCTGAGAGCTATATCAGCTTGGGGAAATAGATGGCAAGTAACATTTGCACCTGAGAAAACGCAAATGATGATCGTCTCTAGGCACCATGATGGTAATGCTGGTGCAGTAGTAAGGATGAATGGGAGGATGTTGGCACCTGGAGAAGAAGTTGATATCCTTGGGGTGCAATTTGACTCCAAACTAACCATGAAGAACCAGGTTGTAAATCTTGCAAACAAGGCAGCCAGGAAGCTTACAGCACTTCGCCGTATCTCCCATCTGCTTGACAGTAGAGGTTGCAAGATCCTGTACGAGGCACAAGTATGCTCGCACCTTGAGTATGCTCCACTTTCTTGGTTTGCCTGCCCCCCCTCTCATCTGCGACTGCTTGACAGAGTAGAGAACAGAGCAAGACGTCTCATCTCTCGCCTGGACCCATCCTGGATAGATCTGTCATTTCAGCAGAGCCTTCAACATAGGAGGGATGTGGGTGGCCTTACTGTTATGTACAAGGACAATATTGTCAAAATATCACACTTGGATCCACTTCGAGGACAGCGTGAAACAAGCTTTTATGCCACAAGACGGGCAGAAAGCAGCAACTTCACTCTGGCTGTACCCTTCTCCAGAACATCACTCCATCTGAGATCATACATACCCAGGATGACTCGAGTATAGAACACATTCCTACAGGATAATGATGTTAACGAGATAAAGTCAGTTGATCAAATGAAAATGCTGGCCCACAGATGGCTCCAACTTCATCCTGTTTCCTACTTGTATGTCTCATAACAATAAAAATGCTTTCAAATGAGCTGAGGTAGGTAATAGCTCTTAGCTTGCAAATAAAGTTAGGAATCCTTAACCTGTAAATAGCTGTCAATAAAGCTAGGGATCCTTAACCTTGTCAAACCCTGTGTAAAAAAAGAGGGGGAGAGAGGGGGGAGAGAGAGGGGGGAGAGAGAGGGGGAGAGAGAGGGGGAGAAGAGAGGGGAGAGAGAGAGGGGGAGAGAGAGGGGGGGAGAGGGGGGAGGAGAGAGGGGGAGAGAGAGGGGGAGAGAGAGGGGGAGAGAGAGGGGGAGAGAGAGGGGGAGAGAGAGGGGGAGAGAGAGGGAGGAGAGAGAGGGGGAGAGAGGGGGAAGAGAGGGGGAGAGGGGGAGAGAGAGGGGGGGAGAGAGAGGGGGGAGAGAGAGGGGGAGAGAGAGGGGAGAGAGAGGGGGAGAGAGGGGGGAGAGAGAGGGGGAGAGAGAGGGGGAGAGAGAGGGGGAGAGAGAGGGGGGAGAGGGGGGAGGAGAGAGGGGGGGAGAGAGAGGGGGAGAGAGAGAGGGGGAGAGAGAGGGGGAGAGAGAGGGGGAGAGAGAGGGGGAGAGAGAGGGGGAGAGAGAGGGGGAGAGAGGGGGAGAGAGAGGGGGAGAGAGAGGGGGAGAGAGAGGGGGAGAGAGAGGGGGAGAGAGAGGGAGACATCCTACCACCTATAACAGGAATTTGCACATGCAAGCCTGTAGGCATATGGGTGATGTTCAAAAGTGGGCCATTGCTAAATGGGAGGTGGACACTAAAAGAAAGCTAGCATCAGGTAGGGTAGGCTCCAAAACCTGGTGGTCCCTGGACAGACAAGGTTATCTGCCTAATGAACTTAATCCACCTCTAAATCGTCAGGATGGGACCACCTCTACTAGTAGTCAAGAGAAGGCGGACCTCTTTGCTGAACACTTTGCTACCAAAATGCAAGTTCCGATCCAGCAAGGGACTCTCCTTGGCTAGCTGCAAGAACTGTGTCAAAACTGTCAGTGGTGACAATAAGGCAGGATGAGGTGCATTTCCTTCTTATATCGCTTGACCAAGAAAAGGCTGTGGGCCCAGACAAGTTGAGCCCAAGATTGTTGAGATGTGCAGATCAGCTAGCAGCACCTCTAACTCGCATCTTTCAGCACTGCCTAATACAGTGTAAATGGCCTTCTCTATGGAAAGAGACAAATGTAGTCCCTGTTCACAAAAAGAAGAGCAGAGCAGAAATCAGCAACTACAGACCAGTGTCACTCCTGTCAATCACTGGTAAGATCCTGGAGACAATAATCTCAGGACAAATGACAGAGTTTTTTGACTACCACTCACTACTTTGTGATCGTCAATATGGCTTCAGGAAAGGTTACTCTGCTGCTGATCTGTTGTTAAACCTCTCCACTAAGTGGCACCAGTCACTGGATGAATCCAAAGTCAGCTGTGTGGTAGCATTGGACATTGCTGGTGCTTTCGACGGGTGTGGCACCAGGGCCTCTTAGCAAAACTTCAAGCATGGGAATTGCAGGCTCTATGCTATGTTCCTCAGTGATTACCTTCATGGTTAGATCTCTAAGTGTAGTTCTCAATGGAACGGAATCAGCAAGACATCCTATTGGGGCAAGTGTTCCACAAGGAAGCGTGCTGGGACCATTGTTATGGAATGTCTACTTCAACGACCTTCTTCATCTCATCCCAGAATCACATGCATATGCAGACAAATGCACACTGACATTCACTTATCCAAAAAGAAGAAATGCCAGCTGCTTAAGTACATCAATCCCCAACTGAGTGTTATGTCAGCTTGGGGAAACAGATGGCAAGAAAACATTCGCCCCTGAGAAAACGCAATGATGATCGTCTCTAGGCACCATGATGGTAATGCTGGTGCAGTAGTAAGGATGAATAGGAGGGTGTTGGCACCTGGAGAAGAAGCTGATATCCTTGGGGTGAAATTTGACTCCAAACTAACCATGAAGAACCATGTTGTAAATCTTGCAAACAAGGCAGCCAGGAAGCTTACAGCACTTCGCCGTATCTCGCATCTACTTGACAGTAGGGGTTGCAAGATTCTGTACGAGGCACAAGTACGCTCGCACCTTGAGTATGCTCCACTTTCTTGGTTTGCCTGCCCCCCCTCTCATCTGCGACTGCTTGACAGAGTTCATCCTGTTCCCTACTTGTATGTCTCATAACAATAAAAATGCTTTCAAATGAGCTGATGTAGGAAACAGCTCTTAGCTTGCCAATAAAGTTAGGAATCCTTAACCTGTAAATAGCTTGTCAATAAAGCTAGGGATCCTTAACCTTGTCAAACCCTGTGTAAAAAAAAAAAAAAAAAAAAAAAAAAAGAGGAGGGGAGAGGAGAGAGAGAGAGGAGAGAGAGAGAGAGAGAGGGGGGAGGAGAGGGGAGAGAGAGAGGGGAGAGAGAGAGAGGAGGAGAGGAGAGAGAGGAGAGAGAGAGAGAGGAGAGGAGAGAGAGGAGAGAGAGGAGAGAGGGAGAGAGAGAAGGAAAAGAGAGAGAGAGAGAGAGGAGAGAGAGCGAGAGAGGAGAGGAGAGAGAGAGAGGAGAGAGAGAGGAGGGAGGAGGAGAGAGGGAGGAGAGAGGGAGAGAGAGGAGGAGAGAGGAGAGGAGGGAGAGAGGAGGAGAGAGGGGAGGAGAGAGAGGAGAGGAGAGAGAGAGGGGAGAGGAGAGGAGAGAGAGGTGAGAGAGAAGAGAGAGGAAAGGGAGAGAGAGAGAAGAGGGGAGGAGGGAGAGAGAGAGGAGGGAGAGAGAGAGGAGAGAGAGAGAGAGAGAGGCACCAGTCACTGGATGAATCCAAAGTCAGCTGTGTTGGTTGCACTGGACATTGCTGGCGCTTTCGACCGGGTGT
>NC_069426.1:33197307-33229807 GCF_026875155.1 Cherax quadricarinatus
CTGAGGGACTGACCACCTCAAATCTTTAAGGGTGATGGACTGATTACATCGTCTTCAAGTCTCTTCTGCTTCTATCAACTTTTCTGTACTCGACTGAAGAAGCCTACTGTGTAGGCGAAACGTTTCAAAATAAAGATACCTAACTGTTGCATATGTGTCTTACCTAACAACAATGTAGAACTTAGCCATACAGATTGCGAAAAGGACTTGGGGGTTATGGTAAGCAGCAACCTTAAACCAAGACAGCAATGCCTAAGTGTACGTAATAAGGCAAATATATTACTGGGATTTATATCAAGAAGTGTAAGCAACAGAAGTCCAGAGGTCATACTGCAGCTTTATACATCATTAGTAAGGCATCACCTAGATTATGCAGCTCAATTCTGGTCTCCACATTACAGAATGGACATAAATTCGTTAGAAAACATTCAGCGTAGGATGACTAAATTAATACACAGCATTAGAAATCTTCCTTATGAAGAAAGATTGAAGACTCTTAAGTTACATTCACTTGTTAGACGAAGAATGAGGGGAGACCTGATCGAAGTGTATAAGTGGAAGATAGGTATTAATAAAGGGGATATTAACAAGGTCTTGAGGATATCTCTCCAAGAGAGAACCCGCAGTAATGGATTTAAATTAGATAATTTTAGATTTAGAAAGGACATAGGAAAGTATTGGTTTGGCAATAGGGTAGTTGATGAGTGGAACAGTCTACCTAGTTGCGTTATTGAGGCTGGGACTTTGGGTAGTTTCAAATTTAGGTTGGATAAGTACATGAGTGGGAGGAGTTGGATTTGAGTGGGACTTGCACATCAGAGCTTATTTCTTGGGTAGCATTGAAAATTGGGTTGGTCAAATGTTTGTTAGTGGGATGAATTGTAAAGGACCTGCCTAGTATGGGCCAACAGGCCTGCTGCAGTATTCCTCCTTTCTTATGTTCTTATGTTCTTAAGGAAATGCGTCCCAATGTTTCCACCCGTACCGGGGATCGAACCACGGATCTCGGTATGTGAGCTGAGGGAGCAAGCACGCATTACCTGCGTATATATATCGCCTCGCCCGGGATTCGACCTGGGTATATTCTATTGTGAGCCGAACGAGTTGCCACTGCGTTTAGATGCACCTATATATTTATATTCTAACCACACAATATCTGTATTAAATTAATGAGATGCAAGACATGGATGGATAAAGATTATTAATGCCATTATTTCTAAAGTAACATCTAACCTAATATCTAACCTTGAAAAATGTCATGTTACATGTATCAGAGTGGCCACAATGTGGTGTAAAAAATTTTAATAAATAGATTCATTTTATATTTTTTATTTTTTACAAATTTATTAACTAAAAGCTAATGAAATTTATTGGTAATCTTGTGCTTAGTTTTCATTAACAATAGTCTGCCCACATTATAAAGATGAAATGCCAAGGCATAATAGAGGCTCTCTTTGCATTGCAAACCACTATTGTATATACACAATCTCAATGTACTGCTTGCAAAGACATTAAATAATTAAATAAATAAATAAATAACTGATGAGTACGAAATGTATGGTTGGCACTCCTGATATTCCTATGTTAACGGAAGCTCGAATGAACTTTAAAAAAAAATAATGTTTGCATAATAGCGAAATTTTTAAAATAATGACCGTATATTTAATTAACAATTGCAACAGAAAATAAGATTTATGAGAGCTTTTCTGACATATAAGCAACATGTAAACATGATTGAGAATCGAACGGCGGCCATTGTTGTGGTGTAGGCGAGGATGGCGTCTGTAGGGACGGTCTCTCTACACTAACCTGCTTCTCACCGTACCCCTGGTAATATACCTGACAACCCTTGACACACCTAGTAATGGCCGAGAGGCTTGAATGATTGAATATTTTGTCTGGTATGTGGTAAACATGCTAAGCGAGTCCTACACTCGTCCATCCATTAAGTAGTGACACTTCCACTCGTCTGCAGCTCGTAATAGATCAGGGTATATACAGTGAGAGGTGGTCATCCCTGGGTATATACAGTGAGAGGTGGTCATCCCTGGGTATATACAGTGAGAGGTGGTCATCCCTGGGTATATACAGTGAGAGGTGGTCATCCCTGGGTATATACAGTGAGAGGTGGTCATCCCTGGGTATATACAGTGAGGGGTGGTCATCCCTGGGTATATACAGTGAGGGGTGGTCATCCCTGGTCATTCATTTTGATCTTCGACTCTCAGTCTGGTTAGCGGCTTGCTAAAAACTGAGTCATATTGGGACTTGAGTAGCTCACTCATTTCCTTGCTGTCATCTGTGTAGGACCCATCTTGTTTAAGTAGGGGCCCAATACTGGACGTTGTTCTCGACTTTGATTTGGCATAGGAGAAGAAATACTTTGGGTTTCTTTCGATTTCATTTATGGCTTTTAGTTCTTCCCGCGATTCCTGACTCCTATAAGATTCCTTTAGCTTAAGTTCGATGCTTGCTATTTCTCTGACCAGTGTCTCCCTACGTATTACAGATACATTGACCTCTTTTAGCCGCTCTGTTATTCTTTTCCTTCGCCTGTAAAGGGAGCGCATATCTCTTTCTATTTTACATCTACTCCTCCTTTTTCTTAGAGGAATAAGCCTTGTGCATACATCGAGTGCCACCGAGTTAATCTGTTCTAGGCATAAGTTGGGGTCTGTGTTGCTTAGTATATCTTCCCAGCTTATATCGGTTAGGACTTGGTTTACTTGGTCCCACTTTATGTTTTTGTTATTGAAGTTGAATTTGGTGAATGCTCCCTCGTGACTAATCTCATTATGTCGGTCTGGGGCTCCACGCATACATGTCTGAACCTCAATTATGTTGTGATCTGAGTATATTGTTTTTGACATGGTGACATTTCGTATCAGATCATCATTGTTAGTGAAGATGAGGTCTAGTGTATTCTCCAGTCTAGTAGGCTCTATTATTTGCTGGTTTAAATTGAGTTTTGTGCAGAGATTTAACAGCTCGTGTGAGTGTGAGTTTTCATCAGAGCTGCCTCCTGGTGTTATTACTGCAACAATATTATTTGTGGTCATCCCTGGGTATATACAGAGAGAGGTGGTCATCCCTGGGTATATACAGAGAGAGGTGGTCATCCCTGGGTATATACAGAGAGAGGTGGTCATCCCTGGGTATATATAGAGAGAGGTGGTCATCCCTGGGTATATATAGAGAGAGGTGGTCATCCCTGGGTATATACAGTGAGAGGTGGTCATCCCTGGGTATATACAGTGAGAGGTGGTCATCCCTGGGTATATACAGTGAGAGGTGGTCATCCTTGGGTATATACAGTGAGAGGTGGTCATCCCTGGGTATATACAGTGAGAGGTGGTCATCCCTGGGTATATACAGTGAGAGGTGGTCATCCCTGGGTATATACAGTGAGAGGTAGTCATCCCTGTGTATATACAGTGAGAGGTGGTCATCCCTGTGTATATACAGTGAGAGGTGGTCATCCCTGGGTATATACAGTGAGAGGCGGTCATCCCTGTGTATATACAGTGAGAGGTGGTCATCCCTGGGTATATACAGAGAGAGGTGGTCATCCCTGGGTATATACAGAGAGAGGTGGTCATCCCTGGGTATATACAGAGAGAGGTGGTCATCCCTGGGTATATACAGAGAGAGGTGGTCATCCTTGGGTATATACAGAGAGAGGTGGTCATCCCTGGGTATATACAGAGAGGGGTGGTCATCCCTGGGTATATACAGAGAGAGGTGGTCATCCCTGGGTATATACAGAGAGAGGTGGTCATCTCTGGGTATATACAGTGAGAGGTGGTCATCCCTGGGTATATACAGTGAGAGGTGGTCATCCCTGGGTATGTACAGTGAGAGGTGGTCATCCCTGGGTATGTACAGTGAGAGGTGGTCATCCCTGGGTTTATACAGTGAGAGGTGGTCATCCCTGGGTATATACAGTGAGAGGTGGTCATCCCTGGGTATATACAGTGAGAGGTGGTCATCCCTGGGTATATACAGTGAGAGGTGGTCATCCCTGGGTATATACAGTGAGAGGTGGTCATCCCTGGGTATATACAGTGAGAGGTGGTCATCCCTGGGTATATACAGTGAGAGGTGGTCATCCCTGGGTATATACAGTGAGAGGTGGTCATCCCTGGGTATATACAGTGAGAGGTGGTCATCCCTGGGTATATACAGTGAGAGGTGGTCATCCCTGGGTATATACAGTGAGAGGTGGTCATCCCTGGGTATATACAGTGAGAGGTGGTCATCTCTGGGTATATACAGAGAGAGGTGGTCATCCCTGGGTATATACAGTGAGAGGTGGTCATCCCTGGGTATATACAGTGAGAGGCGGTCATCCCAGGGTATACAGTGAGAGGCGGTCATCCCTGGGTATATACAGTGAGAGGCGGTCATCCCTGGGTATATACAGTGAGAGGCGGTCATCCCTGGGTATATACAGTGAGAGGCGGTCATCCCTGGGTATATACAGTGAGAGGCGGTCATCCCTGGGTATATACAGTGAGAGGCGGTCATCCCAGGGTATATACAGTGAGAGGCGGTCATCCCTGGGTATATACAGTGAGAGGCGGTCATCCCTGGGTATATACAGTGAGAGGCGGTCATCCCTGGGTATATACAGTGAGAGGCGGTCATCCCTGGGTATATACAGTGAGAGGCGGTCATCCCTGGGTATATACAGTGAGAGGCGGTCATCCCTGGGTATATACAGTGAGAGGGGCGTCATCCCTGGTATATACAGTGAGAGGCGGTCATCCCTGGGTATATACAGTGAGAGGCGGTCATCCCTGGGTATATTACCTGGAGTTTACCTGGAGAGAGTTCCGGGGGTCAACGCCCCCGCGGCCCGGTCTGAGACCAGGCCTCCTGGTGGATCAGAGCCTGATCAACCAGGCTGTTGCTGCTGGCTGCACGCAAACCAACATACGAGCCACAGCCCGGCTGATCCGGAACTGACTTTAGGTGCTTGTCCAGTGCCAGCTTGAAGACTGCCAGGGGTCTGTTGGTAATCCCCCTTATGTGTGCTGGGAGGCAGTTGAACAGTCTCGGGCCCCTGACACTTATTGTATGGTCTCTTAAACGTGCTAGTGACACCCCTGCTTTCATTGGGGGGATGTGTGCATCGTCTGCCAAGTCTTTTGCTTTCGTAGTTGGGGTGATTTTTGTGTGCAAGTTCGGTACTAGTCCCTCTAGGATTTTCCAGTGTATATAATCATTATCTCTCCCTCCTGCGTTCCAGGGAATACAGGTTTAGGAACCTCAAGCGCTCCCAATAATTGAGGTGTTTATCTCCGTTATGCGCGCCGTGAAAGTTCTCTGTACATTTTCTAGGTCGGCAATTTCACCTGCCTTGAAAGGTGCTGTTAGTGTGCAGCAATATTCCAGCCTAGATAGAACAAGTGACCTGAAGAGTGTCATCATGGGCTTGGCCTCCCTAGTTTTGAAGGTTCTCATTATCCATCCTGTCATTTTTCTAGCAGATGCGATTGATACAATGTTATGGTCCTTGAAGGTGAGATCCTCCGACATGATCACTCCCAGGTCTTTGACGTTGGTGTTTCGCTCTATATACAGTGAGAGGCGGTCATCCCTGGGTATATACAGTGAGAGGCGGTCATCCCTGGGTATATACAGTGAGAGGCGGTCATCCCTGGGTATATACAGTGAGAGGCGGTCATCCCTGGGTATATACAGTGAGAGGCGGTCATCCCTGGATATATAGTGAGAGGCGGTCATCCCTGGGTATATACAGTGAGAGGCGGTCATCCCTGGGTATATACAGTGAGAGGCGGTCATCCCTGGGTATATACAGTGAGAGGCGGTCATCCCTGGGTATATACAGTGAGAGGCGGTCATCTCTGGGTATATACAGTGAGAGGCGGTCATCCCTGGGTATATACAGTGAGAGGCGGTCATCCCTGGGTATATGCAGTGAGAGGCGGTCATCCCTGGGTATATGCAGTGAGAGCGGTCATCCCTGGGTATATACAGTGAGAGGCGGTCATCCCTGGGTATATACAGTGGGAGGAGGTCATCCCTGGGTATATACAGTGGGAGGAGGTCATCCCTGGGTATATACAGTGGGAGGCGGTCATCCCTGGGTATATACAGTGGGAGACGGTCATCCTTGTGTATATACAGTGGGAGGCGATCATCCCTGGGTATATACAGTGGAAGGTGATCATCCCTGGGAATATACAGTGAGAGGTGGTCGTCCTTGGGTATATACAGTGAGAGGTGGTCATCCTTGGGTATATGCAGTGAGGTGGTCATCCCTGGGTATATACAGTGAGAGGTGGTCATCCCTGGGTGTATACAGTGGGAGGTGGTCATCCCTGGGTGTATACAGTGGGAGGTGGTCATCCCTGGGTGTATACAGTGGGAGGTGGTCATCCCTGGGTGTATACAGTCGGAGGTGGTCATCCCTGGGTGTATACAGTGGGAGGTGGTCATCCGTGGGTGTATACAGTGGGAGGTGGTCATCCCTGGGTATATACAGTGGGAGGTGGTCATCCCTGGGTATATACAGTGGGAGGTGGTCATCTCTGGGTATATACAGTGGGAGGTGGTCATCCTTGGGTATATATAGTGAGAGGTGGTCATCCCTGGGTATATACAGTGAGAGGTGGTCATCCCTGGGTATACAGTGGGAGGTGGTCATCCTTGGGTATATACAGTGAGAGGTGGTCATCCCTGGGTATATACAGTGGGAGGTGGTCATCCCTGGGTATATACAGTGGGAGGTGGTCATCCCTGGGTATATACAGTGGGAGGTGGTCATCCCTGGGTATATACAGTGGGAGGTGGTCATCCCTGGGTATATACAGTGGGAGGTGGTCATCCCTGGGTATATACAGTGGGAGGTGGTCATCCCTGGTAAATACAGTGGGAGGTGATCATCCCTGGGTATATACAGTGAGAGGTGGTCATCCCTGGGTATATACAGTGGGAGGTGGTCATCCCAAGGTATATACAGTGGGAGGTGGTCATCCCTGGGTATATGCAGTGGGAGGTGGTCATCCCTGGGTATATGCAGTGGGAGGTGGTCATCCCTGGGTATATGCAGTGGGAGGTGGTCATCTCTGTGTATATATATGCTGGGTATGTATGCTGAGAATTTACTTTGGTGCTTGTTTTAAGAATTAAAGTATTCCTGACTGGTATGTACAGGTGACATCCTTATTAACCCTAGTGCAGTCAGTAAGTGCCTGGGGAAATCTCCAACATTAGCAAATTATCCAGGAGACAGGTGTGGTGACTTGGTTAGATTTAGCAGTGAGTTATCCATTAATAGAAATGCATTAATTATATTGCACTACACTATTATATATGTATTTCCTTCAGTACTGTGATACTGTGATTTGAAAAGAATAAATCATTTAAAACCTAGTCTAAAATATGAATTTTGTAAAAGGGACTTGGGTTGTTTAAGGTACCTTTTTTTGTATTAGAACTAAAGAATATATTGTTAGATATGGGTTCAACCATAATGTACCTAAATCATATTTTTACACATATAACCCGCACATAGAAGAATAAAACATATGGCTACATTTCGGTCCAACTAGGGTCATTAACTATTCACATGGTATTGTGAAGGGAAGGGAGCCAGTATATATACGAGGGGGGAGGGCTTGGAATAGTAGTACAATTGTAGTAGTGGTAATAGTATAAGTAGTGCAACAGTGGCAGAGGTGACACAGGAGTCAGAGTTATGTATGAAACTTTTTATGGCAAATAAAAGCTACATATGAAAGCCTTATAGGTTTGTAATAAAGTAATGCCAAAATTCATTTGAGTGCCTCGTTTTCCATTGGAGAAATGACATGTTTAGGAAACTTAGTGAAAGGGGTAAATGATTTGTACTGGAATAAGAGACTATCCAGGATACACAAGTATTGAATAGTGAAGTTCAACATTTGCTTACATCATATAATTACTTTAGTGATTTTAAACTTAGAGATCAAATTTGTTGTCATTTTTAGCCCAGGATAACCCAATGAAATCCATGGTTCATCAAGGATTATCAGGTTTATTTACACTGTGGTCTTTGAATCTTCTCCCTCAGGATGCAACCCACAACAATTGACTAACACCCACGTACCTACTTACTGTTGGGTGAACGAGGGCAGCAGGAGTATTGGAACATGCCCAGCATTTCAGTCATGCTGGAGAGCAATCCCCCAGTCACTCAGTGTGTAACCTGAGAATGCTATCAACTAAGCCATGAACACCCAAAATGTGCCACAAGCACCTGACCGAGCTACAAGCATCTTTATTGTTAGCCTTGCAGATCAAATTCATGTTTCATGGTGGATCATCATAATGCTCGGAATGCAATAGACCACTACTTTTTTTTGCACCTCCTACTGTATCTCTGCCTGCTCATGAATCATCATTTATATCCCGTATAGGTATCCCATGTTTAGTGCTTCTCATTGATTATACTAATATTAATAATAATAATAATAGGTATCCCATTGCTCTATCACTAGCACACTCGGCTCACACAGTGTGGTCTGGGGGTCAATCACCAATACAGCTGAAAAACATTAGGACATGTTTCCTTAACCCTTTGAGGGTATCGGCCGTACTAGTACGGCTTACGACCCAGGGTTTTTGACATACTAGTATGCCTAAACTCTAGCGCCCTCACATCTAGTGGGAGAAAGCTGGTAGGCCTACATATGAAAGAATGGGTCTACGTGGTCAGTGCACAGTATAAAAAAATCTTGCAACACACGGTGCATAATGAGAAAAAAAAATGACCGTTTTTTTTTTGGGGGGGAATAAAACAGTGACTTTGCACTGTATTTTTGTATGGTATTTATTGTTGTATTCTAGTTTTCTTGGTCTCATTTTATAGAATGGAAGACATTGCAGAAAATGAGATGATTTTGACTGGTTTTATTATGAAAAGTACCTTGAAATTGAGCTCAAAGTAGCAGAAATGTTCGATTTTTACCAGAGTTCAAAAGTAAACAAATCATGCCAAGCGTCCAACACGTCAGCTGGTGAGTCTAATATTGTTTCGCAAGTGCGCCAATATTATTTATACCATTTTTTACACTAATGCAGTGGTCTGCATAACAGTAAATCTTCTATTTTTTGTGAGAATAAAAATTCAAAGTGGAAAGCAAAAGAATGTAAGACGGGCCTTGAGACGTGACTAATGAACAGAGGAAATGTCATTTTAGTGCCAGGAATGTCTTTCTTGTTTATTCTGGACCCTATTCGGAAATTGGCATTTTTTTGAAATTTGTGTGAAATTGGCAAGATTGCTAAATTCTGACCACTGTACTGGATAGTTGAAATTGATAAATGGGTGTTTTTTTTGCACTCATTCGATAGAAAAAATGGAGTCCTAGCGAAATATTCATGTTTTTTGTTGACTATTACAGTGGAATTGGCCGAAAATGGATCTCAAAGTGGGCAAAATCGCCGAAACCGCTAAATTCGCAAGAGCATAATTCCATAAGTTTTCCATCAAATTTCAAACTTTTGGTGTCATTATGATCGGGAAAAGATTCTCTATCTTTTCATAAGAGAAAATTATTTTTTTTTTTTAAATTTGGCTGACCCTGAGAACGAGTCTCGGAGAGGGCCTGTTGACCCTCAAAGGGTTCACCCTTCAATAAAATGGTTACCTGGATGGTAGTCGACTGGGACTAATAAAATTGATCAAATTTGAAAGAAGTGTTTTGCATAACAAGGGGCTTTTTATATACATGTAGTACAGGTCGGCCGTCACTAATCCGGCAATCAGTTATCTCATTCCATCAGTAATCTGGCACTAATTTTGACTATAATAATTTCAAATTTCATCATTATACTGACTCGGAAATTATGCAGATGGTTGTAAATCCACAGCAGCAAGCCAATGGAGGAGAAAGCAGTGATGAAAATGAGGAAGATGTAGCAGAAAGTCTCTGTTGATAGGTTAATTAACCATTTGACTGTCGCAGCCCCAAATCCTGAAGTGTCTTCTGGTGTCGAAAATTTTTTGGGAAAAAAATTATTTTTTATTGTGAAATAATAGAGAATCTTTTCCCAATGGTAATGACACCAAAAGCACGAAATTTGATCGAAATATCAGTGCACTAGTGAAAGAATATTAGACTCCCCTTTGACATGTATTGGACGTGTGGTATGATTTGCTTACTCTTGAACATTGGTAAAAATCAATCATTTCCGCTACTTTGAGCTCAATTTCAAGGTCGTTTTCATCGTAAAAATAATCAAAATCATCGCTATTTCTGTAATATGTTTTCCATTCTATCAAGCCGTAATGGCTTGATAAAGCTCCTGGAGAGTGAAACGTTGCCACAATAAAATGTCACATTAGTTACTCTTGTGTCATTTTACCTAACATGTTGTTGGTAATTTTACCATCATTAATTTATTATTTATTATTATTATTATTATTATTATTATTATTATTATTATTATTATTATTACAGTGGAACCTCGGTTTTTGTATGCCCCAGTTTTCGTAGGATTCGGTTTTCGATTACTTTTTTCCTCAAAATTTTGTCCATTTTTGTACATCCGCTCAGTTTTCATAGTTGAAAATGGTCCGTACCAAATGCGTCCGTGTGACTCAGCCACTCGAGCGCCCACACAGAGCCTCCCATGCGTTCGTGACTTGGTTTGCCTTTGTTTCTCGTTGAGTGAGCATCACCCCGTGCATTCATCCGTAAGTCCATGGGGTTGGATGTGAGTGGCCAGGATGTGGAAGAGTTGGTGGATGACCACAGGGAAGAGCTAACCACTGAATAGCGGCAAGTCCTTCAACTGGAATAGCAACAGACTGCAGCTGAGGAAATTGCTTCAGAGGAGGAAGAGAGAGGGGAGAATGTGCCTTCTTCAATGATTAAGGACATGTATGCAAAGTGGAGTGAGTTGCAAAGTTTTGTGGAGAAATATCACCCTAACAGAGCTGTTGTAAACTGTGTCTGCAACATGGACTGGAGGAGAGAAAGATGCATGATAATATGTACCTGGAAAGTACTCAAGGGCCTGGTCCCAAATCTACACACTGCCATAACTATTCAACAGACTATTCAACATCTTACCAGAAGATATCAGAAACACAGCTGGGACAAGTGTAGAAGCCTTCAAGAGGAAACTGTACAAGTATCTTCACCAAGTGCCAGATCAACCAGGCTGTGATGGATATGTGGGGCAGCAGACCTCCAGCAGCAACAGCCTGGTTGACCAGGCAAGCACCAGACGAGCCTGGCCCATGGCCGGGCTCAGAGAGTAGATTAACTCTTGAAACTCTTCAAAGGTAACATGTTCAATGACAGTGCCTTGTCCCATTTTAAGCAAATCTTAGAGATGCCAGAAACAGACCTCTCTGGGCAGATTTTTTGTGATGCAGGGGTACAATGACTCTCAAGCTGGTCCTAGTGCCAGTAAAAGACAAAGAAGGGAAGTAACCCCGGACAGGGCCTTGATACCTGAAGTCCTTATGGAAGGGGATTCCCCTTCCAAACACTAACCTCTCCTCCCTCTCCCCTTCTCGCCGTCTTCCATACGCTAACAAGAGTCTTCACTAAAGGTAAAGGGGATGTTAAATGTTCATTTATCCATTTCATTAGTCATTTATATATATTTCTCATTGTTTTCTGTATGTTATACTATAGTTATTCTCAATAAAATATAATTTTTGTTAATATTTTTGGATGTCTTGAACGGATTAATTGGATTTACATTATTTCTTATGGGAAATAATGCTTCAGTTTTCGTATGATTCGGTTTTCATCAGACTTTTTGAATGGATTAATCATGAAAACCGAGGTTCCCCTGTATTTTTATTATTACTTATTATCTATTTCTGTCTTTCGCTCCAGAGGTTCGCCACCTTTCTTGGCGACTCTGCCTGTGCTCCAACATGGTCAATCATTGTGGCGGTGCAGGCAGGCCAATTCCCCTCCCACGTGTCTCGGGTCTCCATCATCAGTTGCCTCGTGGAGGTGTACCATATAATTAATCTCCCATACTGTACCATATGATTACTCGATATTACCCGTTGTCATGTCTAGATATTAATCATAGCATCAGAAAGAAAATTTAGTATAGAAGTAGGTGCTAAAAGTTCAGGCATGAAATTATGCCTCTGTTGAAGAAAATAGAGGTAGTGCACATGTGGTTGATGCAGCCAAGGCCTGTGGAATGGGGGAACTGACAGATATTTCAATTTGAGACAAAAAGAGCTTATGTGATAAGTAACTCAAATTGTGATCTGTTGGAAAAATTGGAAAAACAGTCACTACAGTTAAATAAAACTGAAAAACTGCTGAGTGATGGGATTCAGGAGAAAACAAAGAAACATGCACCATTTAATTTCCTTGTGATCTGTGGGAAAGCTTTATAAGAACATAAGAAAGAACACTGCAACAGGCCTACTGACCCATGCGGAGCAGGTCCATGGCCCCCCCCCCCCCCCCCCCCCCCCCCCCCCCCCCCCCCCGGATTAGACCAATGACCCACTCCCCAGATTATCCCAATGACCCACCCAGTCTGGTCATCCCCACTCAAGGATGAGCACTGTACCAGACCCAGCAGCACAAGCTAGTCAGGTCCAACTCACACCTGCCCACACCCACTCATGTATTTATCTAACCTATTTTTAAAACTACACAACGTTTTAGCTTGAATAACTGTACTCGGGAGTTTGTTCCACTCATCCACGACTCTATTACCAAACCAGTACTTTCCTATATCCTTCCTGAGTCTGAATTTTTCCAACTTGAAACCATTGCTGTGAGTCCTGTCTTGGCTGGAAATTTTCAGCACGCTATTTACATCCCCTTTATTTATTCCTGTTTTCCATTTATACACCTCAATCACATCCCCCCTACTTCTACGCCTTTCGAGAGAGTGCAGATTCAGGGCCCTCATTCTATCCTCATATGGAAGATTTCTGATACATGGGATCATCTTTGTCATCCTCCTCTGTACGTTTTCCAGAGCATTTATATCCATTCTGTAATATGGTGACCAGAACTGAGCAGCATAGTCTAAATGAGGCCTAACCAAGGATATATAGAGTTGAAGAACAACCTGAGGACTTCTATTATTTATACTTCTAAATATGAAGCCAAGAATTCTGTTAGCTTTATTGCGAACACTAATGCACTGTTGTCTTGGTTTTAGATTACTGCTAACCAGAACTCCTAAATCCTTTTCGCAATCAGTAGTATTAAAATCTACATTATTTAGTTTATATGTGGCATGGTTATTTAACTGTCCAACATTTAGAACTTTGCATTTGTCAATATTAAACTGCATCTGCCACTTCTCCGACCATTGCATCAGTCTATTCAAATCATCCTGGAGTGCTCTAGTGTCCTCATTAGAATGAATTGGACAGCCTATTTTGGTGTCATCAGCAAATTTGCTTATGTTGCTATTTATTCCCTCATCTATGTCGTTTATGTAAATTGTGAACAACAACGGGCCCAACACTGACCCCTGAGGAACACCGCTTGTGACGTACCCCCATTCTGATTTCTCCCCATTTATGCAAACTCTGCTGCCTATTATTGTACTATAAACAGCGTTTGAGCAGGAAGGAAAGCCTGTAAGCTAGTGTACATTTAGTCATGAATGGTTTAATCATTTTAGAGCTCACAGTAAGTTTCATAACATAAAGTTGAGTGCTGTGAGTGCCTCTGCTGATGTCAAGCCACTTAAGCAACAACAATAAGAATTTAACCCTTTGAGGGTCCGTCTCGTAGATCTACGGCTTTACGTTCAGGGTCCAAACCGTAGATCTACGTCATGAGCTAAGCTCACTCTGATAAACTGTGAGTGGTACATTTGGGCCTAGATATGAGAGAATACATCTATGTGGTATGTGTGCACCACATAAAACAGATCCTGCAGCACACTGTGTATAATGAGAGAAAAAGAAACTGAAATCATGATTTTTCGATTAAAACAGCGACTTTGCAGTGTTTATACGTATGTTTTTTATAGTTGTACAGTGGACCCCCGGTTAACGATATTTTTTCACTCCAGAAGTATGTTCAGGTGCCAGTACTGATCGAATTTGTTCCCATAAGGAATATTGTGAAGTAGATTAGTCCATTTCAGACCCCCAAACATACACGTACAAACGCACTTACATAAATACATGTACACTTACATAATTGGTCGCATTCGGAGGTGATCGTTATGCGGGGGTCCACTGTATTTGCGATTTCTTGGTCTCATTTGATAGAATGGAAGACATATTACAGAAATAGAGATGATTTTGATTGGTTTTAGCACTGGAAATGGCTTGAAACTGAGCTCAAATTAGCAGAAATGTTAAATTTTTGCCGATATTCAAGAGTAAACACACGACCTCACACGTTTAATACACGCCAACTGGTGGGTCTAATATACATTCACAAATATGGTGATGATATTTATACAATTATTACAGTATTGCATAACAGTAAATCTTCTATTTTTTGGTGTGAATAAAAATTCATTATGTGAATAAAAAATCACTTTTAATTTTCCAGAAGAAAATTAAAAGAGGATACAGGAAAGAGTAAGGTTATGAGGATAACAAAAAGATTAGGTGATGAAAGATTGGATATCAGATTGGAGGGAGAGAGTATGGAGGAGATGAATGTATTCAGATATTTGGGAGTGGACGTGTCAGCGGATGGGTCTATGAAAGATGAGGTGAATCATAGAATTGATGAGGGGAAAAGGGTGAGTGGTGCACTTAGGAGTCTGTGGAGACAAAGAACTTTGTCCTTGGAGGCAAAGAGGGGAATGTATGAGAGTATAGTTTTATCAACGCTCTTATATGGGTGTGAAGCATGGGTGATGAATGTTGCAGCGAGGAGAAGGCTGGATGCCGTGGAGATATCATGTCTGAGGGCAATGTGTGGTGTGAATATAATGCAGAGAATTCGTAGTTTGGAAGTTAGGAGGAGATGCGGGATTACAAAAACTGTTGTCCAGAGGGCTGAGGAAGGGTTGTTGAGGTGGTTCGGACATGTAGAGAGAATGGAGCGATACAGAGTGACTTCAAGAGTGTATCAGTCTGTAGTGGAAGGAAGGCGGGGTAGGGGTCGGCCTAGGAAAGGTTGGAGGGAGGGGGTAAAGGAGGTTTTGTGTGCGAGGGGCTTGGACTTCCAGCAGGCATGCGTGAGCGTGTTTGATAGGAGTGAATGGAGACAAATGGTTTTTAATACTTGACGTGCTGTTGGAGTGTGAGCAAAGTAACATTTATGAAGGGGTTCAGGGAAACCGGCAGGCCGGACTTGAGTCCTGGAGATGGGAAGTACAGTGTCTGCACTCTTAAGGAGGGGTGTTAATGTTGCAGTTTAAAAACTGTAGTGTAAAGCACCCTTCTGGCAAGACAGTGATGGAGTGAATGATGGTGAAAGTTTTTCTTTTTCGGGCCACCCTGCCTTGGTGGGAATTGGCCAGTGTGATAATAAAAACATAAATAAAAAATCAAAATGGAATTTATTTGTAAAGCCTCAAAACGTAACTAATGAACAGAGGAAATGTTAGTTTAGTTCCAGGAATACTTACATTGTTTATTCTGGACCCTATTTTGAAATTGGAATATTTTGAACTTTGTGTTAAATTGGCCAAATTAACAATTTCTGATCACTTTAATTTGTAGTTGAAACAGTTGACTTGGCGATTTCTTGTGCTCACTCGATAGAATAGAAGTAATACTAGTGAAATAGCTAAGAATTTGGTCGGCTGGAATAATGTAATTGGCCTAAAATGGGAGTCAAAGTCGGCAAAATCGCCGATTCGTAAATATCGCTGACACATCAAAATTTGCGAGAGGATAATTTCGCCAATTTTCCATCAAATTTCGTACTTTTTGTTTTATTACCTTCACAAAAAGATTCTCTACCATTTCATAAGAAAAAATAACAAATTTTTTTTTTTTAAATTCTTGGACACTGGGGCACCACTTCAGATTTGGGCCTTGGACCCTGAAGGGGTTAAGGTAAGTGTATTCTTATTGCTTAGTCTTATTAGGTTATGCTGGGTTCAATCATCCAGTATCATATTATAATAATATGCTTTAATGTTCCTGTAACATCCACATACTTTTAAAATTATTGTACAATACTTAGATTATTATTTTAGGGGAATTTTGTACAGTGTTTAAAAGAAAAGTTGTTTGACTTTTTTTGGAGGTGGCATGCAGCATAACCTATTTTTTTCCATAATTTGTTAATAAGTAAATTTACTTAAGTACGTACAGGTACACATTAGTATAATTATTATACATAGTAACTTGTGTGTAAATTACCTAGGATAACCCCAAAAAAAGTCAGTGACATTTCCACTGGGGTCCTTGTTCACTCCACCCATTGCATTTTCATGCATAGCTCTATTTTCTGCAACATAACTATCATGAAAGGTGGTTGTCTACTGTACTTTAAAGAGGTCATCTTAAAAGTTCTTAATTTTTAATTTTTCTTTTAGTTTCTAGATGTGAGAAACCATGGCGTCTGATGAAAAGATACTGGAGGAGGTTGGGGAATCCTCCCATGATACTCCCCAAGCCATTACCATTACTATCATGGATCCCTCAGCCTTGGAAACTGCCCCTCTCGATTCATCCTTGGTGACATCAGTGCAAACCCACGATACTAGTCATGGTACGAGTACCCTCTTAATGGTTCCTGGAGGAGGACAAACGAGCATTAGTGTCAAACACAGTGCAAAGGATATCATACAGACTGTGACTGAAACACACATGGGACCGCGTGAGTTGCCTGTGATATCAAATATTTCTAACCCTGATGAAGAAACTAGTGAAGAGAGTACTATACATGTGACAAAGACTAATGAATTCGTTGATGAAAGGGAAGGTGAGGGAGTGGGTGATGAGGATGGAGAGGAAGCGGATGAGCCTGTGGAGCAACATTGTTTAATATGTAATATAGCTCTGCCATCAGACCAATCGAAAGAATCTGTTCCTGTTTTCAAAACACAAACGACAACGACACACAGAAAAATATCAGTCTTTCTTGGAACACTAATTGGACAGAAGCTTACTTCACGGAAGGTAAGTTTATTTTTCGTTTGATTCTCTGTGCATATACAGTTAAACTCTTGAATTTACAAGGTTTCTGATTTATAGAATTTGACTATCCAGAGGTTTTATTAATACAGTGGAACCTCTACTTACGAGTTTAATCTGTTCCATGACCTTGCTTGCATCTTGATTTGCTTGTTTGCAGTCAATTTTCCTCATTTAAATTAGCTGAAATGAAATTAATCCATTCCCGTGGAATTCCAGGCATGACAAAATTCTTCAATAATTTCCCTAATATAAACTATGGCTTATTTATCTATCACAATTCGTCTAATATGACATAATAAACAGTATTAATAACATAGAAAAATTATATATGTACTAGAATGAATGAGATATTACGTATGTGAGTTGTGTTAGTGGAGGCGGCACAGCGACTTTTGTTGCTCTTGTTGTTGGGGTGTATAGGGCCACCACGGTGGCCATTCCTACATACCTTCCCATGCTTCTATTATAACAGAAAATGGAGTGTTTGTAAGGCAAACTCCATTAGGTCACTGCGTACATAGTAGTTTCATAAGCAAAACAATAATAATAATAATGTAAAGAAATTATGTAGTAATACAGCATTTACCTTGGAGATGGAAAAGAGATGCTGGGCACATCGGTGTATGCTAAATTATATGTAGTACCTACATATTGTTACAGTGGTCCCTCGCTTTTTGTAGTTCTCGGCAATCGTAAATTTCGCCAATCATAGGGGTATTTTCGTATAAACATGGACTCGCTTTTCATAGGTTGACTCGCGAATAGTAGTTCGTCCGGGACGCGTACGCACGGTGTGAGCCGGGGCCGCCTCCCTACCCAGCCAGTCTGGCATTGTTTACCAGTGAGTGAAGGTCCCCTCAAGTGCTCCTATGAAATATTTCATAATATTCCACTCATTTTAGTGCTTGCAATTACTAAATAAGCTACCATGGCTCCAAAGAAAGCTCCTAGTGCCAAGCCTGTGGTAAAGAAGGTGAGAAATATATACAGTGACAAAGTCTTGGGCCATTTTAGGGAAGTGTTAAAGAGACGCCAGAAACAGAGCTCTCTCCACAGTTACTTTGCGAGACAGGACTAGAGTGACTCTCAAGGTGGTCCTAGTGGCATTAAGAAACAGAGAAGAGAAGCAACCCCAGAGAAGCAATTGGTACCTGAGGTGTTGCTGGAAGGGGATATCCCTTCCAAACTGTAAAGTATCCAATCTCTCTCCTCCAGTCTCCCATACACTAAGAAGAATCTCCAATAAAGGTAAGTGTTATGCTGTTAATGTTTCATTCAGCATTTCCCATTGTATTGTTTATGTACTATACAGTATGTATATTTCATGTAAAAAATTTTTTTGTTTTAATACTTCTGGGTGTCAGGAACGGATTAATTGTATTTACATTATTTCTCATGGGGAAAATTGATTCGCAAATCATAAATTTCGTTTATAGTAGCTCCTCCAGGAACGGATTAATTACGAAAAACGAGGGACCACTGTATTATAATTATCGTTATAGTAGTATTACATATTATTGTATTATTATTATACGTATTATTTTATTATTATTATTATTATCCCTTTCAGGGTCCAGAGGCCAAATTTCTAAGTGCGCACCAGGGTCCAAAAATTTTCAAAAAATAATTTTGTTATTTTTTCTTATGAAATGGTAGAAAATCTTTTTCTAAAGGTAATAAAACAAAAAGTACGAAATTTGATGGAAAATTGACGAAATTATGTTCTCACTAATTTTGATGTGTCGGCAATATTTACGCAGTGGCGATTTTGCCGACTTTGACTCCCATTTTAGGCCTATTACATTATTCCAGTTGACTAAATTCTTAGCTATTTCACTAGTATTACTTCTATTCTATCGATTGAGCACAAGAAATCGCCAAGTCATCTGTTTCAACTACAAAATAAAGTGTTTGGAAATTGGTAATTTGGCCAAGTTAATGCAAAGTTCAAAATGTTATAATTTGAAAATAGGGTCCAGAATAAACAATGCAGGCATTTCTGGCACTAAACTACCATTTCCTCTGTTCATTAGTTATGTTTTCATGCTTTACAAATGAATTTCATTTTGATTTTTTATTCGCATAATGAATTTTTATTCAAACCAAAAAATAGAAGATTTACTGTTATGCAATATTGTAATAATTGTATAAATAATATCAGCACATTTGTGAACGTATATTAGACCCACCAACTGGTGTGTATTAGATGTGTGAGGTCATTTGTTTACTCTTCAACATCAGCAAAAATTGAACATTTCTGCTATTTTGAGCTCGGTTTCAAGCAATTTCCATTACTAAAACCAATCAAAATCTTCTCTATTTCTGTAATATATCTTCCATTCTATCAAATGAGACCAAGAAATCACAAATACAACTATAAAAAAACATACGAAAAAACACTGTAAAGTCGCTGTTTTAATAAAAAATTTGTCTCGATTTTTCCTCTCACGCACTGTTGCAGGATTTGTTTTGTGTGTTGCACACATACCACATAGATGTATTCTCTCATATCTAGGCCCAAATTTACTGCTCACAGCTTAGCTGAGCTCATGGCATAGATCTACGGTTTGGACCCTCAACGTATAGCCGTAGATCTACGGCACAGACCCTGAAAGGGTTATTATTGTTATATGTATTATTATTACTATTATTACATATTATTATTATTAATTAGTACATAGGTATTCTTATAATAACTCCTGCTTACCATTTGGAATTTTTATTCACACAAAAAATAGAAGATTTACTGTTATGCAGACTACTGCATTATTGTAATAATTGTATAAATAATTTCAACCCATTTGTGACTGCATATGAGACTGGCCATTTGGACACACATTGGACAATGACATCATTTGTTTGCTCTTGAACATTGGCAAAAACCTAGCATTTCTGCAACTTTGAGCTCAATTTCAAGTTACTTTTCATTGTGAAAGCAATTAAAATCATATCTATTTCTGTAATATACAGTGGTTCCTCGTTTATCGTCGTTAATCCGTTCATGGAAGTGCGACAGTTATTGAAAAAGACGATTTTCGAATCAATTTTCCCCATAAGAAATAATATTAATACAATTAATCCGTTCCTGACACCCATGAAATATAGATATAGTACATAAACAATACAATGGGACATGATGAATGAAGCATTAACAGCATAACACTTGCCTTTACTGGTGATTCTTCTTAGTGTATGGAAGACTGGAGGAGGAGAGAGATTGGATTAGTTACTGTTTGGAAGGGGAATCCCCTTCCATCAACACCTTAGGTACCAAGTCCTTTTCTGGGGTTACTTCTCTTCTCTGTTTCTTAATGCCACTAGGAGCAGCTTGAGTCACTGGAGTCCTGTCTCACAAAAAGTGTCCAGAGAGCTCTGTTTCTGGCATTTCTTTAAAACTTCCCTGAAATGGGCCAAGACTGTCACTGTACAAGTTGCTGATATAGCTTGCAACATCCTTCTCAGGGTGATGTTTCTCCATAAATCTTTCCATCCTACCCCACATTTCCAAAATCTCCTTAATTTCTGAAGAAGGCACCTTCTTCCATCTCTCTTCCTCCTCTGCAGCAAGATTCTGAGCTGCGATCTGTTGCTGTTCCTGCTAAAGCTCTTGCAGCTCCTCAGTGGTTAGCTCTTCATTGTGGTCCTCCACCAACTCTTCCACATCCTCTAAACTCACATCCAACCCCATGGAACTCCCAGTGCCACAGTAGAGTTCACAACTGACATAGGCTCATCAGGGTCAGCCACAAACCTTTCAAAATCCCTCTTGTGGACACAATCTGGTCACAATTTTCTCCAAGCAGAGTTCAAAGTCCTGGTAGTCACTCCCTCCCAAGCCTTACCTATAAAGCTTATGCAATGGAGGATACTGAAGTGTTCTTTCCAAAACTCTCTTAGAGTCAAATGAGTGTCTGAGGTCACATTAAAGCACCTTTGAAACATTGCTTTTGTGTAGAGTGTTTTAAAGTTTGAAATGCCCTGCTGGTCCATGGGCTGGAGGAGAGGCGTGGTATTTGGGGGCAAGAACTTTACTGTGATGAACCCAAACTTCTGCAGAATTAGGTCATCCAAGTTTGGAGGATGAGCAGGTGCATTGTCCATTACTAGGAGGCGCTTGAGATCCAATTTCTTTACCAGGAGGTAATTCTTCACACTAGGGCCAAACACTTCATTGAACCATTCGACGAAAATTTCCCTCGTGACCCATGCCTTATTATTAGATCTCCAAAACACACACAATTACTCTTCATAACATTGTTTTTTTTTTTTTTTGAACACTTTGGGATTTTCAGAATGGTACACTAGTAACGGCTTCACTTTGAAATCCCCACTAGCATTAGCACAGAACATGAGTGTCAGCCTGTCTTTCATAGGCTTGTGTCCTGGCAGTCCCTTTTCCTCCTGAGTAATGTAGGTCCTCTTTGGCATTTTCTTCCAAAAGAGGCCTGTTTTGTCACAATTGAACACTTGTTCAGGTTTCAGTCCTTCAGCCTCTATGTACTCCTTGAATTCACTTATGAATTTTGTAGCTGCAATTTTGTCCGAACTGGCAGCCTCACCATGCCTTATCACACTGTGTATGCCACTACGGTTCTTAAATCTCTCAAACCATCCTTTGCTGGCCTTAAATTCACAAGTATCAGTACTCGTTGCAGGCAATTTCTTTACCAGATCGTCATGCAACTGCCTAGCCTTTTCACAAATAATTGACGTCATAAAACTATTTCCTGCTAATTGTTTCTCGTTTATCCACGCCAATAATAACTTCTCTACCTCTTCGAGTACTGGTGATCTCATTTTTGTCAGCATATTTAACCCCTTTGCAACAACAGCTTCCTTGATTTCCTTTTTCTTGGCCATGATGGAAGATATGGTTGTACAGGATTTGTTATATATCCTGGCCAGTTCAGCCACACGTGTGCCACTTTCATATTGCTTAATGATGTTTTTCTTAAATTCAGTCGCATTTCTCACCTTTACCAAAGGCTTGGCACTAGGAGCTTTCTTTGGAGCCATGGTAGCTGATTTAGCACTTGCAAGCACTAAAATGAATGGAATATTATGAAATATTTTGTATGAACAAGTGAGGGGACCGTCGCTCACTGGTAAACAATGGCACACTGGCTGGGAACTGAGGCCGATGTGGCTCAGAGCCGTAAGTACATTCCAGGACGAACAATGATTAGTGAGTCGACCGACCATTTGCGAGCCAATGTTTGTACTAAAATAGCGCGACAATTTCCGAAAAGGACGACTATTGAACCCAACTATTATTGAGGGAACACTGTATCTTCCATTCTATCAAATGAGACAAAAAAAAAAAAACGAGAATACAACCATAAAAACCATATGAAAATACAGTGGACCCCCGCCTTATGAACGCATCGCGTTACGTTAATTCCGCCATACGAAGCATTTGAACGCAAAAATTTTGCCATGCCTCACAATAAAAAACTTGCCTTACGTGATTCGTCTGGGACGCATCCCACGTGTGGCCTCAGTGCCAGTGTTTACAAGCCAGCCAGGGCGGTCGCATCTACGCATACATTCAGTACATTTCACATTATCCCAGTGTTTTTAGTGCTTGTAACTGCAAAATAAGTCACCATGGACCCCAAGAAAGCTTCTAGTGCCATCCCTGTGGTAAAAAGGGCAAGAATTAGTATGGAATTGAAAAAAGAGATTAAGGAAATGTGTGCAAATTGGGTTGAACTGAACCTTTACGGATGAAAATCACCCTGACACAGCTACTGCAAGCTGTGTTGGCAACCTGTACAATGACAATGTTATGGCCCATTTTAGGAAAGTCTTAAAGGAACAGGAGGTACAGAGCTCTATGGACAGATTTGTTGTGCGACAGAGGTCCAGTGACTCAAGCTGGTCCTAGTGGCATTGAAAGAAGAAGGGAAGTAACCCTGGAAAAGGACTTGCTACCTCAAGTCCTAATGGAAGGGGATTCCCCTTCTAAACAATAACTTCCACACACTCCCCTCCTCCCATCCCATCAGTCATCACCAGATCTTCAATAAAGTAAGCGTCATGTATTCCATTCTTAGTAGAGTAGTAATTGTGCACGTCTTCTTCAGTTTGTGTGTATTAAAATTAATATTTCATGTGGTAAATTTTTTTTTTTTTCATACTTTGGGGTGTCAGGAACAGATTAATTTGATTTCCATTATTTCTTATGGGGAAAATTAATTTGGCTAACGATAATTTCGGCTTATGATGAGCTCTCAGGAACGGCTTAATATCGTCAGGCGGGGCTCCACTGTATACTGCTAAGGGACGGATAATGGCTGGGAAATGAACTCCGTTATTTATGGTCCGATTTCTTTCAATTTTGGTGTGCGTTAAGAAGCATCTTTCCATCATACATTGCCTAAGTTTCAATAAGATAGTCCAACAAACAAATGAGATCCAATTCCCTAGATCAAGAGCAAGAGCCCCTCACCAGCGTCAAGGAACCTTGAGGCCTGCTCGCATCTGGAAATTTCGCTCACGTCTGGAAGCAAAAATTTGACCTAGCGACTACTCGTACAATGGACCCCCGCCTTACAATATTAATCAGTTCCTGAGAGCTCATCGTAAGCCGAAATTATCGTTAGCCAAATTAATTTTCCCCATAAGAAATAATGGAAATCAAATTAATCCGTGCAGGACACCCCAAATTGTGAATTTTTTTTTTTTATACCACATGAAATATTAATTTTAATACAGTGGACCCCCGCATAATGATCACCTCCGAATGCGACCAATTATGTAAGTGTATTTATGTAAGTGCATTTGTACGTGTATGTTTGGGGGTCTGAAATGGACTAATCTACTTCACAATATTCCTTATGGGAACAAATTCGGTCAGTACTGGCACCTGAACATACTTCTGGAGTGAAAAAATATCGTTAACCGGGGGTCCACTGTACACACAAACTGAAGAATACATGCACAATTACTACTCTACTAAGAAAAGAATACATGACACTTACCTTGATTGAAGATCTGGTGGTGATTGATGGGATGGGAGAAGGGGAGAGTGTGGAAGTTATTGTTTAGAAGGGGAATCCCCTTCCATTAGGACTTGAGGTAGCAAGTCCTTTTCTGGGGTTTATTTCCCTTCTTTTAATGCCACTAGGACCAGCTTGAGAGTCACTGGACCTCTGTCGCACAACAAATCTGTCCATAGAGGTCTGTACCTCCCGTTCCTTTAAGATTTGCCTAAAATGGGCCACAACATTGTCATTGTAATAGTCACCAGCACGGCTTGCAGTAGCTGTGTCAGGGTGATTTTCATCCATAAAAGTTTGCAGTTCAACCCACTTTGCACACATTTCCTTAATCTTTGAAGTAGCACAATGGATTCCACAACTGGCACAGGCTTCTCAGGGTTAGCCCCAAACCCTTCAAAATCTTTCTTAATTTCCATTCTAATTCTCACCCTTTTTACCACAGGGTTGGCACTAGAAGCTTTCTTGGGGTCCAAGGTGATTTATTTTGCAGTTACAAGCACAAAAAACACTATGATAAGGTGAAATGTACCGAATGTATGTATGGATGCGACCGCACTGGCTGGCTTGTAAACACTGGCACCCACGGGACAGCTGAGGCCACACGTGGGACGCGTCCCGGACGAATCACGTAAGGCGAGGCAAAATTTTTGCGTTCAAATGCTTCATATGGCGGATTTAACGTAATGCGATGCGTTCGTAAGGTGGGGGTCCACTGTATCTGGAAAAACTCGCATGTGGATGCACTCCTAAGTAGAGATTCCACTGTATTAGGTAAAAGGACACATATGCAATTAATGTGACATTTTAATATGACATTTTGCTTTCTAGAAGCTTTGTCAATACAAGAACACAGAAGGTATATACATGTATAGGTACCACACAAGGTACTGCAGTAGGTCTACTGGTCTACTGCAGTGGAGGCAATTCTTGGTTGCTATGTGATAGCAGGGTTTATTATTTTCAGTTGAATTCTTGCTAATACCTCAAAAATGAGGAAGCTACGTTTTTATTGTTTAATGGTGTCGAAAATGGCAGTTAAAGATGATTCAAGGCAGAAAATAGAACTGATCAACTCATGTTTACACATTCCCGTGCAGAGGTATACATTGGTGAAACAGCATGTATCCTATAAACACATTTTGGTGAACCCATCAATACATGCAGAAATGACAACTTGAACATTGCATGTGTACAATACAGGAACTTCTCCAACCATTTAATTAATGAGACTCAGTGATGCCCACCTAGTGATCAAAGAAGCAAATTTTCACAGATGTAAATGTCTTGAACCAAATTTTATTTGCCATTTTTGGTATCTTTGAACAAAATAAAGGTAGCTTCTTCATTTCTGAGGTATAAGCAAGAATTCTGCTGAAAGGAATACGTACACCATGCCATCACATAACGACGACTCATGTTGCTACTGCTGCCACTGCTGCTGTTGCCACTGCCACCACTGCTGTTGATGCCACTGCCACCCATGCCCCACTATTACTGCTGTCTACAACATAGGCCAGTAGGCCTACTGAGTTGTGCTCTTTCACATATGGTACCTGACCATACCACGGGCGGGGATAGAACCCGCGATCAGAGAATCTCAAAACTCCAGACCATCGCGTTAGCCACCGGTTCAGTGGCTGATGCAATGGTCTGGAGTTTTGAGACTCTGATCACGGGTTCTATCCCTGCTCATGGTATGGCTTGTTTGCAATCATGTCATTATGATTTCGTGAGTCATATGTGTCCTTGTATTGTTCGTAACAACTTTACAAAGCTCCAGGAGAGCAAAACACTGCAACAATAAAATGTCATATTAATTGCACATGTGTTCTTTTACCTAATATATTGTTGGTAATTCTACTATTATTACTAGTTTTGTTGATTGGCAGTCCACAAATAGATTTGAGTATTCAACATCCTGATCTCTGTTGTATTACATTAACTGTCTGGCTGATCAGGAATTTTTTGAAAGAACTTAAAACTTCTTTCTCGAAGACATGGGCAGTTCTGTATGATCCATATAAATTTAATGCTTATTTCTAATGTAATAATTATGGATGAGACTACCAAATTTTTTGCCAATACCAGTACTCGGTTTTAGGCTGATGTTGATATCAAAATTAGCCGATACCCACAAGTACTGATACTGATGCCACCAAAATTGGTCAGTGCTCACTGGTATCATTACTTTGGCACACTCCTGTTAATAACAATAGTAATTGTTTAAGAATTTCCTGCTATCTATTTATAGTTTTGTTATTAATTCCTTTTGTATTTGAGCTATTTTTGCATATTTAGCATATTAATTGGGTATTTGCACTTCATGAATACTCTCTGCATATTTTCAGAGGTTGCAGTTTTTTTGCAGCCTTAATTTAGGTTTATACATCATATAATAATGCACAAAAACCCACATATAAGAGAGAGAAGCTTATGATGACGTTTTGGTCCAACTTGGACCATTTACAAAGTCACACTGCGTGACTGCAAATGGTCCTAGTCGGGCCGAAATGTCATTGTAAGCTTCTCTCTCCTATGTGCAGGTTATTTGTGTATTGTTCCAGCCACGGTATTGTCTCTGTTATTTATAATAACAGTAGTTTAATATTATAGAGTATAAATGCATGAAGTATTGTTAACATTGACTTAGCATCTCATGCTCAAAATTCTTTACACAGATAACCCACATATAGGAGAGAGAAACTTACGACGACATTTCAGTCTGACTTAACCCATTTGTTCTCAGAATTCTTATAATAATACTTCTCAACTTGTCCACAAGTGTGGAGTTCTTGGCAGAGTTCACAGAGTTATTATATACGTACTTATTTTTTTGTCCCATAAAGCCTGCGTTATAACAAAAGTTTGTGTAAAAATGCATCTTTGATACCTTTGAAGAATTTCGAGAGTATATCTACTCTCTGAGCCTGGCCCATGGCCAGGCTCATCTGGTGCTTGCCTGGTCAACCAGGCTGTTGCTGCTGGAGGCCCGCTGCCCCACGTATCCATCACAGCCTGGTTGATCTGGCACCTGGTGAAGATACTTGTCTTGACAAGAACATTGCTAGAGACTTATTTTATTTCAGAAATTTACAACAGTAATTGTCAAACTTATTATACTTCTCATTGTCACTTAGTTTGTGACATGACATATGAGTTTGTTATTTAAAGTTAGTGGGGATGTTAAAGAATATGTGTAAGAGAGAGAGAGTGGGAGTGAGAGTGAGAGTGAGTGAGAGTGAGTGAGAGTGAGTGAGAGTGAGTGAGAGTGAGTGAGAGTGAGTGAGAGTGAGTGAGAGTGAGTGAGAGTGAGTGAGAGTGATGAGAGTGAGTGAGAGTGAGTGAGAGTGAGTGAGAGTGAGTGAGAGTGAGTGAGAGTGAGTGTGAGTGAGTGTGAGTGAGAGTGAGTGAGAGTGAGTGAGAGTGAGTGAGAGTGAGTGAGAGTGAGTGAGAGTGAGTGAGAGTGAGTGAGAGTGAGTGAGAGTGAGTGAGAGTGAGTGAGAGTGAGTGAGAGTGAGTGAGAGTGAGAGTGAGAGTGAGTGAGAGTGAGTGAGAGTGAGTGAGAGTGAGAGTGAGTGAGTGAGAGTGAGTGAGTGAGAGTGAGTGAGTGAGAGTGAGAGTGAGTGAGATGAGAGTGAGTGAGTGAGAGTGAGTGAGAGAGAGTGAGTGAGAGTGAGTGAGTGAGAGTGAGAGAGTGAGAGTGAGAGAGTGAGAGAGTGAGAGAGTGAGAGAGTGAGAGAGTGAGAGAGTGAGAGAGTGAGAGAGTGAGAGAGTGAGAGAGAGTGAGAGAGAGTGAGAGTGTGAGAGTGAGAGAGAGTGAGAGTGTGAGAGTGTGAGAGTGTGAGTGAGTGAGCGAGCGAGAGGGAGAGCGAGAGGGTGACAGACAGACACAGACCGACCGTCCTTCCTTCCTTCCTTCCTTCCTTCAAACCATTCAGTATTACATAAGTTTCCCATCTCTTTGTTTCAGGCTCACAGTGATATCATGTGCCAACAGTGTTTTTGTCTTCTCGACACAGTAGATGCACTGGAGGTAGAAATTCATGATACAAAAGAGGAAATAGTTAACAAATATCAGGAGACTGTTGCAGTATATGGGGGAAGAGCTAGAAGAAGAAAACCTGCAGCTGCTAAGAAAACTGATTATGTGTTCCCTAAGGTGAGCAACAAGCCTTCTTAACCATATATGTACTGTATGTTTTGTAGTAACTGCTGATAACTGAATTTGAAGTGATCAAGGTCCTGGAACCTTGATCACTTCAAATTCAGAGGTATGACAGCAGACAGACTACATAGAAGGGCTGGAGAGAATAGTAATAGGTGTAGTACACCAGTTTGCTTCAAAAATAGGTTGGACAAATATGAGTGGGAAGGACTGGCTTGAGGAGAGGAGGACATGCTAAGCATGAGCCAGTAGGTTTACTGCATTGCTCCTCTGTTTTTATGTTTTGGTGTATTACTCTGTCATGTGGCAATTGCAGAAGCACAGTTTAAGATTGAATAGCACAAGGTGATAGAAAAGTTATAAATGCTAACTAACTTTTTGAGTGATGATATTGGAGATAGTGATGAAGGATGCTTAACCCTTTCAGGGTCGAGAGGCCCTCTCTTAAACTTGTTCTCAGGGTCGAAAATTATTCGGAAAAAAAAAATTTTTTTATGAAAAGATAGATATTTTTTTCCCAGTAATAATGACACCAAAAGTATGAAATTTGATGGAAAACTTATGGAATTATGCTCTCGCGAAGTTAGTGGTCTCGACGATGTTTACACATCTGCGATTTCGCCGACTTTGAGCTGTATTTTCGGCCAATTCCAGTGCATTAGTCAACAAAAATCATAACTATTTCGCTAGAACTCCATTTTTTCTATCGAATGAGTACAAGAAGCCACCCATTTACCGATTTTAACTATCCAATACAGTGGTCAGAAATTAGCAATTTTGCCAATTTCATACAAATTTCAAAAGATGCCAATTTCCAAATAGGGTCCAGAATAAACAAGACAGACATTCCTGGCACTAAAATAACATTTCCTCTGTTCACTAGTCACGTCCCCACGCCCCTCTTACATTCCTTTTGCTTTCCACTTTGAATTTTTTTCTCACAAAAAATAGAAGATTTACTGTTATGCAGACTATTGCATTAATGTAGAAATGGTATAAATAATATCAGTGCACTTGTGAAAGAATATTAGACTCACCAGTTGACGTGTATTGGACGCGTGGCATGATTTGTTTACTTTTGAACTTCGGCAAAAATTGAACATTTGAGCTCAATTTCAAGGTACTTTTCATTGTGAAACCAATCAAAATCATCTCAATTTCTGTAATATGTCATCCATTCTATAAAGTAAGACCAGGAAAACTAGAATACAACCATAAATACTGTACGAAAATACAGTGCAAAGTCGCTGTTTTAAACCAAAAAGTTTTTTTTTTTCTCAGTATGCACTGTGTGCTGCAGGATTTTTTTTATACAGTGCACACTGACCACATAGACCCATTCTTTCATATGTAGGCCTACCATCTTTCTCTCGCTAGATTTGAAGGCGCTAGAATTTAGGCGTCCTAGTACGTCACCCCTGGTGCGTAAGCCGTACTAGTACGTCGGAAACCCTGAAAGGGTTAATGGCAGTGGCATCATCTCCAATCCTATTACCTGTAAGTTAGCATCCGTCCAGTGCATGAGATGTCCCTTAGTGTTTCTGTGTTTTTTTAACAAGTCAGCCATCTCCCACCGAGGCAGGATGACCCAAAAAGAAAGAAAATCCCCAAAAAGAAAATACTTTCGTTATCATTCAACACTTTCACCTCACTCACACATAATCATTGTTTTTGCAGAGGTGCCTAGAATACAACAGTTTAGAAGCATTAACATATAAAGATACACAACATATCCCCCCAAACTGCCAATATCCCAAACCCCTCCTTTAGAGTGCAGGCATTGTACTTCCCATTTCCAGGACTCAAGTCCAGCTATATAAAAATAACCGGTTTCCCTGAATCCCTTCACTAAATATTACCTTGCTCACACTCCAACAGCTCATCAGGTCCCAAATACCATTCGTCTCCATTCACTCCTATCGAACATGCTCACGCACGTTTGCTGGAAGTCCAAGCCCCTCGCCCACAAAACCTCCTTTACCCTCTCCTTCCAACCTTTTCGAGGACGACCCCTACCTCGCCTTCCTTCCCCTACAGATTTATACGCTCTCCATGTCATTCTACTTTGACCCATTCTCTCTAAATGACCAAACCACTTCAACAACCCCTCCTCAGCCCTCTGACTAATACTTTGATTAACTCCACACCTTCTCCTAATTTCCACACTCCGAATTTTCTGCATAATATTTACACCACACATTTCCCTTAGACAAGACATCTCCACTGCCTCCAACCGCCTCCTCGCTGCAGCATTTACAACCCAATCTTCACACCCATATAAGAGTGTTGGTACTACTATACTTTCAAACATTTCTTTCTTTGCCTCCATAGATAACGTTTTTTTGTCTCCACATATACCTCAACGTACCACTCGCCTTTTTTCCCTCATCAATTCTATGATTAACCTCATCCTTCATAAATCCATCTGCCGACACTTCAACTCCCAAATATCTGAAAGCATTCACTTCTTTCATACTCCTCCCCAATTTGATATCCAATTTTTTCTTTATCTAAATCATCTGATACCCTCCTCGCCTTACTCTTTTCTATGTTCACTTTGAACTTTCTACCTTTACACACACTCCCAAACTCGTCCACTAACCTTTGCAATTTTTCTTTAGAATCTCCCATAAGCACAGTATCATCAGCAAAAAGTAACTGTGTCAATTCCCATTTTGTATTTGATTCCCCATAATTTAATCCCACCCCTCTTCCGAACACCCTAGCATTTACTTCTTTTACAACCCCATCTGTAAATATATTAAACCATGGTGACATTACACATCCCTGTCTAAGACCTACTTTTACTGGGAATTAGTCTCCCTCTCTTCTACACACCCTAACCTGAGCCTCACTATCCTCATAAAAACTCTTTACAGCATTTAGTAACTTACCACCTATTCCATATACTTGCAACATCTGCCAAATTGCTTCCCTATCCACTCTCATATGCCTTTTCTAAATCCATAAACACAAACACTGAGCGATATATCATGCATTGGACAGATGCTAAACTGAATATAGTGAACCAGAGTTGAGTCATTGGTGTTGCCAATGCCATTGTTCACAAAGTCAGCAGTTTTAAATAACTTCTTTTATCTTAATTTGTATAATCGTAGAACATGCTTTCCCATCTGATTTCATTGTACCCTCTGCCTCATACACTCCCCCCATCCCCCCACACACTTGCATCTGGCTATTCTTCACTTGTATAAGGTGTCATGCCTCATTGCCCAATATACGATATCACTTCCTTCATTCCTTCATCAACCTTTAACAACTTAAAATATTTCCTCCATCTTCCCAGTACCTCCACCTCCTTATCTGATGTTTTTAACTGTTACATCCATTGTTTCCTTAGGCTTTCTCCTCTCTTTAAAATCACTTCAAAACTGTTTCTTATTCTCAGCAAAATTTTGTAAACCTCAGCCACTCTGTCACTGGCTCTTCTTTTGCATATTATGTATTCTGTAAATGATCAAGCATTAGGTTCGGAGCTTGGCATGACCTTTTAAATGTTGCTGGTCTCTCTATACACACTGATTCATTACTCTTCATTTTTTTTTTTTTTTCAACAAGTCGGCCGTCTCCCACCGAGGCAGGGTGACCCAAAAAAGAAAGAAAATCCCCAAAAAGAAAATACTTTCATCATCATTCAACACTTTCACCACACTCACACATTATCACTGTTTTTGCAGAGGTGCTCAGAATACAACAGTTTAGAAGCATATACATATAAAGATACACAACATATCCCTCCAAACTGCCAATATCTTACAATATCTCTTACATGACACGATTAATTTCTTAAATTTTTGTATATATTTTACTACCAGCAGTTTCAGAATTTATTATGTACATTGATAATTGAGTATTGATCTTGTCCCTTCAGGTTGAACCAGAGGATGAGGATGCACAAATCCTTGGATTAGAGATGGATGAAAATTTTGAACCTAGAGTAGAAGACTTAATGGAGGAAGAGAATGACCACAGAGAGGATCGTAGCACTCAGGATGAAGAATGGGAGCCAGAACTTAAGAGACCCAGGATCAAGAAGGAATCAGTTGATACAGGTATACTGAACTTTTTAATTTTTAGTATTTTTATCTTACATATACAGACTCGTATATGGGTGTGAAGCTTGGGTTGCAAATGCTGCAGCAAGGAGGCAGCTGGAGGCAGTGGAGATATCCTGTCAAAGGGCAATGTGTGGTGTAAATGTTATGCAGAGAATTCTGAGTGTGGAAA